>CM045745.1:37687781-37717781 GCA_024760905.1 Plotosus lineatus | reverse complement strand
GTTCGTCAGCAGAGGTTTTACTATATATATATATATATATATATATATATATAGTATGCATATATATTACTTTGTCACTTTTCCCGGCTTGTAATCCTGTCACAATCGCGTTTCCCTCGTCTTATCTACAGTCATTCAGAAGAAGTGTGTGGAGAGCCCGGTATAATAAGAGCCATGCCATGATTGGGCAGTGCGGATGTCACGAAGTCCTTCAGCCAATAGAATTTGTTTTTATACAGGATTTGGAAATTCCTGCTAAAAACAAAACCACGGATCATATTGCTAATTGCTCAGAAATTTACTGCATTTACACTGCATCTAGACTTAGTTCAAACATTTATTTTAAAATGAGCAAAAGAGGGAAGCGATCCCATTAACCTGATCTCAAACAAGGCACTTTAACCACGATGATTTTTTTTTTCTTAAAGTGGCAATAATATCTCTATTGACTCTGAAAAAAAAATGACGTCACACAACTTGCGGACTCAGCCTCAGGCGAAACATGTTCCAAATCAGTTGAGATTATGATAAATTACATTCCACTTCTCTCCAGCATAACGATGATATTAATGTGATTTATATGATAAACCATATTGTATGTTATTATTATAAAGTTCTAAAGTTTGGCAGACTTTCCTGAGCCATCAGTGTCACTGTGTTATACGTGGCACGTGCCCAGCAGGCCTATGGGCATCGCTATGATGACATAATATACAGTAATATATATATATATATATAGTAACATATAGTATATGACATAAATGCAGAATTTGCAAAAATGCAGAAATGCTGCAAAAATGTAGCCGTGAGGGGGGGGGGCACAAACCAGTGTCTCTCCCTCACGCCGGTCCCAAGCCCGGATAAATGCAGAGGGTTGCGCCAGGAAGGGCATCTGGTGTAAAACAAATGCCAAATAAACTATGCGAATCACAAGAAAGAGTCACATACCGGATCGGTCGAGGCCCGGGTTAACAACGACCACCATCAGTGCCGTCAACCAACAGGGTGCTGATGGAAATTGGACTACTGTTGGTCGAAGACGTCGAAGAAGGAGAGGCGGGAGGCATGTCCGTTGCCAGAGAGAGAAGAGGAAAGGCATGAGTCTAGGACTGAAAGTAGGGACTTTGAATGTTGGAACTATGGCAGGAAAAGGTAGAGAGCTGGCTGACATGATGCAGAGGAGGAAGGTGGACATACTGTGTGTTCAGGAGACCAGGTGGAAAGGTAACAAGGCTAGAAGCATAGAAGCATGGTTTAAGCTGTTTTATCATGGTGTGGATGGGAAGAGAAATGGAGTCGGAGTCATCTTGAAGGAGGAGTTTGTCAGGAATGTTCTAGAGTGTCAGACAGAGTGATGAGTCTCAAGTTAGAAATTGAAGGTGTGATGGTCAATGTTGTTAGTGCTTATGCCCCACAGACAGGATGTGAGCGAGAAGAGAAGGAGAGATTCTGGAGGGAGTTAGATGAAGTGATGCAGAGTACCCCCAGAGGTGAAAGAGTGGTCATTGGGGCAGACTTCAATGGACATGTTGGTGCAGGAAACAGAGGGGACGAGGAAGTGATGGGCAGGTTTGGTATCCAGGACAGGAACGCAGAAGGACAGATGTTGGTAGATTTTGCAAAAAGGATGGAAATGGCTGTGGTGAATACTTTCTTCCAGAAGAGAGAGGAGCATAGGGGGACTAGTAGGTGACTGCAAAGTAGTAGCGGGTGAGAGTGTTGCCAAACAGCATAGGATGGTGATGTGCAGAATGATGCTGATGGTGAGGAAGGTGAAGAAGGCAAAGGCAGAGCAGAAGACAAAGTGGTGGAAGTTGAAAAAGGAAGAGTGTCGGGTTGTCTTCAAGGAGGAGTTGAAACAGGCTTTGGGTGGTCAGGAAGTGCTTCCAGATGACTGGACAACTACAGCTAATGTGATCAGGGAGACAGGTAGGAGAATACTTGGAGTGTCATCTGGAAGGAAAGTAGATAAGGAGACTTGGTAGTGGAATGAGGAAGTGCAGGAGTGTGTACAAAGGAAGAGGTTAGCTAAGAAGAAGTGGGAAAACCGAAGAGAGTAAACAGGAGTACAGGGAGACACAGCGGAAGGCAAAGGTAGCGGTGTCAAAGGCCAAACAGAGCGCGTTTGATGACTTGTATGCTCGGTTGGAAAGTAAGGAGGGAGAAAATGATTTATACAGGTTGGCACAGCAGAGAAATAGAGATGGGAAGGACGTGCAGCAAGTTAGATTGATAAAGGACAGAGAGGGAAATGTATTGACTGATGACAGAAGTGTGCTGGGAAGCGGGAAAGAGTACTTTGAAGAGCTAATGAATGAGGAAAATGAGAGAGAAAAAAGAGTAGAAGAGGTGACTGTTGAGGACCAGGAAGTAGCAAAGATTAGTAAGGGTGAAGTGAGGAGGGCATTGAAGAGGATGAAGAATGGAAAGGCAGTTGGTCCTAATGACATACCGGTGGAGGTATGGAAGTGTCTAGGAGAGGTAGCAGTAGATTTTCTGACAAGAACATTTAACAAGGTCTTAGAGAGTGAGAGGATGCCAGAGGAATGGAGGAGAAGTGTGCTGGTGCCTATTTTTAAGAACAAGGGAGACGTGCAGAGTTGTGGCAACTACAGAGGGATAAAGTTGATGAGCCATACAATGAAGTTATGGGAAAGAATAGTGGAAGCTAGACTAAGGGCAGAGGTCAGCATTTGTGAACAACAGTTTGGTTTCATGCCAAGAAAGAGCACCACAGATGCAGTGTTTGCCTTGAGGATGTTAATGGAGAAGTACAGAGAAGGTCAGAGGGAGCTGCATTGTGCCTTTGTGGATCTGGAGAAAGCATATGACAGGGTGCCGAGAGAAGAACAGTGGTATTGCATGAGGAAGTCTGGAGTGGCAGAGAAGTATGTTAGAGTGGTGCAGGACATGTATGAGAGATGTAAGACAGTGGTGTGGTGTGCTGTCGGTGTGACACATGAGTTCAAGGTGGAGGTGGGACTGCATCAAGGGTCAGCTCTCAGCCCCTTCTTGTTTGCTATGGTGATGGACAGGCTGACAGACGAGGTGAGACAAGAATCTCCATGGACTATGATGACCTTGTGATCTGTAGTGAGAGCAGAGAACAAGTGCAGGAAAATCTAGAGAGGTGGAGGTATGCCCTGGAAAGGAGGGGAATGAAGATTAGCCTCAGTAAGACAGAATACATGTGCATGAATGACAAGGACCCAAGAGGAACAGTGATGTTACAGGGAGCAGAGATAAGAAAGGTGGAGGATTTTAAGTACTTAGGCTCAACAATCCAGAGCAATGGAGAGTGTGGAAAAGAGGTGAAGAAGCATGTGCAGGCAGGTTGGAAAAAAGTGTCCGGTGTGATGTGTGATAGGAGGGTATCGGCAAGAATGAAAGGAAAAATCTACAAAACGGTGTTGAGGCCAACGATGTTGTATGGGTTATAAACAGTGACCCTGGGGAAAAGGCAGGAGGCAGAGCTGGAGGTAGCAGAGATGAAAATGTTGAGGTTCTCTTTGGGAGTAACGAGGATGGATAGGATTAGGAATGAGTACATCAGAGGGACAGCACATGTAAGACGTTTTGGAGACAAAGTCAGAGAGGCTAGATTGAGATGGTTTGGACATGTACAGAGGCGGGATAGTGAGTATATTGGTAATAGGATGCTGAGGCTGGAACTACCAGGTAAAAGGCCTAGAGGAAGACCAAAGAGACAATTCATGGGTGTGGTGAAGGAGGACATGAAGGTCGTTGGTGTAAGAGAAGAAGATGCAAAGGATAGGGTGAGATGGAGGCAGATGATTCGCTGTGGCGACCCCTGAAGGGAAAAGCCGAAAGGAAAAGAAGAAGGAGTATATGACATAATATTACATGTGATATTAATATTGTTCTATATAAATATATCAATCTCCTGCTTATAGGCTCAACAGGTCTGATGAGGTCTAGTTGTGCATGATACAGTTCTGAGTATGCGCGGATGATACTCCACCTTTAATCCCGCCTTAAAAATTTAACATACATAATGATTAAGGCTTCACGACATGCTAATAAAGCACTAGATGCACTCTTTATAGACTATTCTAATGTTTATGTGTATTTTATATGTATAAATAGCTTATTTTGCCCAATATGCAGTTCTATTTCAGTTTTACTGTTTGTGCCAAAGTTAAAACATTACATTTTCATAAGTAGATTTTTCTGATGCTTAGAATTTTTATTTTAATGGCTTAGTAGTTTTGCATTTTCTGAATATAAATAGCTTATTAAATATTTAATTTATTAAATACAAATGTCATTGCTGACTTTTGACAAGAGTAGGTGCATAGCCATTAGTGTGTTTTTGCCCTACGATGGCCTGGCAAGCTTCCAGGGTGTACTATGCCCTCGCCCGGAGTCTCGCCCGGAGTCGGCTGGTATTGGCGCCAGCCTCCCCACGGCCCTAATTAGGATTAAGCGGTTCCAGAAAATTAGCTGAAATACAAATGTAGATAATTTAAATGATAGAAACATTAAGCAATACTTGATTCAGTACAATAGTGCGACACGTACATCTTGTAGTTGTCCTGTTTTATTGAATGATATTTTTACTAATATTGCATTGTATATGTTCCAGGTTTATGAGATCATCAGCAGGCATTTGTACAGCCAGTTCAGTGCAGACTTGAAAAGTTCAAGTTCGGCGTGGACTGTGTATGCATGATGTGGTGTAAAGCGACACTTCTGTTATTTTACAATAATATATTATATATTGAATCGTTGTGTATAATGTAATTAAAAACTGGTAGTAGTTCAAATTCTCTTCTGGAATTGTTCAGGTGCGAAAGCAGCCTCATAGTATACCCACTTATTTTTTTACCACTACAGCACTGGATGGAACTATTGATCAAGCAAATGCTGTGTGCAAAACATGCAGGTGACATCAAATTTTCAGGGGGTACATCGAACCTGATCGCTCATATGCGGCGACACCATTGCATAGGTTTTTAACGTTGATATCCTTTAGCAAGGGGCAGAAACACGCTGACAGCTTTGCAGCTACTCTTTACAAAAGTCAGCAATTGTGGAGAGTGGGACTCGAACCCCCAACATTAGGATCAATGATCCAGTGCCATTTATCACCAGGCCACCACTTCCAATGTGCACGTATAAGTGTATATAATATCAATAAATACATATTCAATGCTATAAATGCTTATAATAACAATTAAACATTTAAAAACAATGCATATGATATAAATAAAATATAAATACACATACACATAGACACGCACCTCACATAAAAATGTAATTAGTTTTGTCGGGTTGTTTTTATATTTTTGTTTGTTTTGGTTTTTTTTGCATAATTGGTCTTGTTTTGTGGCATTTTCCTTGTTTTCCATCATTTTTTTCTTAATATCCTTTTTTTTCAATGAATATTTTTGAAAAACCTATGATGCACTGAAACTGCAGAAAGTAAAGCACGAACTAGCGAGAGATCACTGTATATCGCAATACATATTGCAATACATGCTAGAATGCAGCCGTGAGGGGGGCACAAACAAGTGTTTACCCTCACGCCGGTCCCAAGCCCAGATAAATGCAGAGAGTTGCGACAGGAAGGGCATCCGGCGTAAAACTTTTGCCAAAATAGAGAATCTTCTTTTTACCACCATGATAACCATGATAAAACAGCTTAAAATAGTGTATAATAGTGTATAATAAGTGTATAATAGTGTATAATAATGCCAAAATAGAGAATACGAACCGTAAATACAAATTTCATACTGGATCGGTCGAGGCCCCGGGTTAACAATGACAGCCATCAGTGCTGTCAACCAACAGGGTGCTGATGAAAATTGGACTACTGTTGACTGAAGACAGAGAGCTCGAAAGAGGAGAGGTGGGAAGCATGTCCGTAGGCAGAGAGAGAATAGGACTGAAAGTAGGGACTTTGAATGTTGGAACTATGACAGGAAAAGGTAGAGAGCTGGCTGACATGATGCAGAGGAGGAAGGTGGACATACCGTGTGTTCAGGAGACCAGGTGGAAAGGTAGCAAGGCTAGAAGCTTAGGAGCAGGGTTTAAGCTGTTTTATCATGGTGTGGATGGGAAGAGAAATGGAGTAGGAGTCATCTTGAAGGAGGAGTTTGTCAGGAATGTTCTAGAAGTGAAAAGAGTGTCAGACAGAGTGATGAGTCTCAAGTTAGAAATTGAAGGTGTGATGCTCAATGTTGTTAGTGCTTATGCCCCACAGGCAGGATGTGAGCTAGAAGAGAAGGAGAGATTCTGGAGGGAGTTAGATGAAGTGATGCAGAGTAACCCCAGAGGTGAAAGAGTGGTCATTGGAGCAGACTTCAATGGACATGTTGGTGCAGGAAACAGAGGGGACGAGGAAGTGATGGGCAGGTTTGGTATCCAGGACAAGAACACAGAAGGACAGATGCTGGTAGATTTTTTCAAAAAGGATGGAAATGGCTGTGGTGAATACTTTCTTCCAGAAGAAACAGGAGCATAGGGCGACTTATAAAAGTGGAGGTAGGAGCACACAGGTAGACTACATGTTGTGTAGGCGATGTAATTTGAAGGAAGTCAGTGACTGCAAAGTAGTAGTGGGTGAGAGTGTTGCCAAACAGCATAGGATGGTGGTATGCAGGATGACACTGATGGTGAGGACGGTGAAGAAGGCAAAGGCAGAGCAGAAGACAAAGTGGTGGAAGCTGAAAAAGGAAGAGTGTCGTACAATGGTCCCTCTAATTTTCTATGTGTCTGAGCAAACATATGAACTTGAGAGGTCCTTTGGACCACTGTGAGCAACATCAGACTTGTGCATTGTTGTCAGGCCACTATCGCATCCATCCAAGTAGCACAATTTATTAAAATAATCAAATTAAAGCATTTATATTTCCATTAAAATTCTTTTAATTAAGTGCTTTACCAAGCTTACAGTGGAAAGGACAGCATAATTGTTTACCTGTGTACTACGATAACACTATTTGAAGTATAAATATTTGATTTTAACTACAGAAAAACATAAATTGCCAACTATAAATTAAATTTTCATTGTGAAGCTCTTTCTGGGTGATAGAGTCCTATTGTGGTCTGGTAGAGAGTTCTGCTGTCCATTGGTAGAAAGTCCTACTGTGGTCTGGAAGAGGGTTCTGCAGTCCATCCATTGGGGGAGAGCGAGTCCAGAGTCCTCCTACTGTGATCTGGAAGAGAATCCTGCTGTCCACTGGGAGACAGGGTACTACTGTGGTCTGGGAGACAGTCCTGTAACTCTTTGTCTGCAAAATAAAGTATACAGTGACACAAGCTATGACTCAGAAACTACAATATTTAATGATCAACATCCATAAATGAAAATTCTAAGCAAATGACACTAGATGAGCACAAATCTGATTGAAAAATTCCTATTCACCTTAATAATCCCGTCTGTTTTAGTCATCTCTCCAGTGTTTGTACAGATTGTCCAGAGTGATGGCTTCATCTGCTTGCAGCTTTGATTTTATGCACATCAGCTGATCCACATGTTTATGGGTGAAAAAAATAATCACCCAGTTTCACGTTTGTTTCTTCTGTTTGCACAAACTCAGACAGTCATTCCATCTTAAAATAACTGCATTTCTTTTGAACTTTGGTTTCATGAGGGGATGTGTCGATGCCTATTCATTTTGCAATTATTAAAAAGGGTTAAACAAAAGCAGCATATCACATGTTTTTTCTCTTTAAATTAGTCACCATCTGGCTAGCTAAAAACAGGTGGCGGGCTGTGCATAAGGACGTTGTCACTGTCAGTCACATCGATTCGGTGCGTCAGTACATATGTGAATCGCACCATTGGCTGGAACAACCAGTTGCTTTCCACTCATTGAATCACATTCCAAAATAGCACAGAGTGAAGAGTTATATGTTAATTTAATTTTCACTTCAGGTGGGATTTATATTTTTTGTGCGCAGCGCAAAATATCTGTGCACGGAGACTGTAACACCAGTGCGCAATTGTGCATGCGCACAGCTTAGAGGGAACATAGGTGTCATGTTGTCTTCAAGGAGAAGTTGAAACAGGCTTTGGGTGGTCAGGAAGTGCTTCCAGATGACTGGACAACTACAGCTAATGTGATCAGGGAGACAGGTAGGAGAGTACTTGGTGTACCCTCTGGAAGGAAAGTAGATAAGGAGACTTGGTGGTGGAAGAAGAAGTGCAGGAATGTGTACAAAGGAAGAGATTAGCTAAGAAGAAGTGAGACATTGAGAGGACCGAAGAGAGTAAACAGGAGTACAAGGAGACACAGGGCAAGACAAAGGTAGTGGTGTCAAAGGCCTGACAGAGGGTGTATGATGACTTGTATGATAGGTTAGACAGGAAGGAGGGAGAAAATGATTTGTACAGGTTGGCACAGCAAAGAAATAGAGACGGGAAGAAAGTGCAGCAAGTTAGAATGATTAAGGACTTCGTGGGAAATGTATTGACTGATAACAGAAGTGCGCTGGGGAGATGGAAAGAGTACGTTGAAGGGCTGAAGAATGAGGAAAACGAAAGAGGCAAAAGAGAAGAGGTGACTATTGAGCAGGGGGAAGTAGCAAAGATTATTAAGGGAGAAGTAAGGAGGGCATTGAAGAGGATAAAGAGTGGAAAGGCATTTGGTCCTGATGACATACCGGTGGAGGTATGGAAGTGTCTAGGAGAGATATCAGTAGATTTTCTGACAATAACATTCAACAAGGTCTGAGAGAGTGAGAGGATGCCGGAGGAATGGAGGAGAAGTGTGCGTGTGCCCATTTTTAAGAACTAGGGAGATATGCAGAGCTGTAGCAACTACAGAAGGATAAATTTTTTGTACATGTTTGGACATGTACGGAGGAGGGATGGTGAGTATATTGGTAGTAGGATGCTGAGGTTGGAACTACCAGGCAGAAGGCCTAGAGAAAGACCAAAGAGAAGATTTATGGATGTGGTGAAAGAGGCCATGCAGGTAGTTGGAGTAAGAGTAGAATATGCAGATGATAGGCTGAGATGGAGACAGATGGTTCGCTGTGGCGACCCCTGAAGGGAAGGACCGAAAGGAAAATAATAAGAACATGCTAGAAATTGTAATACAGATGCTCCCCGACTTATGTTCATCTGTTTAACTTTTTTATTTTGTTTTTTTTTTCCAAAAAAAAGGCAAATTTTGAGTTTAGATGTACCTACGTAGTATGCTGACGTAATGACGCAATGACGTAATGATGCTGCATCCATTGTTTGCAAACAACAAACTGAACGTGGCCCTCCTTTTTCCCAGTTCAGTTTTATATATATATATATATATATATATATATATATATATATATATATATATATATATATATATATATATATATAATCAGTTATATATCGTGTTACCCTTGTGTTAAGATGCTGTCTCTGTGATCTTTGTGTTTACACTGTTTTGCGGACTTTTGTAACCCTAAGCAAATATGGTTGGTCAGAAGCGTAAGTCTACTAGCACGGGTGTGATTCTCATTCAAAGAGATGAATTATCTATCTGCTCGGATCGGCACGATCTACCATGCATACTCAGTTAAGCAAAGAGCGTTGTTAAATGAATGAAAGCCCAAATCCAGAAAAGAAAGAACTCTGTGCTCTGCTGGTGATTCACATCAGTGCAGGATGAGTTCAAAATGAGTTCAACGGCGCTTTTGCTCACTTCATTTGAAAGACCGGAAGTCCATATCACCCACAGCAAGTACACTACTTCCGGTTTTGAATGCCTCACATATTGTAAGCATTGATTGGCTGTTTTAAGCTTCATGTAAAGTGACTCACTATAAATAAGTGACATATTTGAAATTACTGTTGATATTACTTGATATATTTGATAATATTTTACAATGTCATGTTTATAATAATTGATTTAGGGGTGTTTTATGAGATATGGTATATATATATATATATATATATATATATATATATGGATATATAGTACAGTATGAGCGTCATACGTCACACATCACTGTAACAACTTACGTTCACTTTCAACTTACGTTCGGCTGTCCGGAACCTCAATAAAGTAAAATCTAGGCAATACCTACCCTTAATCGGTACATTCCGTGACCATCAGTCTATGCCTGATTTTAAACTGGATGTGACTGCGACAACTCTGGTCACGTTAAGACACATGTTCCCTTTTCTGATTGACTACTGCAGTCCAGTAAAAACACAAACTTGTATGATTGGCTGGGCTACATCATTGATCATTAATTAGCATAACACATTAGGGTCGAGTGCTGAGCCACACAAATAACAATTGTGATTTTTTTTTTGGTCCTTAAACCAATGGATGGCAAGAAAATCGAGTCAGCAAAATGTGAGCTGGGTAAACTATTTCGGATTTACCGCCACCCTCATCTCTACAGCACCTCATCATGAAGTCACTGGAATGTATCACTTACTGTCTCAAAAAGACCCATCAACCTCGCCCGACATGCTGTCACTTCAACGCCTGTAGTTTAGCAAATCGCTTGTAATCCAGGGGATAAAATTACACAAAAATATTTTCGTGCATGTTATGGTGTTTTATGTTAAAATGTAAATACAGTAATCCCCCGCCACTTCGAGTTTCCTACTTCGCATCCCCGCAATATTACGGGATTTCCCATCGGGAAATTAAAAAATGAAAGATTATTCAAAATTCATGCACACTACAGCATTACATGTACATTCAACTACGCTAACCAACATGCTCTGTTCTCCTGCTTGACTTGAGTGTTCTCTGATTGGCTGTGAATCGAGCAAGCTGATTGGTCGAGATTATATTTACCAGCATCCAACACACCTTTTCTCCTTCATGAAACAATGACTTTTATTGAGCTCAGGGGAAGCACTGGGGTTCGGGAAAAATCGTGTTCACCATAGTGGTGAGGGAAAAACAAAAACCAAAATCACTAGAAGTAGTATCAACACGAAAACTGGTCGAGCATGGAGCTATTGAGAGCATGCTGATGGCTGAGTGAATTCATGTGTACTCTCTGTTTTTGCCTGCGAGTAACAGATATGCCCCTCATCAGCACATGCAGTGTATGAGAGAGCGAAGAAGAGAGTTAAACGCTGCCAACTAGCACATACCATAACAGTTGTGAAAATGGAAAATGCCTTATCATTGTGGATTACGGACTGCCATAAATTAATGTGAGTTTGGACACTAACATACATAACATACGTACTAAAGCAAAGGCTCTGGAGGCGCCAGTGATTCTCCTTCTCGACGTGGCCGTGGATTTGTTATTTATAAGGGTTGTTGTACCTTATTTATATATATTTATTGTCATATAAGGTGTATAATTGATTTATATATTAATACAAGTTATCTGTATGACATTAACATGCATAGAACACTTTAAAATTGACTTCTATATAAATTTTATATAATATATGTAGGTGGGTGGGTGTCCTTAAGAAGTGGCAGAAGTCATTTCGTGGTTTTTCGCATTTCGTGGGGGGGCTGATCCCCCTTAACTGCGGAATAAGGGGGATTACTGTATTACAAACACACATTATACAGTGAGTCGTAGACTTACAACCTATGCAAGTTACGTCTGATCGACTTTATGACCACAAAAGTCATGAAGCATGATTCATGGCGGTGCAGTGCGAGTGTTGCGTATGACAGTTGTTTGCGCTGCCGGCAGCGCCAGCATCTTAAAAGGCCAAGCAGGAGATGATGCAGCTTCACTTTCTAACTGCTCAGAGCAAATCTATTCATCATACCTTCAGTTCATTTTCTGTAACCGCTTAATCCTAATTTGGGTCGCGGGGAGGCTGGTGCCCATCCCAGCCAACTTCGGGCGAGGGCAGAGTACACCATACACAGTTCGCCAGGCCATCGCAGGGCAGAAACACACCGACGGCTTTGCAGCTACTCTTTACGAAAGTCAGCAATGGTTCTTTTACATGCCTCACACCATAGACAGTGGGAGACATGGCCGGCCTTTGATAACACAGTTAGCTGCACTGGGGCTGGGGGCAGTGACAACCTTGTGGAGAGTGGGACTTGAACCCCCAACCTTTGGATCAGCGATCCAGCACCCTATACCAATAGACCATCACTGCCCCTCATCATACCTTAAAACTCTAATTTTATTGGACTCACACTGCAGTGTTTATGTGACAGGAAGCGCGTCCCGAGTTTTTGCAATCAGCTGGTTTGCGGGTTGAAGTTTTTTCATGTCTGTCCATTTGTGTTTGCTTGCCAGCTGTGCTTGGCTTTGTGTAAATGAGCTGATCAAAACGAAGGAAATGTATCTCTTTACTCAAAAACAACACGCGCAGTTGGAGTTTGAAGCTATCGGACCCGTCCACACAGTGGAGTACAGAAAGGATTGGCTCTCCACTGCGTGTCACAGTGACATGGAATTGAAAATAGATGTATAGATTTAAATGCGCGAGATTTATTCATCTGTTTTTGTTTGGCGTGAGTGTATTTGGATGGAAAGTCGACATACGGCCAGATCGATTTATGACCGGTCTGCCGGAACCAAAAGCGGTCGGAAGTTGACGACTGTCTGTACTCTTCATTAATACTCAGGTTACTTGAGCCCATTCTAAGTGCTTCAGAACATTCCAGCTTGTTTTAAGTTCAGCTTTCTTTTTGAGTGGTTGAAAAACTGTGGTGTCGCAACATTTTTGTCAGGTGTGTCACCTGAAAATTTGCAGGTTCAACTCACACATGATGGGCTATATTGACAGATAAACGGCCAAGCATTATATGCCGAGTATATGCAGGGGCGAATTTCACAGAAGTCTGATGAAGGCCACACCTACCTTAATGCCAACATGGCTGTTGTGCATGTCCACACGAGCACGTAGGTCCTTGCTGGACCTCTTGCCCAGGAAGTCCTTGACAAACTTATTGCTATACTTGAGGTTGTCCCCGCAACCCCCCCACTGCCAGGCCTTTCGGTTCTCCAGGTTAGGAGCCTCGTCACAGGTACAGCGTTCCATTCGTCCCGCGCTGCATGCTTTTGCCATAGCATGGGTCAAACCAGCAGAGGAAATTGCATAAAGGAACGCTGTTTCTTTAAAACCTACACACACACACAGAGAGGTCTGTGTTTACAATCATCAATTTTAAAAACTTTTCCTAGAGGTGGAAACAAAAAACTTCAGAAAATGGAAATTATTTACTTCCTGCTTTTCATTAATTAATTTCATTTTCTGTAATCGCTTAATCTTAATTAGGGTTGCAGCGAGGCTGGTGCCCATCCCAGCCAACTCTGGGCGAGGGCAGAGTACACCCTGGACAGTTCGCCTGGCCATCGCAGAGCGGAAACACGCTGACGGCTATGCAGCCTACTCTTGATGAAAGTCAGCAATGGTTCTTTTACATGAACCTCTCACCATAGACAGTGAGAGACATGGCCGGCCTTTGATAACCCAGTTAGCAGCACTGCGGGGACAGTGACAACCTGTGGTAAGTGGGGCTTGAAACCCCAATCTTAGTTAGGATCAGCAATCCAGCACCGTTACCACTAGGCCACCACTGCCTTCTTTTCATTAATTAATTAATTCATTCATTCATTCATTTTCCAAAAACAAATTACTACTTCCAGGTGGCACGGTGTTGCAGTGGTTCGCACGTCCACCTCACAGCAAGAAGGTCCTGGGTTCGATTCCAAACTCGGGTGCTTCTGTATGTTCTCGCTGTGCTTGTGCGGGTTTCCTCCGGGTTCTCTGGTTTTCTCCCACAATCCAAAAACATGCACAGTGAATTAATTGACTGTTCCAAATCACCCCTCGATGTGAATGTGAGTATGAATGGTTGTATGAGTGTTGGCCCTGCAATAGCCTGGTGAGCTGTCCAGGATGTACCATGCCCTCACCCAGTCGGCTAAGATGGCTGCCAGCCTCTCTGCGACCCTAATTAGGATTAAGCGGTTCAGAAAACGAATGAATGAATGAATGAAATTACTACTTGCGGGGTCATGGAGAGGTTGGAGTCTATCTCAGCCCACTCCAGGAGAGGGTGGGGTACATCCTGAATATCTCCCCAGGCCATTGCAGGGCCGATACACACAGTCAGTTGGTGTAATGTGAATGTCTGTGGAGTGCTGGAGGAAACTGGAGTACCTGAAGAAAACCCAGCCAAGTACAGTGAGAACAGACAAACTCCACATTGAACCGCACTCATTGTACCGGGACTTGTACCCAGGACCTTCTTGCTGTAAGCCGAATGTGTTAACCACTATGAAACTAATGTTCTTCTGCCAATTAAAATGTCGTACAGCTCTCAGCCAATCAGAAGCCAACAAAAGACTGGACACTCACTTCTTTTTAGGATATTTGTTCTGTAGCGTCCCTCTAAAGTGCAGTTCCACCTCTCAAAGTGAAACTGGTACTGACACTCAAGCGCACTGAGGCTGATGGCCTCCATGACAGTCTCAGCCACACCCGGGTCTCGTCTGCACATCCTGCGTTGCTTCTTCTCCAGTTTAAGCCGGTCGCAGAGTTTGTAGTGTGCCCTCGCTGGTCCGTCCTCCGGTTGGTAACTGAGAGGTAGGATGGACAGGGGCTCGTTACCTGTCAGCCTGTAAAAAAATAATCATAAAAATGTAAAAATGTATTTGAATGTACTTAAATTATCAATCAGGGTCTCTGTGTCCCATAACCACTCTACAGGACATCTTCTCCAATGCATTGTGGGAAATATGTACTAAAAAAAAAAGTTTGGAAAATGCCGTGTTCCCTGAACTCTATCCTGTGTGCATTGTATGTAATCATTTTCTCACACTCTGGCACTGCTCTGATCGGCTGAGAACAGAAGAGAAGTGTAATTGTTACACACACACACACACACACACACACACACACACACACACATACACACACACACACACACAGAGAGAGCAGTGCGTTGCCATATACTGCAGCACCTGCAGAGCAGTTGGCAGGTTCGGGACAATTCGGCCACAAAGATATAGAAAGGGGAAGGTGCAGCTCAGTCCTTCATAATTACACATTTTTTCATCTGGTTTAGGTTCTAGACCCACTTCTCTAACCATCAAGCAACAGATATAGATAGAGATATAGATATATATACCTGAAGGGAGCTTTTACTTTCGGCTTTTCCCTTCAGGGGTCGCCACAGCAAATGATCTGCCTCCATCTCACCCTATCCTTTGCATCTTCTCTTACACCAACTACCTTCATGTCTTCCTTCACCAAATCTATAAATCTTCTCTTTGGGCTTCCTCGAGGCCTTCTGCCTGGTAGTTCCAACCTCAGCATCCTACTACCAATATACTCACTATCCCTCCTCTGTACATGTCCAAACCATCTCAATCTAGCCTCTCTGACTTTGTCTCCAAAACCTCTTAGATGTGCTGTCCCTCTGATGGACTCATTCCTGATCCTATCCATCCTCATTACTCCCAAAGAGAACCTCAACATTTTCATCTCTGTTACCTCCAGCTCTGCCTCCTGTCTTTTCCCCAGGGCCACTGTTTCTAACCCATACAACAAAATCCCTTGCTAAAGGGTTGTGACAGGAAGGGCATCCGATATAAATACCTATGCCAAATCAAATGTGCGAATCAGATGATTTGCTGTGGCAACTCTCGAGAATGGGAAAAAGCCTAAAAGAGAAGAGATATATATATATATATACACACACACACACACACACACACACACACACACACACACACACACACACACATATATATATATATATATATATATATATATATACACATATATATATACACATGTTTCTTTCAACACAACCAATCACGGCAAAGTGTGAGAGATGATGATTGATTTTCTACACTGACTTGTCACACATGTGGTCCGATATTTCAGTAACTGACCATTCAGTAGTGTGGATGTGTGCAGTATCCTCTGCAAGAGGGTTGAGTGAAATCAAGCAACATTGAGTTAATGAGATCATCGGTGCTTGTGGTGGCTGTAAGACAGCAGACAGGTACCAGCAGACCAAACGTAAAATCTTGGGCATGGAAGGAGTTCGGTGCGAGCCTGAAGAGTTTATTGGTTGGACTCAAAAGGTTTCTGGACCACCATCCGACACCTCAGGAAGGGGGAGCAGTTCTCCACAAACATGATTTACAGTGGAGGTGGGGAGCTGCTCATCTCGACTGTTATGTTATCTGGAGGTGGAAGGAATACTTTGAGGACCTCCTCAATCCCACCAACATACCCCCTGTGGAGGAGGAACACCCTGGGGGTTTGGGTGGTGGTCTGCCATCACTCTAGTGGTGGTCACAGGTAGTCAAAAAGCTCCTTGGTGGTTGGGGTCCGGGGTTGGACGAGATCCACCCTGAATATCTCAGGGCTCTGGATGCTGTAGGACTGTCTTGAATGACAAATCTCTGCAACATCATGTGGTCATCAGGGGCCGTACCTCTGGATTGGCAAACAGGGGTGGTTTTTAAAAAGGGGGGCTGGAGGGTGTGTTCCAATTATCGGGGAATCACACTTCTCAGCCTACCTGGGTAAGTCTATGCAGGGGTACTGGAGAGGAGGATCTGACCGATAGTTGAACCTCGGATTCAGGAGGAACAATATGGTTTTCGTTCTGGCTGTAGCACTCTTGACCAACTCTATACACTCCTCAGGATCTTGGATGGGGCATGGGAGTTTGCCCAATCTGTCCACATGTCTTTTGTGGATTTGGAGAAGGCTTTCGATCATGTTCCTTGGGCTATCTTGTGGGGCATGCTCCAGGAGTACGCCGTTTCGGACATGTTGCTATGGGCCATTTAGTTGCTGTATCGCTGGAGCCAAAGTTTGGTCCATATTGGTAACAACAGGTCGAATTCGTTTCTGATGAGGGTTGGAATCCACCAAGGCTGTCCTTTGTCAGCAATTCTGTTCATAATTTTTATGGACAGAATCTCTAGGCGCAGCCGAGGCATTGAGGGGTTCTGGTTTGGTGGCCATTGAATCTCATCTCTGCTTTTTGCGGATGATGTTGTCCTTTTGGCTTCATCAGGCCAGGACCTCCAGCTCTCGTTGGAGTGATTCGCAGTCAAGTGTGAAGTGGCCGGGATGAAAATCAGCACCTCCAAGTCGAAGGCCATGGTTTTCAGTTGGACATGGGTGGAATGCACCCTCTGGTTTAGGAACGAGGTCTTGCCCCAAGTGGAGGAGTTTAAGTATCTTGGAGTCTTGTTCATGAGTGAGAGAAGGATGGAGCAGGAGATCGACAGATGGATCGCTGCAGCCTCTGCTGTTAAACAGTGCCTGTACCTGTCCGTCATGGCAAAGAAGGAGCTGAGCCACAAGGCAAAACTTTCAATTTACCAGTCGATCTACGTTCCAACCTTCACCTATGGTCACTAGCTTTGGGTAGTGACTGAAAGAACAAGATCGCTGATATAAGCAGCTGAAA
The DNA here is from genome assembly GCA_024760905.1 of Plotosus lineatus. Lineage (NCBI taxonomy): Eukaryota > Metazoa > Chordata > Actinopteri > Siluriformes > Plotosidae > Plotosus > Plotosus lineatus. Next base: position 37,700,424 of record CM045745.1, on the reverse strand, counting down.
TGAGCGACCTTTGCCAGGTGGCGGGGCACTCCCTTAGCGATAAGGTGAGAGACTCTACCATCTGGGAAGAGGTCAGAGTTGAACCACTGCTCTTCCGCATGGAGAGGGGTCAGTTGAGCTGGCTCGGGCATCTTGTCAGAATGCCTCCCGAACGCTTCCCTGGTGTGGTGTTTGGGTCATATCCGACTGGGAAAAGACCCCGGGATCAACCTAGAACACGCTGGGGGGACTATGTCTCTCGGCTTGTCTGGGAACGCCTCGGTGTCCTCCCGGAAGAGCTAGAGAAAGTGGCTGGGGAGAGGGATGTCTGGGCCTCTTTGTTTTGGTTGCTGCTCCCGTGACCCAACCATGAAAGAAGTGGAGATGATGATGGTGATGATGATGATGACTTAATGAGTAACGTTCGGCACTTAATTGGACTTAAAACTTCTGCTTTGTTGCTCCAGTTGCACAAACGTTCAGGCGCTGTGATGAATACAATTATATCAAACAATGTGTGTGTGATAAAATATGTATGACCTCAGCAGGAAGGAGGAAGTTAAATGACAGCAATGCCAAAAGTAAACACCCAATTAAAGGAGCAAAGACATCAGTGATCATCCCCAGCTTCAAAGTATCTAAAGTGAAGATGTTGAGCAAACGTGTGGCATCAGTACGAAGGGTTCAACATTCCGTACAAATGAGCAGAAAAGCTCATTAAACCCCACCATGGTACAGCATACAGGATGGAACAAGCAGAGCTCGGATGGAGATAGGTGAGGGCAGAAACTGCTGGCTCATTTGCCTCCATGAGACAAACTACGAGCAGAATGTGTGACTGGTTATTTGAGAGTGTGAGTGATGTCTGAGATGTTTGTTTGTCAAAAAGGTAACATCCCTGCAGCTGAACAAGTGTAAAGAGGTGTATTACTGTTTGGTGTTTTCTGACACACACAGATTCCTCTGACATGTTTCAACAGGGCACACTCACAGCTACTCAGCTCAACACATCATCAGACTGTGTGTGTGTGTGTGTGTGTGTGTGTGTACTCTTTGTGTGCCTGTGTGTGTGTGTGTGTGTGTGTGTGTGTGTGTGTTCAATATGTACATGTGTATGTTTACATTTGTGTGTGTGTGTGTGTGTGCGCGCGCGTGCGTGTGTGTATGTGTGTTACTGTTTACGTGTGTGTGTGTGTGTGCTCGAGTATTTGTGGGACTGTGTATGTGTGTGAGTGTAATTGTGTGTGTGTGTGTGTTTGTGTGTCACTGTTTATATGTGTGTGTGTGTGTGTGCTCGAGTGTTTGTGGGATTGTGTTTGTGTGAGTGTGATTGTGTGTGCATGTGTGTGTATCAGTGGATAAGGGTTTTGTGTGTGTGCGTGTGTGTGTGTGGTGTTAACTGTTTATGTGTGTGTCACTGTTTATGTGTGTGTGTGTGTGTGTGTGTGTGTGTGTGTGCTCAAGTGTTTGTGGGATTGTGTATGTGTGATTCTTGTGAGTGTGATTCTGTTTGTGTATGCGTGTGTGTGTGTGTGTGTGTGAGAGAGACTGTGTGTGTGTATGTCTATCAGTGGAGGAGGGTTTTGTGTGTGCACGTGTGTGTGTGTGGGTGTGTGTGTGTGTGTGTGTGTGTGTGTGTGTGTGTTGTGATTGGGAGGGGGATGGTGGTTTCCATCACTCTGGGATAAAAGCTGTTTCTGAGTCTGGTTATGCTGGTCTTGATGTTTCTGTACCGCATTCCTGAAGAAAGTGGTACAACCAGTCCATATGTGTGGGATTCGCCGAGATGCGGTTGGCCTTCTCCTGGACCTGGACAGTATATATTGTGTCCAGATCTGGTAGATGGCAGCCCATGATCCCCTATGCAGTTCTCACCACCCTGGCTAAGTTGTTTCTCTCCTTAACGTTTACACTGAGAGAGAAAACACTTTCTACTGTAGAGCTATGGAAGTTCTTGAGCAGCTGAGAGGAGAGTCCTGAACATTTCAGCTTCCTGAGTAAGAAAAGCCATTATTGGGTTTCTTCACTGGGTGTGAGGTGTTAACAGACCAAGACAGGTCTGTCCACATGCTCCACCACCTTCTCATGAATACAAAGAGAAGTGTGCTCTGTCTTCCTTGTCCTCCTGTAGTCCACTATGACCTCTTGGTCTTGCTGATGTTCAGAATGAGGTTAGTAGTTGAATACCAGTTTATCAGGTACTGGATCTCCTCTCTGTAGTGGGTCTCATCACGCACACAGCCCTGTGATGTTCCAGTGTTCAGAATCTGTTCTCACCACCTGAGGTCAGTTGGTGGGAAAGTTCTTGGTCCAGTAACACAAAGTGGCTGACAGTCCAAATTTGTCAAGTTTCAGTACCAGCTTCTCGACAGCATCCTCCATAGAGCGGTTTTGCCTCTAGGTAAACTAAATGCTGTCCTGCCCGGCAGAGATAACATCTTTGATGTGTTAAAGGAGAATCCTCTCAAAGCACTTCATAATTACTGAGATTAGGGCAACCTGTTGATAGTCACTGAGGCAGGCATCAGCTGATTTTTTGGACACAGGCACAATGATAGAAGCCTTGAGGCAGTCAGGGACCAGAGCAAGCTGCATGAACAAGTCGAAAATGTCCAGGAAATCTCCCACCAGCTGGTCACCGCATGATTTCAGGGTCTGGCCTGACAACTTATCTGGTCCTGTAACACTGTTGACGTTGATGTTCCTCAGGGTAGAACATACTTGGTGCTGCTGCAGGACGAGTGGCTGCTGCTGCTGCTCTGGCGAGGGATGTACAGTCTCCTTGCTGTTTGATGATTTGAAGCGTACAAAGAAGCTGTTCAAAGAGTGTCGGGCTGAGAGGAGTCATGGCTGACCTGCTGGACGCTATGCTTATCGTCCGTGATGGTCTTTATATCTTTCCACATTTTGCGTAGGTTGTTGTTGGTAAAACGTTCCTCAATACACTGGTTGTACCCGAGTTCTGCCAGGTGGATGTCCTTTTTCAGTTCTTTCTGGGCCCTGCTTTGAGTCAGCCAGTCACCTGCTCTGAAGGCTGAATCCTGGGTTTTAAGCAGGGGCTGCACTGTGATGTCCATCCATAGCGTCTGGTTGGGAAAAGCTGCGATGGACTTTGTGGTCAGGACAATGTCAGTGAAGGAATGAATGTAGGATAAAACAGCCGATTTGCATTCCTCCAGACCAGAGCCCTGTTTTGACACATCCCAGTCTGGATTAATTTTATCATGTAAACATCCTGAAATTTTGATGTGGTTCCATCTGCTGCATCAGTTCAGGCAAAGAATGACCACTACTGGCTCAGAAGTTTGTGGATAAAGATGAATAACATGATGGCTTTCAATCATTTGTCATCCTATTACAGAGCAAGTATTAGACTTTTAAAAATAAATGCCTCAAACACCCAAGTTGTGACTTGCCTGTTTTTCTCTCTGAAAGTACAGGAGAAAAGCAAACACGTCTTTTTGTGGAAAGAATGTACAGTGTTCTTCAGGCTCAGACATGTGCACAATGTCCCATTAGTCTCATTTACAGTGTGGACCACGATGGACCCTCAAAGAGGTTCAGAGCACTGAATACCAGGAAGGACAGCTCTGAGTTTGTTCTCTGAATGCAAGGACACAGCTTCAAAAAATATAGCAGACAAAAAACAACAACTCAATAATCACCAAACTGCTTAATCCATCTAGCACTATACAGAGACTTAAGCCTGTCGCAGCCAACTATGGGCAAAGTCAGGGTGCACCCTGAATAGCTCACCAGTTCATTTAAGGCTCACACACACACACACACACACACACACACACACAATTCTGAACAGCTACTTAGTGAAATGTGACTATGGGAGGAAGCTGGAGTTTCTCCCTCACTGAGTCCAAAACAAAATATTGAAACCCCCAGAAAATTTCAAATCTTCCTTCTCTCTGTCACCTATAACAATCAGACCACGTTGGTATTAAACGAGCTATTGGCGTCATCATCTTTCCTGGATTATTCATTCATTCTCTGATCTACTTAATCCTAATCAAGGGAATGGACAGGCTGGCGCCCATCTCAGCCAACTCTGGGTAAGGGCAGGGTATGCCCTGGATGGCTCACCAGGCCATCGCAGCTTTGCTGGATTAATTCACAACTATTTTTCAGCATTAGCAGCATATTTCGTGGGGTCAGTTGTGTAGTGGTTAGGGTGCTGGGTTCATGATCTGGAGGTTGTGTTCAAATCCCAGTTAGATCCCGACTGTGCTAAGACCCCTGGACAAGGTCTTAACCACAAGTGTGCCTCTGTTCACCCAGCAGTATAAATGGGTACCTGTAAAATATATACTAGAAAGGTAACCTGTGATGGACTCGCGTCCCATCTAGGAGGAGTTGAACTCCTAGTCGCTTCAGGCTACCGCAGTTAAGCACCGGCCTGATGAGCCACTAGACTCAGGTGTAAAAAGGCCCAAAGAAGCAACATAGTTGAGGATGGTTTAAAATGACAGCGTTGTGATAAGACTTACAATCAGCAGGTGAAAATAAATTCCAATGAGGTTCAGATCGGTTGTGAAAGGTGGCTACAAGGCAATAAGATGCTGAACACAGTTTTGGAAACCAGCAAGAAATTTCAAACAATTTCAAAATCAAGACTGTGTCACTGTGGTCCATTGAAATGCTGTCAAGACAACCCGTGTGAGGGCTGCTTCCATCTCCTGGGACTATTAACCTCTAGAACTGCAGGTGTATTTGTGTGGGTCCTGGTATGCAGGTGTAAGGACCTAGCAAGGTGTAGAAGAAAGAAGAAGTGATGAAGTAGCAGAGGATTGTGGCTACACGAGGTGCGGGAAGATTAGTGAAGGAGAGTACGTCCAGTCTCATCCACAGAAGAGCTGCTGTAGCACAAACTACTAAACCTGTCACTGCTGGATCCGATAGAAAGGAATCAGAACGTATTACAGCTCATTGTGTTATGGAACCGTCTACATACACAGAACTCAAGGTTGCAAATTTTATGGCCGGCCTGTGTAAATTACTGTATACATATATAAATATGTTAAGTGTTGTAAATTGGCCAGTTCTGGTATTAGAGGCAGGGCAGTGGTGGCCCAGTGGTTGGGTGCTGGATTACCGATCCAAAGGTTGGGGATTGAAGTCCCACTGTTGCCACACCAGTGCGGCTAACTGGGTTATCAAAGGCCGGCCATGTCTCTCACGGTCTGTAATGAGAGACGTGTAAGAGAAGCATTGCTGACTTTTGTACTGAGATGGGCGTCAGACTCCCTGAGACCCTAATCAGGATTAACCGCTTCATAAAATGAATGAATGATATTATATTAGAAGAATGAAAAATATGAGATGAGATCAGAGTCACGCAGAAACACTGAGTGCTGGAGAAATTAAATTAGGGACAATATGGACAGGCACCGGGCAGGGCAAGACACAGAGTTTCAGACGTCAGGATTCCCTGCAGTTGGGCAGCAGCTCCTTTCTCTAGTGGAGCAAAGTCAGTTAGCAGTGTACTGGACCAGCACTGCAGTTTGTTACTGAATCCAGAAACATTTACACAGTATAAGGCAACACTGTAGGATTTGTTAGAATAATGGATATAGTTGCCATTTGTCTTCCTCCCTTCCTGATATTTTTTTCTACATCCTCTGTGTGCTTTTGTTAGTTTCCTTTTCTAAACTCATTCTATGTCAATCTTGCAAAAACAGTCGCACACTGATTAATTTTTCATTTGCACTGGTATCGGTTTCCATGCTTTTCATTCAGCGAATCACAATATAGTTTTCGAAGCTATGCAGACGAGCTGGTTCCTGGTCCACTCACAAGCCATCAGACTGCATCGGTCACATATACGATGATGCTCCGTATGTGTACTTATGCAAAACAGAAGGGCAGGACCAGTTGTGGTTGTGATTGGGAAACACAGATTGATCTCTACGTTACGAAGTCGAGAGCTTTCGTCGCCATAAATATCACTCGAGTTGTGATCACGGGAACCACTGCTATTTACATATTTAAAATATTTGGGTCAAAACATAAACTAAAGCACATTAAAAACTTTGAAATCAGCTGTGCTGGTCATGAAATCCAATCAACAAAAAAGTTAAATACTTCTTACTAGATCAAGTCTTGTCAGGCATAAATATAGTTGTGTCATTAATGAATAAATGTTCATCCAGATTGAAATTTCTATGCAGTGTACTTAATGCAGTGTACTAAGCCAGTGTACTTAATAAAAACCACAAGAAAAACACTGTGTAATGCACTAGTACTGTGTGACATGGAATATCATCAACAGCCTGGTACAGTGCTCTATCCAAACCTTTAAAAACATGATACAAAGTGTACAAAATAAAGCTGTCAGGTTTAAGATAAGATCAGATAACAGCTTTATTAATCTCACAATGGAGAAATTCACTGTTACAGGCTCTTGAGGTACCATCAGTAGGGGGTGCAAAAATAGATACAAATACAAACATACACACATACATATATATTATATAAGTAAATAAATAAATAGATACATAAATAGTATAAATTAATAAACAATAAAAGAAAAGAAGGGAACGACTTTATAGACTGGCCTATATTAAAGTGTAATGTATCTGAGTGCAGAGTAGATGGGTTGATGTTCACAGTCAGTGGGGTAGATGTGGCTGAAACTAGAACACATGTAAGATATAACAAATTAAAAGACCTTGAATGGATGAATGTAAAATATCGCCAAACTCAATTAAAATTAAACTTAATGTGTAAAATTTTTAAAAATACTGCACCTAAATATTTCTGCGACAGTTTTATAAGGCTGGTTAATATTCATAGTCATAATACAAGAAATAGTATGTAGGGTTTTTATCTTCCAAATGTAATAAAATGCACATTCAAATACTTTTCATATACAGACTATAAAAGACTGGAACTCTATATATATATATATATATATATATATATATATTTATTTATTGTAAGGACCTCGTTGGAAATAAGTTTTACCAAACTTTATGGGCTGTCCTTGATTCCAACTACACTTATCCAGGGTATTTTTATTTATTTATTCTCATCTCATCTCATCTTCTTCCACTAAGTCCAGGGTCGGGTCGCAGGGCAGTAACCTAAGCAAAGAGGTCCAGATGTCCCACTACCCAGCCACTTCCTCCAGCTCTTCCGGGGGGACACCAAGGCAGTCTCAGACAAGCCGAGAGACATAGTCTCTCCAGCGTGTTCTCGGTCAACCCCGGGGTCTCTTCCCTGTTGGACATGCCCGAAACACCACACCAGGAAGGCACCCGGGAGGAATTCTGACCAGATGCCCGAGCCACCTCAACTGGCCCCTCTCAATGCGGAGAAGCAGCAGATCCACTCCAAGCTCTCCACGGATGGTATAGCTTCTCACCTTATCTCTAAGGGAGAACCCCGCCACCTGGCAAAGGAAGCTCATTTCAGCCGCTTGTACCAGTGATCTTGTTCTTTTGGTCACTACCCAAAGCTCATGACCATAGGTGAGGGTTGGAACGTAGATCGACTGGTAAATTGAGAGCTTCGCCTTGCAGCTCAGCTCCTTCTTCACTACGATGCACCAGTACAGGCTTCGTTTAACAACAGAGGCTGCAGCGATCCATCTGTCGATCTCCTGCTCCAGCCTTCCCTCACTCGTGAAGACCCCAAGATACTTCTTCACTTGGGGCAGGACCTCATTCCTGAACCGCAGGGTGCATTCCACCATTGTCCAACTGAGAGCCATGGCCTCGGACGTGGAGGTACTGATCTTCATCCCGGCTGCTTCGCACTCGGCTGCGAATCGCTCCAATAAGAGTTGGATGTCCCGACTTGATGCAGCCAAAAGGACAACATCATCCACAAAAAGCAGAGACCAGCTCTGATGGCCACCAAACCAGAACCCCTCAACGCCTCGACTGTGCCTAGAAATTCTGTCCATAAAAATTATGAACAGAATTGCTGACAAAGGACAGCCTTGGCGGACTCCAACTCCCACCGGAAACGAATTCGACCTATTGTTACCAATACAGACCAAACTCTGGCTCTGGTTATACAGCGACCGAATGGCCCATAGCAACGGGTCCGGAACGCCGTACTCCCGGAGCACGCCCCACAAGATAGTTCGAGGAACACGGTCGAAAGCCTTCTTCAAATCTACAAAACACATGTAGACAGATTGGGCAAACTCCCATGCCCTTTCCAAAATCCTGTGGAGCGTATACAGTTGGTCAAGAGTGCTATGGCCAGGACGAAAACCACATTGTTCCTCCTGAATCCGAGGTTCTACTATCGGTTGGATCCTCCTCTCTGGTACCCCTACATAGACTTTCCCAGGGAGGCTGAGGAGTGGGATTCCCCAATAATTGGAACACACCCTCCAGTCCCCCTTCTTAAAAACTGGGACCATCACCCTGGTTTACCAATCCAGAGGTACAGCCCCTGATGACCACGGGGTGTTGAATAGATGTGTCAACCAAGACAGTCCTACAGCATTCAGAGCCCCGAGATATTCTGGGTGGATCTCGTCCAATCCTGGAGCTCGACCATTAAGGAGCTTTTTGACAACCTCAGTGACCTCCACTCCAGTGATGGGCAGACCCCCACCCAAACCCTCACGGTCTTCCTCCTCCATGGAGGGCATGTTGGTGGGATTGAGGAGGTCCTCAAAGTATTCCCTCCACCTCTCGACGAAATCCCCTGTCGAGGTAAGCAACTCCCCATCTCCATTGTAAACAGTGTTTGTGGAGAACTGCTTCCCCCTCCTGAGGCGTCGGATGGTGGTCCAGAACCTTTTTGAGGCCAACCGATAATCACTCTCCAGGCCCTCAACGAACTCCTCCCCACACCCAAGATTTTGCATCAGTAACAGCCTCGGCTGCAGCACGTTTGGCCTGCCTGTACCTGTCCGCTGCCCTGGGAGTCCCACAGGCTAATAAAACCCTTTAGGCCTCCTTCTTCAGCTGGACAGCCCCCTTCACCACAGGTGTCCACCACCGGGTTCCGGGGTTACTGCCACGACAAGCACTCCTCCCTGAATCGCCACCTTATTGTGATGGAGGGGTTTGCATGACCTAATGATCCTAGGAGCTATGTTGTCAGGGGCATAATGCCCCTGGTAGGGTCACCCAAGGTAAACAGGTCCTGGGTGAAGGTCCGGACAAAGTGCAATTCAGAAGACCCTTATGACTGAGAGACAGACAAGGATGCAGGCTCCGTTGCCAGGCCCGGGGAAGGGGCTCGAAGCCGAGGGCCTGGTGGTCGGACCTAGCCCGAAAGGGAGACGTGGGTCCACCCTCCCATGGACCCACCACCCATGGGAGGAGTTTTAGGGGTCGGGTACAATGTGAGTTGGAAATGCATGGGTGAATCCAAATGCATGGGTTCTGTCAGACCGATCCTCGGCTACTGACTCTGACCCTATTTGTTTGTTTATTTATGTATTTATTTATTTATATATTTATTTATTTTATTTGTTATTCTACATTTGTATAACTAGTTGTTACCAATTTTTTATTTTATATTTTATCTATACTTTTTTTATCTGGTGTTTTTATTTTATTTTTATATACTTTATATATTATTTTGGTTTTCTATGCTCGAATACCTCATTTTATATCAGTAATGCAAATAATTTATCAGTTACTTTATTTATTAGTAATATATTGGTGTATGCCTTGTACAAATAATTTTTGCTTCTATGCCATTTAAGAAACTCAAAATTATAAATTATTGTATGGTATAAATTATTATTTACTGATATATTGCACTGTAGAGCATCATTTGTTAATGTTGAAATCAAATAAAATCAATCAAAAACAACTTGAGAAATACAATCTTAATATGAACCATATGAATGCAACACATCTGCAGGAACCAGTATGAACAATGTGATTCTTACATATAAGATTTGCTTGAGATTGTTATAGTGAGCAGGAGTGGGCAGAAGGTAAGGTGCTGAATTACTGATCCCAAAGTTGGGGGTTCAAGCCCCACTATTACCGGGTCTCACTGCTGTCCTCCCAGTGCACTAACTGGGTTATCAAAAGCTGGCTGTGTCTCTCACGGTCTGTGGTGGAGGTTCATAAAAGAACCACTGCTGACTTTCATAAAGAGAAGCTCCATCACCATCAACGTGTTTTGCCCTGCAATGGCCTAGAGCTGTCCAGGGTTTACTCTGCCCTCGCCCAGAGTCAGCTGAGATTGGCTCGAGCCTCTCCTTGACCCTAATTAGGACTAAGTGGTTCAGAAAATTAATGATGGTTATAAGGGGCTCAAACAAAAACGTTCATTAGATTCAGATTCTTATGCCCCACTGAAACCTATGGACCTGCAAAGCATAGGATACAAGATACTAAAAGTGTGCTGGCTCAAACAGGTCTCTTGTGATTTTTGGAGGCCCAACCTGAATATTTATCGGGCAAGCGAACAACTGATTATGTTGAGTCCAGCTTGAGCTGGAACAGCTTGCTCCCAGAACAGGTGGCCCGGCATAGCGGCTCATTCAAAAAGTGTTTCAGAACATCTTGCCACTGTTGAGCACAACTTGCTCCATTTTTGCAGATTGTGTAAGCTGTTCCAGACCATCCTGTTCTGTGTGCAACTTGCCATTTAAACACAAGTGCTGCGGTGTAAGAGGGTTCATTCCTGCGCAGTAGCATCCGTCCGGGTTATTAGGTCGATTTGCTGGCTTTCGCAGGTTCTTCTCCAGTGTTGTCCCTCTACCTTCCAACTTGCCACAGATTTGAGAGTGACTGTGTAAACATGTAAAAGGAAAAGTGGGCGTAACTCCCTCTGGCAACATGATCCCGCCACCCATGTGTAAAAGCAGCTTTATGTAATGTTTGGCCCTCAAAATGTACAAATATCTATCTTGCGGTCTGATAATTAGCTCTCGGGGGTATGTTATTGTAGGCTGTACCAAAACTGCACCCCTCTCTGTGACAGTAAAGGAAACTACAAATCTGAACACTAGGAACCCTCCAGACTAAAGAAGAAGAAAATCAAAGATTACCGACTCTCTGTACTGTGCACCAAATAAAGTAAGGAGCCTTCAACTACCCCGAGGCTAAAATTACTGAAAGAAGGAGTGTAAAGTGGGGGTGGGGGGAATTTAGGGAAGACTTCAGGAAAATTAAACTGCCGAGAAAAAAGAAAGACAGGGACATTTAAAAATATCTAAAACAGGACAAGCCTCAAAATAAGAACACATGTAAATAGAAAACCGGGGAACTGTTCACTTAAAGACTTGATATACTCACTATAGATTTCATCAGGCAAAACATACGGACCTGCTCTCAGCCAATGAAAACACAGCAACCTGCACAAATATTAGTGAAAGTTCATTGTTTTAAGTTATGATCAAACCCACTTCTGAAATTCTTCCTATATTCACAGAATAAAGTATCAGATTTATTAGGATACACAAGGTTGTGTGTGTGTGTGTGTGTGTGTGTGTGTGTGTGTGTGTGTGTGTGTGTGTGTGTGTCTGCATGTGTGTGTCTGCATGTGTGTGTCTGCATGTGTGTGTCTGCATGTGTGTGTCTGCATGTGTGTGTCTGCACGTGTGTGTCTGCGCGTGTGTGTCTGCGCGTGTGTGTCTGCGCGTGTGTGTCTGCGCGTGTGTGTCTGCGTGTGTGTCTGCGTGTGTGTCTGCGTGTGTGTCTGCGTGTGTGTCTGCGTGTGTGTCTGCGTGTGTGTCTGCGTGTGTGTCTGCGTGTGTGTCTGCGTGTGTGTCTGCGTGTGTGTCTGCGTGTGTGTCTGCGTGTGTGTCTGCGTGTGTGTCTGCGTGTGTGTCTGCGTGTGTGTGTGAGAGAGAGAGAGAGAGAGAGAGAGAGAGATTCCCATAAACTGGTTTATCCACACAGCTGTGTGTTGGATGTGTAAAATTGACCCAGAATTACACATAATGAGCGAGAGTCATGTTGTTGAAGTCAGGCTGGTCTGGAAAACCTCAGAATGCCGGTCAGGGTTTTATTGGCGCTCGCTCTAAAATAAACCGACACTGAGTTATTAGGCCATCGCTCGCTCTGTGTATGTGAGTGCGTGTCATTGTGCCAGAAGCCTGTGTGAGTATGTGTCGTCCTTCCCTGTCACTAAGGAGAAAACCAGAAGGGACTGCACTTGTGTGAGGATTGCTTTCTGTACACAGGACGTCCACAATTTCCCCGTTGTGCATGCGAGGTGTGTATTAGCTTCAACATTAAATGTAGCGAACACTGAGTTTACATTGTGGCCACAATATCCACGATGTTCTCCATTCATAACTCATGGTGTACTGCTACCAAACTTAAAGGAATGTTCTGCTCCCTTGATCCGGAATATTTGGCAGTTAAGTGCAGACTATTCAAAGAGGTTATAGAACTCAGCTCTTATAATTTTAATGGTTTAATAAACATCAACAGCTAATGCTAAGCTAGTGCTGGAAGAGCAGTGTTGTGTGATTAGATCTCAGAAGAACGTTGACCCGGAAACAGCTGTGATTGTTGCTGGGGACTATAACCATGTATAACTGAAATCGGCGCTTCCCAAATTCTACAGATTCATTGACTTTCTGACCAGAGACAATAACACACTGGATCAGGTTCATTACAACATGATGGGAGCACATAAAACCCGCCCTACTCCTCACTTGAGCATGCCAGACCACGTCACAGTGAAACTGATCCTGGTGTATAAACCTCTGATC
>CM045745.1:37670281-37682781 GCA_024760905.1 Plotosus lineatus | reverse complement strand
GAGTCGTCCACGGTGTACTCTGCCCTGCTGGGATGGACGCCAGCCTCCCCGCGACCCTAATTAGGATTAAGTGATTACAAAAAATGAACAATGATTTAAACGACGGGACATGTTCGAATCAATCTGAAAGCACGGACTAGCTTACTGTAGTAGACATGTTCAAAAAATGAAATTATTTCCAAAGGATCATATGGAAACTATCAAGCCAGGCTGAAGATGGCTGCCAGTCATCCTCCACAACACTCACGCAGCATTCACGCCATCCTGTCATCACAGGTATGTTAAGCATAGACATTGATGGAGCTTTAAAAATCTCAGCCTTACATCATCACACACAAATCACTGTACAGAGTTATACACTCAGGCGCGTCCTGATTGGTCAGCACTATGCATGACTACCAGGGAAACTTTGCTTGCCATGTCACCAGGGTATTAACTATCCCCACAATCCCTTGCATGTGTATTTGTGACTGTCCATTAATGTGGAAAGAAAGAGGCATGATATCACTTTTCAATCATGTTTTAAGAGTTGCCATAGCAACACTCTGAGAGTTGTTTTTTTATATTTTGTTTTGTTTTGTTATTTTTTAAGTTTATCTTTATTTTATTGATAATTTTTTATCATATCTAATTGCTCAGCTTGGACGCTAAGAGAGAATGGAGATGAAGTTCAAAAACACACTTCCTGTACACTTTTCCCCTAATACTACTAACATATAAAAGGGCGTGGTCTCATGCCAACTTAATATGGATTAAGTATGAAATGTGAGAGACTGATATATTGATATATTTATAAAGATAAGTGAACCTGGTTGAAAATGAGGAATAAACATAATTAATTACAGCATGGAAATGGACTGAGTTCCATCACTTTGTTTGTCGCTAATCAGGAAAAGCTACTGTAGAGAAAATAGTATTTACAGGTACAGAACCAGATTCTGAAGGTCCATCACACAACCTTTCAGTTCATTTTATATATATATATATATATATATAAGGTTAAAGGACTTGGCTGAAAAGAACAGACAGTAAAAAAAAAAACATTTCACCTTTAAAGTGCTTCCAGTCTGAACTAACCTTTCAACAACAACAACAGCAGCAACAACACCATTTAAACTAGTGATATAGAAAGGCGACCAGCACTGACAACACCATCCTAATGACAGTGAGAATACGAACCAATCTAGAAGCACCCAGACCACGCAACCCTCCACCAAGACAGCGAATTTCCCTCCTCGTGTTTTCTTTTCTTTTCTTTTTAATATCTTTCTCACAGTATTTTTCTCTACATGCCCCATGCAGTTCGATTCTGACCAACAGTTTGTTTGTGATATTATGATATGATGTAGATGTCGTGGTGCATTTCTTGTGGAAGTGTCGAAGTCTTCATTCATGAAGACAATGGAATGTTATTAAAATTGCTCCATCTCGCAATGGTGAAGAGTCATTCAAAAAAATCCCAGATCCGTATCAAATCTATTAATTCATTGATTGATTGAACTGCTTAATCCTGCTCGGTTAGTGGTGAGGCTGAAGCTTATCTTGGCTTTTTACATCCTGAACACATAAACATAACCAATCACCCTCACATCTCAGGTACTTTGGAATAGGCACTCAGTCTAATGTGCATGTCGTATGGACTGTGGGAGAAAACATCCTCACTGAGCTCTGGACTCGAACCCAGAACCTTCATGCTGTGAGGTGGATGTGCTGATCATTACACAACCAAATCAAATCCAGATCTCTAAAAATTACCCATTGTCCATGCTAACAATACCAACACTGACAATGTGCATACGACCAATTCCAACAGCAGCATCACCCACCATCTCGAGTTATTATTCAGAACAAACAGTAAAACAGACAGTGTTACTGATATGAACAACAACAGTACCAACAGTCAGAACTAGCATTACCACTTCTCTGTACAAATCATCAAAACCTGACGTATAAAATACTAAATTGAATCTATGACGATTTAAGATGCTGCATTAACTGTCTGGAGTCCTCTGGATAATCCAGTGGCCGTGTGAATGCTGCACCATTACTAGCAGTGAGAGGCGCTGCAGAAATAATCACATTATTTCAGGTTGCGTCTGGTTGTGGGTGGGTTATTTGTACAGCTTTGCTAGAGGTTCATTGCTGCTAACAACCTTTAAACTGGTTTGTGAGGTTTATTATGAGGAGTGAGGTCATGACAATGAAACTACACACACAGACACACAGTCTCTCTCACTCTGTATGAAATGAAACATTAACCACTGCTAATCCCTGAGAGTATGATACAGGCAAAGACAAAGTCGTCCGAAGAGCAAGCATGCACACACACACACACACACACACACACACACACACACCCTCCCCACACAGACACAAACAGAGACACTCAAACACAAATAAACCTACAGACACACACACACAGACACACGGACACATACATACAAACCCAAAAACACAACCCCCCCCACACACACACATATGCACACACGCACACACACACAAACACACACACACACACACACACACAAAGACACACAGATAGATATACTCCCACTCAGACACATACAGTAGGCCCTCAACATTCGCGGGGGTTCGGTTCCGAGCCCTCCCGCAAATCAAGATAATCCGCGAGTTCTGTACCCAGAAGTAAAACCCCATGTGTGAAGTCACATGTGCGAATGAGCAGCCGGAAGTAAAATACTATGTATCTATTACGTGCGTTAAAATATGCTTCTTAAACACATTCTACAGACAGTCTTACTCATTAATACAGTATTAATGTAGTAAAATATAGTAATGATTAAGAAAAACTTTTTAATTTTGTACTGTGATATTTATTAATAAAATATATAAACATTATACAGCATATACTGTTGTAAAGCACTCGTTTTAAAGTATTTTTCAATTATTATTCCAGTACAGTACCTCTTTAAGAACAAGGGAGATATGCAGAGTTGCGGCAACTACAGAGGGATAAAGTTGATGAGCCATACGATGAAGTTATGGGAAAGAATAGTGGAAGCTAGACTAAGCGCAGAGGTCAGCATTTGTGAACAACAGTTTGGTTTCATGCCAAGAAAGAGATGTAATGTTTGCTTTGAGGATGTTAATGGAGAAGTACAGAGAAGGTCAGAAGGAGCTGCATTGTGCCTTTGTTGATCTGGACAAAGCATATGACAGGGTGCCAAGAGAAGAACTGTGGTATTGCATGAGGGAGTCTGGAGTGGCAGAGAAGTATGTTAGAGTGGTGCAGGACATGTATGAGAGATGTAAGACAGTGGTGAGGTGTGCTGTCGGTGTGACAGAAGAGTTCAAGGTGGAGGTGGGACTGCATCAAGGGTCAGCTCTCAGCCCCTTCTTGTTTGCTATGGTGATGGACAGGCTGACAGACGAGGTGAGACAAGAATCTCCATGGACTATGATGTTTGCAGATGACATCGTGATCTGTAGTGAGAGCAGAGAACAATTGCAGGAAAATCTAGAGAGGTGGAGGTATGCCCTGGAAAGGAGAGGAATGAAGGTTAGCCTCAGAAAATCAGAATACATGTGTGTGAATGAGAAGGACCCAGGAGGAACGGTGAGGTTACAGGGGGCAGAGATAACGAAGGTGGAGGATTTTAAGTACTTAGGCTCAACAATCCAGAGCAATGGAGAGTGTGGAAAAGAGGTGAAGAAGCGTGTGCAGGCAGGCTGGAATGGTTGGAGAAAAGTGTCCGGTGTGATGTGCGATAGGAGAGTGTCAGCAAGAATGAAAGGAAAAGTGTACAAGACGATGGTGAGGCCAGCGATGTTGTATGGTTTAGAAACAGTGGTGCTGAGGAAAAGGCAGGAGGCAGAGCTGGAGGTAGCAGAGATGAAAATGTTGAGGTTCTCTTTGGGAGTAACGAGGATGGATAGGATCAGAAATGAGTATATCAGAGGGACAGCCCATGTAAGATGTTTTGGAGACAAAGTCAGAGAGGCTAGATTGAGATGGTTTGGACATGTACAGAGGAGGGATAGTGAGTATATTGGCAGTAGGATGCTGAGGTTGGAACTACCAGGCAGAAGGCCTAGAGGAAGACCAAAGAAGAGATTTATGGATGTGGTGAAGGAAGACATGAAGGTCGTTGGAGTCAGAAAAGAAGATGCAGAGGACAGGGTGAGATGGAGGCGGATGATTTGCTGTGGCGACCGCTGAAGGGACCAGCCGAAAGTAAAAGAAGATTCCAGTACAGTACCTCAGTTAATTCTGAGAATATTTGTGTGTGAGATTTTATGTTCTGTAGCATGTTTAACAAACGATACCAAAAGGATAAACTTTATTACGCTTCATGTCCTTTTACATTGAACTTGGAGTGACGTCTCCAAGATGGCGCTGCCTAGAGGGCGACGTCGCGGAGTTCTCAGAGTCAAATTGTTTCCCTGATAACCGTAGTTTTTGAATATACTGTAGTTTATGATCATTATCATAATTACCAGGGAGTTCAGAAAGCACTGGGATTGTATTACGGCTGTCAACATTCATATTTATATAATCCACCACGTTAAAAACAGGCACCTCAGTTGCAAAGTACATGTTTGTTTTCACACCAATATGGCGGCATAAACAGAGTTGCTACTCGGCAGTGACGTGACTGCAAAACCTCTATACAGAATGATGTGCATAAATGAAGAAAAAAAGAATAGCTGATGAATTTGGCACAATATTAACATGACACACAACGTGAAGTCAGCATCTCATTAAAATAATCACCAATCATCAAACAACAATGAGCTGGTATTTAGCTTTGAGCATGATACAGAAGGATGACAGAACACAGTTTCAGTATTCAGCCAGAAAGAGGAGAACAGCTAAACTCTAATAAAAACTTTTAGAACGACTGGAGGAAGTCTGTGCATCTTGTTCTCCTTTCGGCTGTTCCCTTCAGGGATTGCCACAGCAAATCATCTGTCTCGATCTCACCGTATCCTCTGCATCTTCTCTAACATGAACTACCTTCATGTCCTCCTTTACCACATCCATAAATCTTCTCTTTGGTCTTCCTCTAGGCCTTCTGCATGATCGATCCAACCTCAGCATCCTACTACCAATATACTCACTATCCCTCCTCTGTACATGTCCAAACCATCTCAATGTAGCCTCTCTGACTTTGTCTCCAAAACGTCTTACATGTGCTGTCCCTCTGATGTGCTCATTCCTGATCCTATCCATCCTCGTTACTCCCAAAGAGAACCTCAACATTTCATCTCTGCTACGTCCAGCTCTGCCTCCTGTCTTTTCCCCAGGGCCACTGTTTCTAAACCATACAACATCGCTGGCCTCAACACCGTCTTGTACACTTTTCCTTTTATTCTTGGTGATACCTTCCTATCACACATAACACCAGACAATTTTCTCCAACCACTCCAACCTGCCTGCACACGCTTCTTCACCTCTTTTCCACACTCTGCATTGCTCTGGACTGTTGAGCATAATTATTAAAATCCTCCACTCTCTTTATCTCTGCTCCCTGTAACCTCACCGTTCCTCTTGGGTCCTTCTCATTAGACATGTATTCTGACTTACTGAGGCGAACCTTAATTCCTCTCCTTTCCAGGGCATACCTCCACCTCTCTAGATTTTCCTCCACTTGTTCTCTGTTCTCACTGCAGATCACAATGTCATCTGCAAACATCATCGTCCATGGAGATTCTTGTCTAACCTCGTCTGTCAGCTTGTCCATCACCATAGCAAACAAGAAGGGGCTGAGAGCTGACCCTTGATGCAGTCCCACCTCCACCTTGAACTCTTCTGTCACACCGACAGCACACCTCACCACTGTCTTACATCTCTCATACATGTCCTGCACCACTCTAACATACTTCTCTGCCACTCCAGACTTCCTCATCAGTATCACAGTTCTCCTCTCGGCACCCTGTCATATGCTTTCTCCAGATCCACAAAGACACAATGCAGCTCTCCCTGGCCTTCTCTGTACTTCTCTATTACATCCTCAAAGCAAACATTACATCTCTTTCTTGGCATGAAACCAAACTGTTGTTCACAAATGCTGACCTTTGCCCTTAAACTAGCTTCCACTATTCTTTCCCATAACTTCATTGTATGGCTCATCAACTTTATCCCTCTGTAATTGCCACAACTCTGCACATCTCCCTTGTTCTTAAAAATGGGCACAAACATACTTCTTTCATCCTCTCACTCCCCAAGACCTTGTTGAATGTACTTCTCAGAAAATCTACAGCTACCTCTCCTAGACACTTCCATATTACCACCGGTATGTCATCAGGACCAACTGCCTTTCCATTCTTCATCCTCTTCAATGACCTCCTCAATCTTTGCTACTTCCTGCCACCCAATCTACTAATCTTTGCTACTTCCTGGTCCTCAAGGGTCACCTCTTCTATTCTTTTTTCTCTCTCATTTTCCTCATTCATCAGCTGTTCAAAGTACTCTTTCCATCTTCCCAGCACACTTCTGTCATCAGTCAATACATTTCCTTCTCTGTCCTTAATCACTCTCACTTGCTGCACATCCTTCCCATCTACTAGTATATTTCTCTGCTGTGCCAACCTGTATAAATCATTTTCTCCCTCCTTACTGTCTAACCCATCGTACAAGTCATCATACGCCCTCTGTTTTGCCTTTGACACCGCTACCTTGGCTTTTACGCTGCGTCTCCCTGTACATTTGTTTACTCTCTTTGGTCGTCTCAATGCCCCACTTCTTCTTAGCTAATCTCTTCCTTTGTACACACTCCTGCACGTTCTCATTCCACTACTAAGTCTTCCTTTGTACTTTCCTTTAAGATGGACACATCAAGTATACTCCTACCTGTCTTCCCTGATCACATTTGCTGTAGTTGTCCGGTCATCTGGAAGCACTTCCTGACCACCCAAAGCCTGTTTCAACTCCTCCTTGAAGACAACCTGACACTCTTCCTTTTTTAGCTTCCATCACTTTGTCTTCTGCTCTGTCTTTGCCTTGTTCACCTTCCCCACCATCAGCGTCATCCTGCACACCACCATCCTATGCTGTTTGGCAACACTCTCACCCACTACTACTTTGCAGTCTCTGACTTCCTTCAAATTACATTGCCTACACAAGATGTAGTCTACCTGTGTTCTCCTACTTCCTTTTATAAGTCACCCTATGCTCCTCTCTCTTCTGGAAGAAAGTATTCACCACAGCCATTTCCATCGTTTTTGCAAAATCTATCAACATCTGTCCTTCTGCGTTCCTGTCCTGGATACCAAACCTGCCCATCACTTCCTCGTCCCCTCTGTTGCCTGCACTGACATGTCCATTGAAGTCTGCACCAATGATCACTCTTTCACCTCTGGCGGTACTCTGCATCACTTCATCTAACTCACTCCAGAATCTCTCCTTCTCTTCTAGCTCACATCCTGCCTGTGGGGCATAATCACTAACAACATTGAACATCACGCCTTCAATTTCTTACTTGAGACTCATCACTCTGTCTGACACTCTTTTCACTTCTAGAACATTCCTGACAAACTCCTCCTTCAAGATGACTCCTCCTCCATTTCTCTTCCCATCCACACCATGAAAAAACAGTTTAAACCTGCTCCTAAACTTCTAGCCTTGCTACTTTTCCCCCTGGTCTCCTGAACAGACAGTATGTCCACCTTCCTCCTCTGCAACATGCCAGCCAGCGCTCTAGCTTTTTTTTTTTCATAGTTCCAACATTCAAAGTCCCTACTCTCAGTCCTAGACTCATGCCTTTCCTCTTCTCTCTCTCTGCCTACGGACACGCCTCCCGCCTCTCCTTCTTCGACACAACAGTAACCACTAATGTACTCTAATACACTCTAATAAACACAACACACACTGTAATAACTAACAATTATGCTGTCAAACTGAAGCAGTTATTATAATCAGTGAGAGGTCACAAGATTAATTTGATATATTAATTTTTGCTCAACATTCCTTTCACTTGATCATTCATTCAAAGCTCTTGGGCTCAGGATCTTCAATGAAAACCTTGGAGTAATTTTTATTTTCCAATGATTTCCTATGCAAGTAACCTTTTAAATCGATATGGCTCAAATCTGCAAGAACGTTCCTCTGAGGCCTTTGCTGGGTTAACCTGGAATAAATTAATAGGCAATAGGCTCCAACACATGCCAATCATTCTTTCCAGCTGCTGACCTGAAACACACACACACACACACACACACACACATACACAGCTGTCTAAATCAAATCCAAAACAAAGGCAGATGTGGAGAAACTGTGAGACAAACCACAGCAACAGGCGTAATGCTCTTCCTTGAGAAACCCCTGAACCATGTGTCCGTCTCTTCTAATGCTCACTGTCTCGCTACTGAGTTAATCATCTGGACTGTGATTGATGATCAAAATTAACTTAAGGTACACCCGTAAAGCTCGGTATTGTACTCGATTGAATTACTACATGTAAAATTAATGTATAGTTTAATGTTCTCCCATCCACTTCCGCTCGTGGTAATTATTCGTTGTGTGCTTTGCGGTGGCTTCCTCATGCATCAACTTAATTGTGATTGATTTGTCATTACCATGTTGCAATGTGCTGCCATTAGCTGAATCAACCAGGGTGACACTATAGAACTGCTGATCGTTTGTCGTTTGAGGTGAAAGGTCATGCTTTCCTTCATCATTATTGATTTGAATTGTGCAGGCAGTGGGCTGTCAGCATGGGGATGGATATGGATAGTAACAGGTATGTAGATGGGATTATGAAAGACAGAAACACCACATTCCAGATGTGGTGCCTGATCACTTTTCTATTTACATGATGATCAAGTTTATGGAAAATAAATTCCTGGAAAGATGCTATTCCGACACTTTTTGGCCTTTAGCCACAGCACCTCAATGTGCTGAAGCCTAAGAAAAGTTTGAAAAATGTCAGATAAGCATATTTCTGCCATTTGTATTTGTTTTATTCCACGTCCCCCCCCCCCCCCCTTGTTCTAAGGCTGAACACAATGAATGTAGCCGGATGTGCTAATACTACACAGCATCTGAGTCCTGGGATTTAACATTGGGTCGATTCTAATAGAAGCACCAAGTGCACTAGGGTTTGACGCTATTACTGTACAAACCATCCTGAGACAATCAGGCTTTTACATGAACGTTAAAAAAGTCTGTTGGGCCAGTGACATTGAAACTAGCGAGTCATCTCAGTGGCAACCCGATAAATCTAATGGCCAAACAAGGGATAGTCTTATTAAGCAGCAAATATGAAGGAGAATTCATGCATTCATAAGTTCAATAGTCCTGACAACGACGATGACGACGACGATGACGACAACAACAACATAAGATCCAGCCTTGCACTTTGATTGAGGATTCATCTATGTTCCCATAAGTGGGATCGGAGTCCAAAGTCAGATGCACAGATGCGGCCACACACAGAATCCACTAGGTTAACCATTGATTGTGAACTCTGCACGCTTGTCGGCATGCCCCCTTCACTTGGCTTGTTCGTAATCAGCTGCTCGCTTCCTGGTATGTTGTCTCCAGACACATCTGTTTGAGGCGATGGTTTCCCAATAGGCCATGTTGATGCTGCAATTCTGAAGCGACTTTTTCAGGGTGTCTTTGAAGTTAAGCATTGGTATTCCTCTTAGCCTGTGCCCTTCTGAAAGCTTGCTATAGAACAGTTGTTTTGGCAGCCTATCATCAGACATGCACACCAGGTGTCCCGACCATCTCAACTGGGAAAGTGTTATCAAAGGGACAATGCTTTGCTTCTTGGCATTTTGTAGCATCTTAATGTTTGATATTTTGTTGAACCATTTGATGTTCATGATACGTCTCAGACAGCGCTGGTGAAATTGGTCGAGGAGCTTGACATGCCTTCGGTAGAGTGTCCAAGTTTCTCAACCACATAGCAACGCACCCAGAACAACAGCTTTGTACACTGCATGCTTTGTTTCTATGCTCAGTCCCCTCTCACTCCAAACTCGCTTCTGCAATCTGCCATAGGAGGCACTTGCCTTTGCAATGCAGGTAGAAATTTCCTTGACAAGGAAGTTAGAGGACGACAAGCTGCTTCCAAGATATGTGAAGGAGTCAGCACACTTCAGGATCTTGCCATCAATGTTGATCTTAGGTGTACCGACTATGGATCCTCTTGCAGGTTGGAACAGCAGCTCTGTTTTCTTGATACTGATCATCCCGAATCACTTAGTGGCGGCTGAGAGGGAATCTGCCATTTGCTGAAGGTCATGCTCACTGTGAGCGACAGTAGCACAGTCATCAGCATACAACAGCACACGGACAAGAGCCAATGTGACTTTGGTCTTTGTATGCAATCATTGCAGGTTGAAGACACCATCATTTGATCTGTTTGAGATCCGAATGCCTGGGTCTGTATCCTTGAAGGAAGAAAGCAACATCATACTAAACAGAAAACTGAAGAGCATGGAGGCAAGTAGACAACCTTGCTTTACACCATTGGGGACATAGAAATCATCCTCTTATTTTCCATTAACTAATCCAGCTTTCATGCCATCATGGAAACACCGTATTATCTGCACCATCCTCGGAGGTATTCCAATTCATGCTGGGTGAGGAACAGTATCATAGGCTTTTGTAAGGTCGACGAAGAGGACATAAAGATCTTTGTTTTGCTCTTTGCACTTCTCCTGGATATGTCTGGCACAGAATATCATTTCACCTGTACCTCTGTTTTTGCGGAAGCCACATTGGCTTTCAGGCACTGTCTTGTCAAGAAGGTGAGTTTTAAGTCTGTTTAAAATTACCTTACAAAGGATTTTTCCTGAGATAGTTGTCACAGCTGGACTTGTCGCCCTTGCACTTGTACAAATGTACAATTCTAGCATCTTTCAAATCTTGGGGCAGATTTCTATCCTCCTAACACATGCAAAGAAATTCAGTGAGCTTCTTCACCAGCGACTGACCACCAGTTTTAAATACTTCAGGTGGGATAGTGGGGCAGTGTTGGTCTAGTGGTATAGGGCACTGGATTGCTGATCCAAAGGTTGGGGGTTCGAGTCCCACTCTCCACAAGGTTGTCACTGCCCCCCCCTCCCCCAGTGCAGCTAACTGGGTTATCAAAGGCAGGCCATGTGTCTCACTGTCTATGGTGAGAGGTTGATGTAAAAGAACCATTGCTGACTTTCGTAAGGAGTAGCCTGCAAAGTCGTCAGCGTGTTTCTGTCCCTTGCTAAAAAGGGTTGTGACAGGAAGGGCAGCCGACATAAAAACCTCTGCCAAATCAAACGTGCGAATCAGATGATTTGCTGTGGCGACTCCCGAGTAAAAGGGAAAAAAAAGCTGAAAGGAAGACAGACAGACAGGTGGGATGCCATCAAGGTCTGCTGCTTTGCCACACTGCAGCTCTTTGATTGCCTTTTTCACTTCATTTTCTGTTGATAGATCATCCAGTTCTAAGCAAAGGGGTCTGTCAGGGATCTCTTCGATGACACTTGAGTCTATTGCTGAAGGCCTGTGGAGAAGCTGCTCAAAGTGTTTTGACCATCTCTTATTAATAGCCTCATGATCAGTGAGGAGTTCACCTTATAGGTTGCATATTGGGGCTGCACTTTGTTGTGATGGCCCATATACTTTTTTCAGGCTTGAGTAAAAGAGCTTTGCATTCTTTGAGTCAGCATAACCCTGGACTTCCTCTGCTTTTCTTTTCCACCATTTGTCTTTCATGCACCGCAGTTGCCTCTGAACTTTTCCCCTGAGAGAATGAAACCTGTCCCTTTTCGCATCTGATTGTTTGTCAGCGGGCCAGGCATTGTGTGCAACATAGTTGACAGCAAGTAGTCCTTGAATCTCCATGTCATTGTCATCAAACCAGTCCTGGTGATGCTTTTTCAGGACATCTATAGTCTCCCTTGCAGCGGAGTGAACTTCATTTCTAAGCTTGGCCCAGTTTTCTTCTGTTTTACCTTTGCAGAAATTTATTTTTTCAAGGCGCTTTGAGAGTTCACCTTGTAAGGCTGATATGTCTGGATGTTTAGTTTGTCTGACGTCCAGTTTCTTTGGCGGTTTCAAGCCCTGGGGCCTACTTTTTCTTCCACTCTGAAAGCACACTTTGGATCTAAGGAGTACATGGTCTGTTGAGCATTCAGCACCTCTCATGGCTCTTGTGATATGAAAGTCACGGATGTCACATTGCCTGCATATGATGAAGGCTAGCTGATGTCAATGCTTAGATCTTGGGTACATCTATTTGGTCTTGTATGCATCTTTGAGCTTGAAGAAGGTGTTTGTGACCAAGAGACTATGCTGGGAGCAGAGAGACAACAGGAGTCTACCATTAGTGTTCTCTTGTCCAATGCCATTGTGACCAATGATTCCTGTCCAAGCAGTGTGATTTGACACAATTCTTGAATTGAAATCACCCAGTATGACTAACTTGTCGGCTGTGGGTACGCTGCATACAACCTCATCCAGCTGTTGATAGAACAATTCCTTATTTTTATCCGGATATGTCATAAAGGGTGCACAAACACTTATCAAGGTAGCATTTGTGTTGTCT
>CM045745.1:37655281-37665281 GCA_024760905.1 Plotosus lineatus | reverse complement strand
CCTAATCCATCTTTCCTCATGCCGAGAAAAGTGTCTGCTTCCATCAGAATGAGATTCCATCCTAAATCAAGGATTCTTCCCTTCCTGTATTTCTCATGTTCTTACTGTACCCTGCAGTCCTGTATACACTTTGGGATCATGATTCTGTTTGTAATTGATGCTAAACGAACCTTATTCATTCACAATAGAGTCACTGCTCAAACCAACTCAGAGTCATGTCTCCGAGAAATGACATCATGTCTAATTCTAATCATCCACTGAGGAACAACCTCAGAACATAAGAACCTCAGGACTTCATGGAAAACTAATGAGCTCTATTCGGAGAATAACATGAAAATTTTTCAATCTGCACTAATACTGTGATTTCCTCAAAAGAAGAAACCACATTATGTATATCATACCAGAGGTGCATGTTCAAAATAAAAAAATAAAAAAATAAATAAATAAAAAACATGTTTGAAAAAAAAAAGAGACACAAGTTTAAAAAAAAAAAAGAGATGCATCTTCCTCTTCTTCTTCTTCTTCTCCTTTCAGCTATTCTCTTCAGGGGTTGTTACAGCAAATCATCTGCCTCCATCTCACCCCATGCTCTGCATCTTCTTCACTTACATGAACTACCTTCATGTCTTCCTTCACCACATCTATAAATCTCTTCTTTGGTCTTCCTCTAGGCCTTCTGCCTGATAGTTCCAACCTCAGCATCCTACTACCAATATACTCACTATCCCTCCTCTGTACATGTCCAAACCATCTCAATCTAGCCTCTCTGACTTTGTCTCCAAAACATCTTACATGGGCTGTCCCTCTTATGAACTCAGTCCGGATCCTATCCATCCCCGTTACTCCCAAAGAGAACCTCAACATTTTCATCTCTGCTACCTCCAGCTCTGCCTCCTGTATTTTCCCCAGGGCCACTGTTTCCAAACCATACAACATTGCAAGCCTCAACACCGTCTTGGACACTTTTCCTTTCATTCTTGCCGATACCCTCCTATCACACATCACACCGAACACTTTTCTCCAACCATTCCAACCAGCCTGCACACGTTTCTTCACCTCTTTTCCACACTCACCATTGCTCTGGCTTGTTGAGCCTAAGTACTTAAAATCCTGCACCTTCCTTGTCTCTATTCCCTGTAACCTCACTGTTCCTCTTGGATCCTTCTCATTCACACACATGTATTCTGTCTTACTGAGGCTAACCTTCATTCCTCTCCTTTCCAGGGCATACCTCCACCTCTCTAGATTTTCCTCCACTTGTTCTCAGCTCTCACTAAAGATCACAGTGTCATCTGCAAACATCATAGTTCATGGAAATTCTTGTCTCACCTCGTCTGTCAGCCTGTCCATCACCATAGCAAACAAGAAGGGACTCAGAGCTGATCCTTGATGCAGTCTCACCTCCACCTTGAATTCTTCGGTCATCCCAACAGCACACCTCACCACTGTCTTACATCTCTCATACATGTCTTGCACCACTAACATAATTCGCTCCCATTCCAGACTTCCTCATGCAAATACCACAGATTCTCTCTTGGCACCCTGTCTTTTGCTTTCTCCAGATCCACAAAGGCACAATGCAGCTCCTTCTGACCTTCTCTGTACTTCTCTATTAACATCCTCAAAGCCAACACTGCATCTGTGGTGCTCCTTCTTGGCATGAAACCAAACTGTTGTTCACAAATGCTGACTTCTGCCCTTAGTCTCGCTTCTACTATTCTGTCCAATAACTTCATCATATGGCTCATCAACTTTACCCCTCTGTAGTTGCCACAACTCTGCACGTCTCCCTTGTTCTTAAAAATGGGCACCAGCACACTTCTCCTCCATTCCTCCGGCATCTGCTCACTCCTTGTTGAATGTTCTTGTCAGGAAATCTACTGCTACCTCTCCTACACACTTCCATACCTCCACCAGTATGTCCTCAGGACCAACTGCCTTTCCACTGCTCATCCTCTTCAATGCCCTCCTCACTTCACCCTTACTAATATTTGCTACTTCCTGCTCCTCAACGGGCACCTCTTCTACTCTTTTTTCTCTCTCATTTTCATCTTCCCAGCACACTTCTGTCATCCATCAATACATTTCTGTCTCTGTCCTTAATCACTAAAACTTGCTGCACATCCTTCCCATCTCTATCTCTCTGCTGTGCCAACCTGTATAAATCATTTTATCCCTCCTTACTGTCCAACCTATCATACAAGTCATCATATGCCCTCTGTTTGGCCTTTGACACCGTTTCCTTCGCCTTACGCTGTGTCTCCCTGTACTCCTGTTTACTCTCTTCGGTCCTCTCTATGTCCCACTTCTTCTTAGCTAACCTCTTCCTTTGTACACACTCCTGCACTTCCTCATTCCACCACCAAGTCTCCTTATCTACTTTCCTTTCAGAGGACACACCAAGTACTCTCCTACCTGTCTTCCTGATTACATTAGCTGTGGTTGTCCAGTCATCTGGAAGCACTTTCTGAGCACCCAAAGCCTGTTTCAACTCCTCCTTGAAGACAACACAACACTCTTCCTTTTTCAGCTTCCATCACTTTGTCTTCTGCTCTGCCTTTGCCTTCTTCACCTTCCTCAGGATCAGTATCATCCTACACACCACCTTCCTATGCTCTTTGGCACACACTCTTACCCACTACTACTTTGAAGTCACTGACTTCTTTCAAATTACTTCGCCTACACAAGATGTAGTCTACCTGTGTGCTCCTACCTCCACTTTTATAAGTCACCCTATGTTCCTATCTCTTCTGGAAGAAAGTATTCACCACAGCCATTTCCATCCTTTTTGCAAAATCTATCAACATCTGTCCATCTGTGTTCCTGTCTTTGATATCAAACCTGCCCTTCACTTCCTCATCCCCTCTGTTGCCTGCACCAACATGTCCATTGAAGTCTGCACCAATGACCCTCTTTCGCCTCTGGCGGTACTCTGCATCACTTCATCTAACTCATTCCAGAATCTCTCCTTCTCTTCTTAAAACACATGTTTTTTTAAAAAAGAGACATATGTTTAAAAAAAAAGAGACACAAGTTCAAAAAGTGATGTATGTTTAAAAAAGAGATGCATGTTTAATGAAGAGACACATTGTTTAAAAAAAGAGATGCATATTTTAAAAAAAGAGGCGCATGTTTAAAAAAAGAGACGTATTTAAAAAAAGAGATGCATGTTTACAAAAAAGAGACGCATGTTTAAAAAAGAAATGCATGCTTAAAAAAGGAGACGCATGTTTAAAAAAAAAGAGACGCATGTTTTAAAAACAGAGAAACATGTTTAAAAAAAGAGATGCATGTTTTATAAAAAAGAGATGCATATTTTAAAAAAAGAGACACATGTTTAAAAAAGAGACAGGTGTTTTAAAAAAAAAGAGATGTATGTTTAAAGAAAAGCGGCACATGTTTAAAAAAGAGACGCGTGTTTTATAAAAAAGAGACGCGCGTTTAAAAAAAAACAGAGACGCATGTTTTAAAAACAGAGAAACATGTTTAAAAAAGACACACTTTTAAAAAAAAAAAGAAATGCTTGTTCAAAAAAGAGACACATGTTTTATATAAAAAAAAGAGATGCATGTTTTAAAAAAAAGAGAAACGTTTAAAAAAGACACGTCTTTTTTAATAAATAAAAGAGATGCATGTTTAAAAGAGTCATTTCGGAGAGAACAGTTCACTCATATGATCTACACAATGAAATCAGTCTCTTCAGTGTGTGTGTGTGTGTGTGTGTGTGTGTGTGTGTGTGTGTGTGTCTGGGCTGATTTACAGATTATTTCTGTCCAACTGAAACTCACGAAAACACAACAGAATCAGAACTGAAAAAGTTGTGGAATTTGTGAAACTCGAAACATGGCCGTGCTGCCTGGGTTTAAAAGTTGTATTGTAATAAATATAAGTGATATTATGGTTTTGTGCTTTACACTAGGGGTCACCAACAAAGGCCCGTGGACCGGTACCGGTCTGCTGCTCAATTGGTACCGGTCCGCAGAAGAAGTAATTCATTATTTCCGTTTTATTTATTATCTGAGTCTGAACGATCTTTATTTTTGAAAAATCTTTGATTTTGAAAAATGACCGGATTCTTTCGGGTACATGTCGGTCATTTCAGTAGTAAAATGTAACCCACAAGGGGCGGCACATGACCAGAGTTGAGTTGGACATGTTTCAAAAAATAGCGGGGATTTTGAGTGAGACTGAGCCTTCATTCTCCGGTGCACCATCATCTGTGTTTTTTGTTTTTATTTTATTTTATTTTTTTAGAAAAGTTCAAGCTCTACTTCCCAACCAACTTTAGTTCAGCTGTTGATTCATGGAGTGTTCAATAATATCAATAATAATATCAATAATAATAATAATAGTTATTATTATTATTTATAAAAATTATTATTATTAATAATAATAATAATAATAATAATAACAACAACAATAATAAATTACATTTACAATATAAACAATCTGTGACTACCCCACCCTCCACCCCCGGTCTGTGGTAAAATTGTCAAGTGTTGACCAGTCCGTGGTGATAAAAAGCTTGGGGACCCTGACTTTACACCACCCAAAATGGTGAATATTAATTAATTTTATCAACTCCAACTTCACCTACACAATATTTATATTTAAAAAAATTGAAACGTTTAACATTTGTATGCAGCGAGTGGTTTACTGAAGTAAAGTGACCCAGAACAATAGTTGGTGAAACTATAAAATGTAAGTATAAAACTAGCCACTAAAAATAGAATTTCCAGGTTTGTCCCATTTAGGAGCCATTTTTTGTTTCATCAGCGAAGCCGTACATATATACAGAAGGCACTATTTCAGTATATCCCTCGTGGATAACGCTTACACAGTCCAAACTTACAAACAGTCATTTACTTAAAAAAGAATCAATTACTAAGAGCGCTTTGTTGATAAAGGAGTCATTTACCAAAAAGAATCACATGGAGACAGGGGCAGTGGTGGTCTAGTGGTATAGGGCGCTGGATCGCTGATCCTAAAGTTGGGTGTTCGAGTCCCACTCTCCACAAGGTTGTCACTGTCCCCCCCAGTGCAGCTAACTGGGTTATCAAAGGCGGGCCATGTCTGTCACTGTCTATGGTGAGAGGTTGATGTAAAAGAACCATTGCTGACTTTCGTAAAGAGGAGCTGCAAAGCCGTCAGCGTGTTTCTGTCCCTTGCTAAAAAGGCTTGTGACAGGAAGGGCATCAACCTAAAGACCTATGAACCAAATAAAACATGCGAATCATTCGCTCTGGCGCCCCCTGACAAAGCCGAAAGGAAATCACATCATCTTACCGAAAAGAATCACATGGAAACAAATGAATCTTTCTATTAAATACACAATTTGCTTTCCTGATTTGTATTTAACGTGTATTTCCTCATGAGATCACATTCTTATCAGTTTTATATATAAATAAAAACACTGTAAATACAAAATAAAATATTTGTTTACTGACTGGCAATGAAAAATCAGAACTATATTTTTTTTTCTTCGACAAAATTAGAATCACCCCATTCAATTCAATTCACTCACCCTTACTCACTCATATGCTGAACCATTTTATCCTATTAGAGTTGGAAGAAGGCTGGAGTCTATCTCAGCCGGCACTGGGCGAAAGAGGGGTACACCCTGAACAGCTCAAGAGACCATTGCAGGGCACACAGACACACACACAGACACACACACACGATTTATGCTCATCTCATACCTAGGAGCAATTTGGAACAGCAAGCTGGTCTGATGTGTATGTTTGTGGACTGTGGGAGGAAACTGAAGTACCCACAGGAAACCCTCATAGGCACACCCTCACCGGGCCCAGGATTCAAACCCAGAAGCTTTTTGACATGAGACAGACATGGTAAGTACTGCAGCACTGTTCCACATGCCACCAAATAACGATTTCATCTGAATTAAAGTTTATAATGAAGATTATTAAACTCAGGCAAACTTGAGCTCATTCGGATCATCAAGTATCAGTTACTTCCAAACAGGCATTTGAAAAGAAGCAATTTGACCCAGTGGATTTGATTTTAATGACCTGATGAGCTCAGAACTTTCGGAATGTGATCTCAGTGTGTATGAGTGGGGGAATCCCTCCAACTGATTCCCCCGGTTCACTTTAAAATACAACAGCTCATCTCTGTGGGGAGGTTCTGTGGGTGCACAGGGTTGAAACAGGCCTCGGGGAAAGTTTCATCACAGATTAAAAAAACCTCTGCCACACAGATCCCTTCCCATCAGTTCACATATGACACGATATTTGGAGATCTGTTACGCACCTTTTGTTATGCCTGTCACTCATTAGCAGAAACAAAAAACTCCTTGATAGGAGGAAGACCTTTACTGCTGGAGATGAAGATAATCCCAGAACCGTGCCGCCCCGCACCGTACGCTCAACATGCACTTCCACCTGAGTGCAGCGCTTGCACCAACCACTCGATCCAGACATCAACATATAATTTATATTATTAATACACACACACACACACACACACACACACACACACCACAGTGTTCTCGCTTGCAGCCAGGGTTTGGTCCCGGACGTGTTGGAACAAGAACACAAACGGCATTTAGGGTGATCAATGAGATGCATCTTTAAACAAGCCCAGATCCTATTATACTCTCAAAAGTCAGATTTGTGCACCCTTGTACGCACGCGCGCACACACTCACTCTCACACACACACTCACTCTCACACACACACTCACTCTCACACACACACACACATATATATATATATATTGCTCCCCCCACAAATGAGGAAATAAACACTGAAGCATTCCTGCTGTACTGCATCTCCAATCACACACCATGTACTTCACAGCTTGTAACTCATCAACCACTAACTCTAACGATTCAACACATCATCATCATCATCATCATCATCATCATCATCATCCTGCCGTGAGACACCAGTCATTCACAAAGAGCGAAATTTAAACCAAAGTCAGAACAGAGGGGGAAAAATACAAAGTAGATGTAGAGATGGAACTGAGACAATGGACAAGGGAAGGGAAGAAAAGAGGGGCGAGAGAACGCTACACAGAAAGAAAGGGATGAAGAGTGAAAGAGAGAGTAAAATAAAAGTGAAAGCGTGAGAACGGGGGGAAAAGTTCAAGAGACACGATAATAGTGAAGAGAGAAAGAAAAGAAAGAACAGGATAGAGAGGTGCGAGAGAGGATAGCGAACAGAGGGGAATACAGAGAGACTGGATGGAAAGAAAGAAATGAGTAAAAGAATGAGGAGAGGGAAGGACTGCATGAGAGATAGGAAGAGAGAGAGATGGAAAGGAGTACAGTGTCAGTAACAGGAGGAAAGTTTCGAGTCTTTAAATACTGCTTTTTTTACTGTTAAATGAATGAGTGAGTCTCTCTCTCTCTCTCTCTCTCTCTCTCTGACACAGTTTAATAACACCATAAGATTCCTCAGCAAGAATCTTAAACAATCAAGCAGTACAACACTGTTAGAAATCAACCTGCTACACACACATTGCAAATTAATAAAATAACAATATCAGCAGAAATAATAATAATAATAATAATAATAATAATAATAATAATAATAATAATAATAGCTCATGTCCAGTTCTAGAAGAAACTTCATCCAGACAGTCAGTAAAGTTCCACAGAGACCCCACTTAGCTACAACACACACACACACACACACACACACACACACACACACGTAGGTCCATACCCGAAGTAGGCGTGGGAAGGGGGCGGGAGGCTGCACAGTGCTACTATGAGAGTGAGAGTGCTCCATGCCCGCATGGCGACTTGTCCATCCGGCATTTTGCAGTGTCTCTGCAGCAGACCATTGCGCTCCGTCTGAGCTCCTGCTCCTGCTGCTGCTCAAATCACACACACATCAACACAGCTGGGCTTTATACTCCCGGAGGCTGTGCTAATAAAGACAGGGGGTGGGACAACTCCTCCCACAAACACAGACAGAGAGAGGGGGGAGAGAGGGGAGAGAGAGAAAGAGAGAGAGGGGGGGGGTAGGGAGAGAGGGGGATGAGGGAGAAAGAGGGGGTAAACAGGGGAGGGAGAGGGGGATGAGGGGCGGGAGGGGGGGAGAGAGGGGAGAGGTCCAACTCAAATCATATTCACATGTCTGAGTGTTTCCCATCTTTACACCATAGCACTGCTGAGACCTGGGAAGGTGCTGAGCTGTGGGTCGTGATGGTCAGAAGGTGCTGAGCTGTGGCTTGTGATGGTCAGAAGGTGCTGAGCTGTGGATTGTGATGGTCAGAAGGTGCTGAGCTGTGGGTTGTGATGGTCAGAAGGTGCTGAGCTCTGGAATGTGACTGGTCAGAAGGTGCTGAGCTGTGGGTTGTGATGGTCAGAATGTCCTGAGCTGTGGATTGTGATGGTCAGAAGGTGCTGAGCTCTGGGATTTAACTGGTCAGAAGGTGCTGAGCTGTGGGTTGTGATGGTCAGAAGGTGCTGACCTGTGGGTTGTGATGGTCAGAAGGTGCTGAGCTCTGGAATGTGACTGTTGAGAAGTGGTGTCAGAAGTGATTAGAGTGGATGGGAAATGACTTCAGTTTATCCTCCATCTTCATCATTGTGATCGAGCCTGTATGGAGAGTCAGTTGTAGAATTGTCTCTTCTTGCTCCTTGTTCCTGTTGCTCAGCGTTCACAGATAATATCCACAGAAATTCTGTGGTTTCCATGCAGGGTTTATATTTTCTATCAGGTTAGGGACGGGGGTGCCTGCAGATGCAGAAATACGTAAACAAGACCCATAAGCAGACCATACAAGCAGAACCTCAGCTTGGGTAGATTGTAAAAGTGTTTGTGTTGTTTGGTGCGACTGTTGTATGCAGTCCAGGAGCTGTCGAGTCCATGGATCTATGGTGCATTATTTCAGGGTGACGTCAGGGATGCTATAAGGGTCTATGTCCACATTAGCCTGTCAGGCCACTTCATGGCAGATAGTTCAAAAAAATGCAACTACAGTATTATTTTGTGTTGAATTTGTTCACTGGCAGCTGGCGGTGTCTTCAGACCCGAGTGTGAGTGGTGGATTTTCACCATCTTTGATGTTGTTTGAGTGATGAGTGCCTGCTGGCTGTGGATTGATTGCACCACTTCACTGTCTGTTGTTTTTGGCTGCAGTGAGAATGTTTGCTCTGATCTGCGTCTTTTTTTCTCTTTTGTGTTGTTCGGTGTCATTATTCTGAGCAGTCCTGGAGTTTTTCAGTCTTTTGTGCCATGACATGTCCTTGGATATTACTCTGCAAAGAGTGAAGCAGATACAACTTCAGTAAAAAATAATAATAATAATAATAATAATAATAATAAATACAAAAAGAAATAATAATAAACAAACAAACAAACAAACAATATATATATATATATATATATATATACACACACATACTTTTACTAGAGCGATTCAGGCAGACAAATGCAAAGAAGCAGACACACAGTTCATATCGATGGACAGGCAAAGGTGAATCAGTATAAAAGCATATGGTGAGAGTAATTTCAGGTAGAGCAGAGTACACCCTGGACAGCTCGCCAGGCCATCGCAAGGCAGAAACACGCTGATAGCTATGCAGCATCTCTTTACAAAAGTCCACTTCTCCATTAAAAAAAGGCACATTTATGGGATATAGATTCATTAAAATTCAATAACATTACGATGAAAACTGATGATGAATGAACTGTTAACAACCATTTCAACAAGAAGTGAGTAGATCATGGTCATACCGTAAGTGAGGAACTAAAATGGTAACTGATGAGACAAAAGACCCTCACCTTAACCCTAACCCCATCTTTTCACCTCTGATTAGAAATAGTGTGATTTATCTGAAGTACGAATTCAATTTCATTAAACAAGGTCACATGGCGTTGAAAAATGGTTTCTAACAGTAAATTATAAGCATCAATGCACTGCATCAACTTCAGTTTATTTAAAATCCATTTTTGTGGGTAACCGATGGAGTGATGGAATGAAACAGGAACAGAAAGTGAAAGCGTGAAAAACTGGAGCTGAG
>CM045745.1:37610281-37645281 GCA_024760905.1 Plotosus lineatus | reverse complement strand
TGTGTGTGTGTGTGTGTGTGTGTGTGT
Organism: Plotosus lineatus; assembly: GCA_024760905.1. NCBI lineage: Eukaryota > Metazoa > Chordata > Actinopteri > Siluriformes > Plotosidae > Plotosus > Plotosus lineatus. The sequence goes on along the minus strand of CM045745.1, from coordinate 37,645,254 downwards.
GTGTGTGTGTGTGTGTGTGTGCTCCGTTAGAGGATGTAAGAGTGGGAGCATAGGCGATGACAAGGGTGACGCAGCCTTCAGAAGTATTGAGACGTATGATCATCAGATGTTCGAATCCCTTGTCTCCTGGTTCAACCATCTTCAGCAGGGTGTTCCTGACTGAAAATACAACTCCATGCTCTCTTCGGTCCTCAGCACTCTTCCCTTGCCAGAAAAAGGTGTAGTCTTTCTCCTTGAGTGTTCCTGTGTCGGCAAGGCCGGTTTCCTGCAGAGCAGCGATGTCTACATTTAGTCTAGATAGCTCATTGTTGATGATGGCTGTCTTTCTTGCATCACTGATTGCATGTAAATCTTGGGAAAGTCCAGGTGTCATCGTTTGGAACAGAAGCTAAGGATGAGTTTTATGCAAGCATGAACAACATCATGTCGAAAATACCTCCAAAGGACATGTCATCATCCTGGGAGACTTTAATGCTCGCGTGCATCGGCAAGGCTGCTACAACACTGGGATGCCTCACTACCCACGTCTGGGAGAACTCAAAACTGACAACTCCAACAGAAATAGCAGTGTACGATGCCTGCATCGTCAACACTCTACTCCATGGCAGCGAAACATGGACAACATACTCCCGACAGGAGTGCAAACTTAACAATTTTCACATGCGCTCGCTTCGTCGAATTCTTGGCATTCATTGGAGTGACAAAGTTTCCAACGCCCAAGTTCTTGAGCGTGCAGGACTTCCCATAATGTTCATACTACTTAGACAACACAGACTCCGATGGCTTGGTCATGTGCGTAGGCTGGAAGAAGGATGTATTCCAAAGGACCTCCTCTATGGTGAACTAGCCTCAGGCAAGAGAAGTGTTGGCTGGCCTCCGCTGCGATACAAAGATGTCTGCAAGCATGACATGAAAGCCCTTAACATCAACACAGAGAACTGGGAAGAGGTAGCAGCTGACCGCAGCAAATGGCGCACTACTCTCCAGAAACAACCCAAGCTTGGAGAAGAAAAGATCCACGCCACTACCAGAGAAAAGAGAGCCAAGCAGAAGGCTTGCACTCCAGCCATACCATCAAACTACATCTGCTCCAGATGCACTCGTGATTGCCACTCCTGCATTGGTCTTGCCAGCCACAGTCGGAAGTGCCAATAAAAATATGACTCTCTAACGCGCGAAATCCATAGTCGGCAACGACTGACGGAGGCCTAACAAACTAACTAATGTCAAAAAAGCACCCCCCCAACCCCCCGGCATCACACCAGATAAATGATCTCAATCAGCAAGCAAAACAAATGACTGAAGCTCATGAAATCCAGGGCAGACGACTGCTTTGGAATGAGTAGAAGAAACAAAAGACTGTTCATAAAACCAGTGGATTTTGCTGATATAAAAACCATGCAAACCCCCCCCATGATAGAATTTGTTGGTGTATGGTGTAGATACTACATGGTTTGTTCCAGGCATAATGGCTGCAATGTTACAATACATATATCTTATATTTCCTGAAACTCTACCAAGTCATTATAAACAACTTGTGACAATTTTTCTGATTTTGAAGTAGATCTCCGAGGAGCCATTTATGTTATACGTGATTGTTTTAAACAGCTCCTCAGTCTAATTGACCACAGGTACTGTTTAAGTGTGCCGCTACACAAACAAACAAACTCACAAACTGACAGAAGTGAAAATAATTGCAGCCATGCTCTCATGGCTGATCATTAGCTGTGGAACCTGGTGAATCGTATGTAAACATGGCCCCAGGGAGAGAGAGAGAGAGATGTCAGTTAAAACAATGGACAGGATTATAAATGTCGTTTGAGGAAAAACATGGTGCTGGTAATTAGCAGTCAGTGAAAGTAATGTTCAGTGATGAATCTCGCTGCACTGGATAAGAAGATGAGGTAGAACTTTTAGTGTTTCTGTTTTAATGAAGCATAAAATGTGGCTTGAAGAAAACAAATCATTAGTGATATGGGGTTATATGTCTGATAAAGGACCAGGGAGAAGGACATCATTACCTCAGGCCTGAGTGCAGAGGTGTACATTCAAACTTTAAACACTTTTCATTCCATATATACCATGATAGAAATAGAAAGTATCTTATCACAGAGCAAGAAAAGGTCACAGGGGTCATGAAAGGAAGATCAACTCACTGACCTCTCAATCCATATACAATCCAAATCTCAAACAGAGTACAAGGTTATGGTCTAAATTGTCTGCAGAAGCGTAAAAATTAGATTAGCTTTCGTTGAGCGGACATATAATGCCCCATCGTTGCTACCATTTAAATCCCTGTTACCAGGCTGGATGTTAAAATCTCTGATCAGGACTTTCACATCAAGGCTTGGGGTGTTATTAGGGACCTCTTAAAACCCTTTGCTATGACTTGTGCACTATTCATTGGTGCACACGTTTCAAGACTGTCATCTTGACATGCTTATGCCCTCAAAAATGGGCTATGTTTGATTGCAGATGGTCTTCAAGGTGTCGAAGGCAGTGGCTACTCTGAGGTAAGGCAGCACTGTGGCATAGTGGTTTGCGTACTTATCTTGCACTGAGAAGGTCCTGGATTTGCATTTGGGCGTGAGTAGGGTGTTCTATATGGAGCTTGCATGTTTTTGCAGGCTTACACAGGTTTCCTCTATGGTACTCCAGATTCCTTCCACAGTCCAAACACATGCACATTATGCTGATGGGCTTTTCCAAATTGCCCCAGGGTTTGAGTGAATGTGTGACTGATTGTGGACATGTTTGATCTGTGATGGACTATGAGTTGTACAGGGAGTACCCTGCCTTCACCCAGTGTTGGCTGAGATAGACTTGGGCCTCGTCTCAATCCTAGTAGAATAAATGGATGAATGAATGGTAGTTCAGTCACTCCCAATGCATTTCACTTCAATTGCTTCATGAGTGTGCCTTTCACATTTGTCAGATTTCTGCTTCATGAAGGGCTCCTTGCATTCTGCACCGCAGTTCTGGTTATCGCATTCCTTGAATAGAATATTGCATTCGATTTTTCAACTTTGAACACCAGACCCATTTCCTGTTTGCTCAGGCACTGTCATATAACTCAGATCAAATACTTCACCAAGACCAGAATTCCTTTGATCATTTCTGTCATTTCAGTCTCAATTTTTTTTTTTTTTTCTGTACTAAGCTACTATCCCGACACCCAAGCCTCCTCTTTTCTCATTCGGGCTTATGATCAGCAATGACAAAGTTGTAAATACTTGAGGAGTAATAAAAGATAATTAATAGTTATGGTCAAAGCAAGTGATTCAGACAAGCATGAAAAATCAGGCTTCTGTGTCGGAATTGATTGTTTCTGTCATGTCATACATAAATCTCGATATCAGACTCCTGGGGCAGGGAATATTTCAAAGAAGCCAAAGGACCAAAGCATCACCCCATTCTTTCCTCTGAAAAGTCTGGGAGCGGGTTTGTTATGCCTATTCAAATGCCGAGAATAAAAATAATAGCAAAATTAAAGTTTGACCTTTTCTCACAGTCCAATTTTACCACACTGCCTTCCTCACTGGAAACTGAACATCCATCAATCACACTTCTTGTTGAATATTAACTTTTGGGGTTTTTTTTATCTAAATTCGCAGGAGAAATTAGAAAATTAAAGGTTTACTATCAGTATCTTGGGGTCTTGTTCACGAGTGAGTGAAGAATGTAGTGAGATCAACACATGAAACGTTGCAACCTCTGATGTAAAGCGGAGCCTGTACCAGTCCGTTGTGGTGAAGAGGGAGCTGAGTCGCAAGGTAAAGCTCTCAATTTACCGGTTGATCTACTTTCCAATCCACACCTATGGCCACAAGCTTTGGGTCGTGACCTAAAGAACAAGATCGCAGATACAAGCAGCTGAAATGCGCTTCCTTGGCTAGGGGTGGAGCTCTTCCTTAGAGCTAAGGTGAGAAGCTCAGTCTCTTGGGAAGAGCTCAGAGTAGAACCGCTGCTCCTCCGCATTGACCGGAGCCAGTTGAGGAGGCTCGGGCATCTGGTTAGAATGCCCCCTGAACATTTCCCTGGTGATGTGTTTCAGGCATGTCCAACCAGGAAGAGACCTCGGGGTTGACCCAGTACACGCTGGAGGGATTACATGCCTCGGCTGGTCTGGGAACACCTCTGTCCCCCCCCGGAAGAGCTGGAGGAAGTGGCTCAGGAGAGTTACGTCTGGGCCTCATTGCTTAGGCTGCTGCCTCCGTGACCCGACCCCAGATTAAGTGGAGGAGAAAGATGATGATGATGATGATGATAGAGGTATATTACACTTTCACATTTATTCTATATTTTTGGTCAATCTTGCTTTAATTTACTCTGATTGCAGGTCCAATTAAGGAAGCAGAGAAGCTGGTATCACTACTTATTGTTGGCTTTTGTCCTTTTTGTCTAAATTTTAGATGCACCCTTTAGATTTAAAAATGTGGTGACTTCAACATGATAAAATTAAGAATAGATTTCTGCTAATATGCATATGAGTGCTTAGACGAACTATAGTAAATACATCTGAGAGCTGGAAAACATTGTCAGCTGCATTTACACAAAACAGCTCATAACATCCAAATAAAAGAAATAATAGCAAGAGTTCAGAAAAATAAATACGAAACAAAACTTCTGAGCTGGGTATGGTCCAGCCCCTTTGTAAAAATACACTGCAAGCTAATTGGCTTCCACCTGTAATCAACTGGAGTCTTTCTAATTAGTTCATAAACGAAGTTGATTGTAGAATATTCCAGTGTTTGGAAGTGTAACTAAAAGAGAGCAATCAACTATGGGTCGCAAAGGATTGTCAAAAGATCCCAGGGATAGTTGTGGACATGCACAAATAACTGTATTCTTCCAGAGCACAGAAAAGTTCATAGTCAATTTTACCAAATTAATATGCAATGTTATGAAATAAAACTTAAAATATTTCGTACAATTATGTATATTATATATTCAACAATAGATTTTTCTCCATATTTACTTAATAAGCAGCTCACTGATATATATATATGATAACAATCCAGAAGAATAATTACTTGAAAAATACAACTATTCACTTAGTGTTTTGTTAACGATCATGTTCATTTATTCATTCATTTATTTTTTGAACCGCTTAATCCTAATTAGGGTCGCGGGAAGGCTGGCACCCATCACCACTGACTCTGGGTGTGGGCAGAGTACACCCTGGATGGTTTGCCAGGCCATTGCAGGGCAGAAACATGCTGATGGCTATGCAGTTACTCTTGACAAAAGTCAGCGATGGTTCTTTTACATGAACCTCCACCACAGTGAGAGACACGGCCGGCCTTTGCTAACCCAGTTAGCTGCACTGGGGATAATGTTGCTGGGTCATGTTTACAAAGTTAACTTTTGATTTCTCAGACAGTTACAAAACTCCTTAAAACTGTTGAGACTTGACAAGGACACTTGACCCTGAGCTCTTTCTTCAGGTTGCTGAGCTTCAGAGTTTTGATTCAGCTCAGCTGATGCATCTGTAGGTGGACCGCCGCGTTTGTCATCATTTTCTGCTGTTTTCGTAATGTTGCCACTACACAGTCCACATGTAGATAAGAGCTGTCGCAGAAGAAAAATGGACCAGAATGAGGGCAAGTTCTGTACTGTCGTGGTTTTATAGTATTATGATAGCCAGCACTTGGCAGAGAATAATGTCAACAAGCCCTGAGCTCTGACACACATCTGAATTCAGCATGAATCCTCCCACCATCGATTTGTTTTTATTTATGAAAAGATCTTTGTTCAGGATAGCAGCATAAAACTCTCCAGAAAAATTGTGTACTAATTCCAGCAATAATGTTTATTCTTATTTAAAATAGTAACAGGTTTGTAATGTATTTATCCAGCTATTCATCCCTACACAAAAGCTCTTAAATTTACTAGGGTTGCATGGAGGCTGGAGTCTATCACAGCCAATTCTGTGTGAAAGCTGTGTAAACCTCTGAACAGCTTAACAGCGGAGCAACACACACACACACACAATTACTCTCACTCATCTCGGGGCAATCTGGAACAACCAATCAGCTTATTGTGCATGTGTTTGGACTATGGGAGGAGACTGTTTTTGGACTATGGGAGGAGACTGTGTTTGGACTATGGGAGGAGACTGTTTTTGGACTATGGGAGGAGACTGTGTTTGGACTATGGGAGGAGACTGTGTTTGGACTATGGGAGGAGACTGTTTTTGGACTATGGGAGGAGACTGTGTTTGGACTATGGGAGGAGACTGTTTTTGGACTATGGGAGGAGACTGTGTTTGGACTATGGGAGGAGACTGTGTTTGGACTATGGGAGGAGACTGTGTTTGGACTATGGGAGGAGACTGTGTTTGGACTATGGGAGGAGACTGTGTTTGGACTGTGAGAGGAGATTATGTTTGGACTGGGGGAGTGCCCAGAGGAAACCCACACAAGCACGGGGAGAAAATGCTGTGAAGCAGCCCGCTGAACCCAAAACTTGAACCCAGGACCTTCCTGCTGTGCAGCAGATGTGCTTTACCACTACAGCACTGTTGTTTCATGCAACTGACTTTAAAGAATCATAATATGATGTCTATGCCTCAGTTCTGCGTTGTGATTGGTCTGATGTTTCTGAGTTTTGGATTGAGATATTTCCGAACCTTTGTTCTGGGTATTGGTTCTCAGTATTGCTGTGTTTCTGTTTGTAGTGTTTGTTTTAGCAACGCCTCTGATACCCCTGTTATTCATTACTGATGCCGTCTGAACCTGCCTGGTATATCCACAGTGATTCCGGATTCTGCATTGTTCCCGATTACTCGGTCCTCCACCTGCTCTTCTGGATCAGAGTTCCTATGAAATGTACTATTAAAGTTTTGTTTGCAGTTGCATCCCCTCGGTTCTTCTGCCGATGTTGCATTACAGTAACAAGTTCAGGTTTTGCTGTTATTAACTTCAGCAGAGAATAGCCAGAGGCTGTTGATAAGAGAAGTCAAAAGAAACAATATTTCTCAGCAATAAGTGTATCACTGTCATTCAAAAAAAGTTGGAACACCAGGTAAGATGTAAATAAAAACAGAATTAATTGTCATAAACCATTATTTTATTGACAGTAGAAGATAGAAAACATGTCATATGTTGAAAGTAATACATTTTACCATTTGATGAGAAATAGTCTGCTTTTGGTTTTGGATGATTATTTTGTGGATGATCATCAGGTTTAGAGTAGTAACGGTTTCTCCACTTGTTCTCTCCACACCATGTTTAAATGTTTACTTCTGTACTTGTAACACATGCAGGTTCTCGGCAGCTTTCACAAGTCTCATTCCAGCACAGACGCCATGGGAACCTCCCTGTAATTGTGTATAATGAATTCCACCTCGACCTTTCGCTTGACCTTGACACTCAGTGCAAGGGGTATGAGGTGTGAGTGTAATAGTGTATCGTTTAGGGTGACACTCTGTGTTAAACAGAGACATGAGCACACACACACACACACACACACACACACACACACACACACACACACACACACACACACCCATGCACCTGAAAAATTTGTGTTCAGTCCAGTGTGTAAAATCCTCGTATCAAAAATCATGATAAATACTGAAATACTGAAAAATAGTGAGGATGAAAGTAAGGTGCGTTAGAAACCGGCATGTGAGCTTACTTATCATTGATCACCTCTTGAATGATGATGTCACTACTGACATATATGTTTTATTCATTTTCTTCTTTTATTTGGATCTTTTTCCTACCTTGTTGTGGGGATGATGAATTGATTAAGTTTGATGTCAGCACACTCTGTGAGTGCCGATGAACATCATCACACTGACAAAAAAAAAGGTCACTGTGGTCCGATACGTTTACGAACCACACTGAACCAATACTGCAACTGGCCTGTGTGAAGCCTGCTTAATTTGACTGCTGTAATATATAGAAAGAAAACATTGTAATGATGTTGAGAAGTATCAGACAATGGACTCTAGATCCACGTGTACATTATTGTCATACTAATTAGTAGATGAATTTTGAGATTTTTTTTTTCAGTCATAACATTCTGATTCTATTAAAATCTGGTAATTCCACCATCATCCTCACCATCCCCACCATCTCATAATTAATAACATCATTATCACCACCACCACCCCATCAGCATCATCAGCAGCAGCATCATCACGATTACAATTGTCATCACCACCAGCATCATCATTACCACCACCATTATTGGGGCAGTGCTGGCTCAGTAGTTAACGCTGCTAATCTGTTACCTGCTAATCTGAAGGTCGGTGGCTCAAGCACCAATACAGCCAAGTTCTCACTGCTGCCTTGAGCAGGCCATTCATCCTCAATTTCTCATTCATTCTTCAATTTTCTTCACCAATTTATCCTCATTAGGGTTGCGGGGAAACTGGCACCCATCTCACCTGACTCTGGGTGATTGCAGGGTATCATCATCACCAGTATCATCGTCACTATCGTCATCATTTTCATCATCATCACCATCATCATCATCATCATCACCATCCTCATCATTATCAATGGCATTAGCACCATCATCACCACCATGCCTTTTAGGGGAGATGAATCCTGGATTGTGATGTAAGAGCGAGAGATATTGTACCAAGGTTATACATTAATATGATTAAATATTTGCTCGGTCATGAACCCCATGTTGTCACAGCTGTATTTATAATACAAGCCATGAAACTCGAAGAATGGGGCTAAAGAAATGTTTATGCATGCACACACACACACACACACACACACACACACACACACGCACACACACACTCCTCCATCCTTATGTCTGTGTGTGTGTGTGTGTGTGTGTGTGTGTGTGTGTGTGTGTGTGTGTGTGTGTGTGTGTGTGTGAGGGAGGGGGTTCTGTATAACCTTTTGCTCTGAAATTCTTTGCAAAGACAAAGAGTCTGCCGAAAGTGCCTTCAGGGAAGCAACACGTTTCCACATGCCAATACGAATTAGTTCAAGAATTTCACATGGCTAAATGTGTGTGTGTGTGTGTGTGTGTGTGTGTGTGTGTGTGTGTGTGTGTGTGTGTGTGTGTGTGTGTGCGTGTGTGTGTGACAGAAAGAGGTGTTCATTAAAAAACAATCAAACAGGTTATCTTTTATCAACGTTTATACTGCGACAGTGGCACAGGTGACCATTCATGAGGTAAGTTGCCATAGGTGTGATGTCTGTTTGTGTTAGTCAAAGGTCAAGGTGCACCTGCTCCCCACATCACAATTACAGACCGTTCTGTCTAACAACCTGGCAAGTGACACTTGAGAGGGTAGAACCTGCAAACACACACACACACACACACACACACACACACACACACACACACACACACACACACACACACACACACACGACAGCACACAGCAAATCTAGTCATATAGCTGTGTGCCACGTGGAGGGCTCGTGCCAGTCTGGGCTTGGTGCAGCTTGGTGTCTCGTCTGTGTTCTGGATGGTCGATGGTGGGGTGGGGACCCGGGACTTCTTCTCAGTGTTTGTCTCCGTCTCTGCGCCCCATTCAGGTCTTAGCAGTGTCGTGTCACATTGTCCAGTTTTACTCTCATCGCATTCTGTCAGTCACACTGTTCGGTGGTTTTGTGCTGGTGTTTGTACCGTTTTTATTATGTTTGTCTATAACATTCTGCGTTTATGCTTGATTGAATGTAAAGTACACAAAATTGACTAAATCCAGCAGGAAGCTGGAAGACATTATTATAAAAAAACAAACTAAAAATGTACTGACTGACAGAAAGAGAACATAAACTAGAGGGATATTAACAACATACTTTTTCAGTGATCAAAGAAAAACTTGATTCTGGTGATATTGGAGAACAGGGCCAGCACAATGGTCCAGATATTTGGGTTTCCTCCCACAGTCCAGACATGCGCATTAGGCTAATTGACTTTGGGATAATTGATTTTAACTCCGTGATGAGTGTGAGTAGTTGTCTGTGTGCCGACCCTGCCATGGTCGGTTGAGATGTCTTCTGCCCTCACACAGAGTAGGCCGAGACAAGCCCCAGGCTCTCCATGACCGTAGTAGGACTAAGTACGAATTAAGCCTCACCGAGCTCCGGAGAACAAGGAACTGAATAGTTTCTTGCAGGTTAATGGAGTGATAATTGATCAATGTGTACGCGAGTAAAATTCCACAGGACGCTTGCGGAGTAGAGCCGTGAACACTACAGAGTTAATGAAAACGAGCGTGAAAGATGCAACTTTAGCACTTCAACTTCTCAATAGTTCCCCTATGTAGGCAGCCTTGCCCCTATGTGGATTGCTGATTTTGGGACGAGTCCTGCTAGGTATGTGCTATAAATGTTTTTCGGCATGGTGAGTGCACTTCAGTAACCTTGTTTGGGTTTTGAGACAGACAGAATGTGTGTGGCGTGAAGAACTTCAGCTCTCGTTACTTTTTACACTTCACAGCTAAACCTCAGCACCGTCGGGACACCAGTCCAACAACAACACTTGCAGTCCTTCAAAAATAGACGACCACCATCAACGCTTCTTAACTGCTGGCGGAGTCTTAGGCTTTGTGCTTTCCGGCGCTCGTAGGGAATGTGAGTGATGATGCGGGATGTGAATGGAATGAAAGGATCGCTGCTGATTGATCCCAGACCTGCTTTCAGGAAAAATAGCAACAAATTCCTACAGAGGGTGCCAATATTTTTTTCCTAATGTGTCTGAAGCAGTTTACATTCAAATCAGTTCATTACTACAGGACATCATTTGTCATGGTGATCGTTTTGCTGTGGTTTATTTAGGTTAATTGTTCAGTTTTCTCCAGCAGTTTCAGGAGGTCATTACCTGGAATGGTTTTCCGGTCACTCGGTGGTCAAACTCATTCCAGTCCATCTCCGCTGAGTTTAGATCAGGTGATTGTGGAGGTCAGGTCATCCACACATGGTTAAATAGCCCTCACATAGCCTGGAGGTGTCTTTAGGCTCACTGTCCTGTTGAAAAGTAAATCATGGGCTCACTGAGCATAAACCAGACATGATCACAGAAAGTGTTCCTTTCATTTTTAATAAATCTCCCCCACACCTCCGACTCTGTACTTCATGATGGAATCCTCCATCTATCCACCCATCTGTTGCCCTCACAATGGCTTACTGGTTGGAACAACAACAAAACCCAAAAACCCCAATTTGTATTCATTTACTGAACCATTTAATCCTATTAGGGTCATGGGGAGGCCAGAGCATATCTCAACCAACTCTGAACGACCGTGAACTACAAGCTGGGCTGTTTGCCAGTAGATTGCAGGACAACACACACAGACACGACCATTTAGGGGTAAATTGGAATAGCCATTTAGCCTGTGAATATTTTTTGACTGTGGGAAAAAAACATATTAAATGGAGGAAACCCACACATGCACAAGTAAAGCATGCAAACTTCACACCAAAACGCCTTCGACGAGCCCGGAACTCAAACCAAAGACCTTCTTGCTGTGATGCAGACATGCTAACCACTACACCACCATCCCACCCTGAGTTTGGACATAGACCGAAGTAGACACTTCCACCTGGCCTAATGTTTATTGCTTGTTTTTTCTTCAGTGTTTATATTCGCAGCATTTGGCTCTTATCCAGAGAGACTTACAATTATCATTTTTATACAACTGAGCAACTGAGGCGTAAGGACCTTACTCAAGGGCCCAACAGTGGGGACATTGGGGATTGAACCACTGGCCTACAGATCAGTAACTCATCCTCTTACCCACTGAGTTTCTTATTGCGTGGGTGTAAGTCTGGGTCTTGGTTAACTTTTGATATTCCTCAGTTCCTCAGTGCAAGCAGGTTCATCATAGCATCTGATGGCTCATAATGATATTCTAAATGTTCTTGGAATTTTCCTGACTGACTGCCCTTCAAATCTTAAGGTAACTATGGACTCTTGTTCCTCTTTAATGAAGCCCCAAAAGCACATAAACTGAATTTTATTTACAGTATTTATTTATTTTTTAATCATAGACTTTATTGGCGCTATGACAGAAAGGACCGGCCTAGGTTTGTGTGAGGTGGATTTGAACGTTGTGTCGTTGTGTTCACATGTGTGATGAATATCTGTTCTGGAGAAGACAGGTTAGGTCTGTCAGTCAAATTGTACAATGCCCATACAAAAGTAATAGGATTGTTGCATGATTACAAAAAAAAAAAAAAAAAAAAAAAAAAAAAAACTCATGCAATATTCCTTTATGTACAACTGGCATATGCTTCAGCGGAACAATCATAAGGCAATTGTAAGAAAATTGTATGAGCACAGCAGACGATCCAAAAAGCTTTTGAAATTTGTATGTATGTATTTGTAACACAGCTGTAGGGTGTCATTGGTTAAAGAACAACAGAGATCTGACAATGAGAGTTACCCATGAGAACAGCGAAACTCTTCAACAGTGGTGTTTAATGCTATCTGCCTCACTCAAGAGATGAATTTTGTACGACATGCCCACACCTGTTGAATTCTCTGTTCTGTTGTATACATCTAATGTGACAGCGGCTTTAGTCAAGCACTTCTTAACCTAATATGAATGAAAGATGTGTAATAGGGATAATTACCGTACACTAACACCACCATGACACAAGACAGCTTTGGTAAAATCAGAAATATGAAACGTATTTTGTAATTTTCTCCCCACTGTTTTTAATCCTAAAATCTCAAACCTAAGCAGTTGTGAACTCATGACCAACTCATGACCACATGAACTCATGGACCACTTCCAGTTGGTAGTTGTTAATGGTGATGACAGGTGGTGTATTCACGTCCTGACCCAGCAGGTTGGTCTTTTTTAAACTGATGGTCAGCCCGAAGTCACGGCAAGCATGAGAGAATCGATTTATCATTTTCTGGAGGTCATATTCTGTGTGTGCAGTGATGGCTGCATCGTCTGCAAAGAGCATGTCTCTTATGGTGGTTTTGTGGACCTTGGTCTTAGCTCTGAGTCTTGCAATGTTGTACAGCTTGCCATCTGATCTTGTATGCATGTACACTCCTTCGGTCGAGGTCCCAAAGGCATGTTTAAGAAGGAGGGAGAAGAAGATGCCAAAGAGTGTTGGGGCAAGGATGCAACCTTGCTTCACACCACTCTTGATGTTAAAAAGTTCTGACATGCTGCCCTCATACTGAATGGTTGCCTTCATGTCATCATGAAAAGATCTAATCATACTGTGCAGATTCGGGGGGCATCCGATCTTCAGGAGGATGTTGAAAAGCCCATCCCGGCTAATCAGGTCAAATGCTTTGGTTAGATCAATGAAGGCAATGTAGAGGGGTTTCTGTTGTTCCCTGCATTTCTCCTGGAGTTTGCGAATGGAGAAAATCATGTCCAGCTTGTCCAGGAAGTCCATGCCGCAGACCAAGCTGTCGATAGCCTTGCTGAGTTCTTCCAGTGTTGGTTTGGTGTCTAAGTCCTCCATGATAGGTAGAGGTTCGATAGCATCCAATGCCGAGTCAACAACACTGTTCTCTCTGGAGGAAAGATCTGAGTAGTGCTCTACCCATCACTCCATTTATTTTCCCCTTGTTAGTGATCACTTCTATACTGATGGATTTGAGGAGTGCTGTTTTGTTCTGAGTTGGTCTGAGAGCTTTTTTGATGCCATCGTACATGCCTCTGATGTTACCTGTATCTGCTGCAGTCTGGATGTCGCGACTGAGCTCTTGCCAATACTCGGCACATTTTCTTGATGTCTGTTGGAACTTGCTCCGAGCTGCTCTGAATGTCTTAAGGGTCTTTTCGCTTGGAGAACGCTTATATTCAGCAAGGGCCCTCCGTTTTGCTTCTATGACGGTGGTCATCTCTGCAGACTTTGCATCGAACCAATCAGAGCTCCGGGAGGTCTTCTTTCCAAAGATGGCTGGTGCTGATGTATGACTGCACTCTCGTAGGTGGATCCAGGTGTCTGATGCTGTACTTTGAGGATTTTTTGTGGAGATGGCTTCTTCGAAGGTCTTTGCAAATTCCTTGATCCTTGCTTCTTGCTGCATCTTGATGGTGTTGATGCGAGGCTTCCCTTGAGGCTTGGCATTGTGAAGTGTCTTTGGCGTCAGGCGGATCTTGCAGCATACAAGAGAGTGGTCTGTGTCACAGTCTGTGCTGTGACAGGTGCAGGTAAGAAGCACGTACTTGAGGCATGTGCGCCTGATGATGATTATGTCAAGCTAGTGCCAGTGTCTTGAGTGTGGATGACGCCAGGACACCCGGTTGTAGCTTCATCTGGAAGAAGGTGTTGCTCACACACAAGCCGTGGTAAGAGCAAAAACTCTAGTAGACGCTGTCCGTTGTCGTTGACCTTGCCAACTCCAAAGGAACCAAGGCAATAGGGCCAGGAGTCTCGGTCAGCACCCACCCTGGCATTAAAGTCACCCAAAATGATGAGTTGTTCGTTGTTGGGAATGTTCATGATGACGACATTCAAGTTGGAGTAGAATTCGACTTTAGCCTCAGGTGTTGATGTCAGAGTAGGAGCATAGGCACTTATGATTAGACTGTCTGAGGTGTAGAGGCAGAGAGTCAGCAGTCGTTCACATCCCTTGTCACCTGGTTCGACCATCTTCAACAAAGTGTTCCTGACCGTGAAGCCCACCCAGTGTTCTCTGCGATGCTCAGTGCTCTTTCCTTTCCAGGAAAAGGTGTAGTCCTTTTCTTTCAGCCTTCCAGAGTCTGCTAGATGAGTCTCCTGTAAGGCGGCAATGTCTATCTTCAAACACAGAAGCTCATCGTTGATAACGACGGACTTTCTTGCATCACTAATGTTCTGGAGATCATCAAGCCCGGTGGTCATGGTGCAGACATTCCAGGTTCCCAGTTTAAGAGCTGGTCTCTTGCTTTTGCTCATTCTTATTCTCTTGCTTGATGCAGGTTTGCGATCTACTTGTCGGTTGTTACCTAATCCCCATGCACCCAATGAGGAACACAGACCGTGGCAAGACAGCACCTTATTGACTGGGGGCTGCCTGGCTTAGGTGGGCGGTAAATGTCCAGTGAGATCCGAAGATCCCTCCCACTGACGAAAGTGACCCCTGGCACCATGTACTATGCCAATCAAGCATTGTGGATTATAACCGGTAACTGCCGCTTTCCGTGTTGGTTCAATGCTGTGAGGCGAAGCTGGAGTGTCCTCTCCAGGGCACAGGCCAGGGCAGGGGGATATGGAGGACCAGCTCTTGCCCAGTTAGCAGGACCCCCCCTCTCCACAGCAATCACTGGTCCGCACGGAGCGGCAGAGCCAATAAGGTCCAGGGCCATTGACGTCACAGGAGTTGCCAGAACGAGATTGATTACAACAATGAACTGCCTATGGGACTCCAGCTCCAGATTTTTCCTCGAGGTTAACTCCTGAAGCCTTTTCTCTTAGAGATATTAGCCTCAAGGCAGCAGAGGTTTTTGACAGAGTTTTCCTTCTCTGCATGTGGCAGGTAGCACAGGATAGCATGATACCCGTGGCAGGAGCAACCTGACCTGACCTATGTCTATGGTGAGAGGTTCATGTAAAAGAACCCTTGCTGTCTTTTGTAAAAGTACCCTGTACTGCATACCCATCAGTGTGTTTCTGCCCCTTGCTAAAGGGTTGTGTCAGGAAAGGCATCTGACGCAAAAACCTCTGCAAAATCAATAATGCGAATCAGTTGATTTTCTGTGGTGACTCCTGAGAAAAAAGGGGAAAAGCGAAAAGGAAAAGAAGAAGAAGATTTGTGGCAGTAAACTAACACTGTAGATCACGCTGAATACAACATCACCATTGCGAAGCATGGTGTTGGTAGCATCACGCTGTGGGGATGCTTCCATTCAGCAGGGGCTGGGTAGCTGGTCAGAGTTGAAGGGAAGATGAAAATATACAAAGTAATCTTGGAAGAAAACCTGTTAGAGTCCAAAAGACACTTAAGATTGTGTTTGAGGTTCACTTCCAGTAAGACATCAACTCAATATATACAGCCAGAGCTACAATGGAATAGTTCAGATCAAACTATATTTGTGCGTCAATGACCCAGTCAAAGTCGGGACCTAAATACAATAGAGAACCTGTGGCAAGACTTTAAAAACTGCTGTTCACAGAAACTCTCCATGCAATGTAACTGAGGTTGAACTATTTTGCAAGAAGAATGGGCAAATATTTCTGTTTCTAGATGTGCAAAGCTGGTGGAGCCACTTTGTTTTGCTCTTTCACATTTGCAAACACTATATATTTAACAGGCAGCCATTTTGGATTAGTTGCCATTGATTATTATGACAGGAAGTAGATGATATGGACGTTATTGTGGCATGGCACAGTGCCGTGATTACTATGGAATCACAGTCATTATTGTGCAACAGTACCTTGTCATTATTCTGGAACAGCATTGTGTAATTACAGTGGGGAACCATTACTATAGTATTTATTGTAGGATAGAGAGGACTGGGTGTTAATGACTATTATGGGATGGCAAGGAATCATGTTGTTTACGAGTGAAACGTGTTGGATTTACAAAACAATGTGTGCTTTGGAAAGGTGACATGGCGATTGTTTTTGAAAACGAGTCGACGCGGTGATTACTCCGACGTGGTGTGACTTCAAAATTAATATTCTGGTATGACATGTCATGGTTGCATGGTGCTGTTTTGGGTTATTTTTCTGGGAAATCAGAATTTCATTAAAATTATTATGGGATAGATTTGTGTAAGTTCTCATGTAAGTGTTTCTGCCCCTTGCTAAAGGGTTGTGTCAGGAAAGGCATCCGACGCAAAAACCTCTGCAAAATCAATAATGCGAATCAGTTTATTTTCTGTGGTGACCCCTGAGAAAAAAGAGAAAAATTTTCTCTCATGTTATTTAAACATATCATTTCCATTGACACTGCTTTGTTACCGGCTGTTAATTTGGAGGTGAATCAAACTAGAACTTGAATCTAGGGTCTCTGAATTTGAATTCTCATCCATCCATCCATCCATCCATTCACCTCAACGTCACATATCAGCCTTTTGACTGGCTGTATGAATCACTTGAGTCGATCCATAGCACAACATTTTCCAGTGACTAGATTTCATCCGAGGAATCTCTCATGGTACTTGCCCTGTATCTTAATAACGTTCATCCATGGACTCTGAACACTGCAAGCACCATGAGCAATCCATCAAGCGAGGATGAACCTAGGAAGCCTGCCTTCTGTTATTCACGCCACTTCCTCAGATTAGAGGAAATATAAATTATCGTGATTCTCAAGATACATCATTGTTCTCTTCTTCTTATCTCCAGGTTTTGGTGTTGGCCATAAACCAGACCTTTGGAATTCTACAGAGACAGGTGAGACGGAAGGCATGCGCCTTTTGAAAAGCTGCTGGTTTAGGTCCCAGGTGGTGCATGTGTAGAGAAATGGTATAATAAGATCATAAATTGAGAACACAGAACAAAGTATATTCACTGTAGAACATACAATTTATAAGTGCAGTGTATTGTGGTGAACTGAAGGAATTTCAGTGGGATGAGACTGAATAACTCGTGGATGCTGTAAAACTGCTGAGAGATGTGAGAAGGAAGTGAAGTGATGTCCAGTTCCCACTGCCTCACCCGGAAAAAGTAAGTGTGTGTTATCTCAAGTTCTCACACTTTGTGATGCTCTCTTTACATGATGCATAAGGAATTAATGTTAGAGACACACACAGCTCTGAGTTTTTAATACAAACTCTCGGCTTGAGAAATTATGTTATTCTGTAGTTTTGGTGATGCAGAAACTTTGATGGACATTTTAAATAAACAAAAAACCTGAGATTTAGTTTTATTGATCCACTTTCTTAAATTTCTTAGAAAAAAACTAAGAAATGTCAAAACACAGTCTGGGAGGGATGCAAAATTTGGTTAAAATAGTCATTGAAATAAAATTTTATGAAAGTTGCAGTCTGTAATATTTTGAGTGGGGCTGGTGGTGTAGTGGTTAGGGTGCTGCGCTGATGATCTAGGAGGTTGTGTGTTCAAATCCGTTAGACCTCCACTGTGCTAAGACCCCTGGGCAAGGTCTTAACCATAAGTGTGCCTCTGTTCACCCAGCAGTATAAATGGGTACCAGTAAAATATACTGGGAAGGTAACCTGCAATGGACGAGCATCCCATCCAGGAGGAGTTGTATTCCTGGTAGCTTCCCCCTATGGAAACTGGGGATAAGCACTGGCCTAATGAGCCACCAGGCTTGAGTGTAAAAAGCCCAATGAGCTTTACCTTTAATATATTGAAGAATCTTTAGTAGGTATATGATCAATACGTCTTCATTCATCTGTTATCAGGGTGGTCAAATGGTGTAGTGTTTAGCACGTCTGCCTTACAGCAAGGAGGCCTGGGTTTGACTCCTAGCTCAGGTGTTTCTGTGTGGAGTTTGCATGTTCTCCCCGTGCTTGTGTGGTTTCCTCCGGGTACTCCCGTTTTCTCTCGCAGTTCAGAAACTTGCACAGTAGGTTACTTGTCTGTTTCAAATAACTCGCAGGTATTAATGGTTGTGTGAGTGTTTGCCCTGCAATGGCCTGGCGAACTATCCATTGTGTGCCCTGCCCTTGCCCAAAGTTGGCTGAGATGGGCTCCAACCTCCGTCTGACCTTAATTAGGATTAAGTGGAAGTTAGAAGTTGAATGAATGAATCATTTTTAATCATTTAAAAATGAATTGAGTTTTCAGAACCAAAGAATAAACAGTTTATATCTACATGTAGAGCAGGTATCCTTTCATAAAGACTTCTATCTTGTACTGCCAAGTTTCTACAGTAGCTTGGAACCATATAGGCTTTAAGTGGAGGAGTTGGGAATGAAATTTCAGTCCATTACCTCACCACTGGAATCTGTTCACTAGAGTCTGCTTCTTCTTTTCCTTTCGGCTGTTCCCTTCAGGGGTTGCCACAGCAAATCGTCTGCCTCAATCTCACTCTATCCTCTGCATCTTCTACTCTTACTCCAGCTACCTTCATGTCCTCCTTTAATACATCCATAAATCTTCTCTTTGGCCTTCCTCTAGGCCTTCTGCCTGGTAGTTCCAACCTCAGCATCCTACTACCAATATACTCACTATCCCTCCTCTGTACATGTCCAAACCATCTCAATCTAGCCTCTCTGACTTTGTCTCCAAAACCTCTAACATGTGCTGTCCCTCTGATGTACCCATTCCTGATCCTATCCATCCTCGTTACTCCCAAAGAGAACCTTAACATTTTAATCTCTGCTACCTCCAGCTCTGCCTCCTGTCTTTTCCCCAGGGCCACTGCTTCTATACCAAACAACATCGCTGGCCTCAACACCGTCTTGGACACTTTTCCTTTCATTCTTGCCGATACCTTCCTGTCACACATTATACCAGACACTTTTCTCCAACCAGCCTGCACACGCTTCTTCACCTCTTTTCCACACTCTCCATTGCTCTGGATTTTTGAGCTTAAGTACTTAAAATCCTACCCCTTCCTTATCTCTGCCCCCTGTAACCTCACCGTTCCTGTTGGGGCCTTGGCATTCATACACATGTATTATGTCTTACTGAGGCTAACCTTCATTCCCCTCCTTTCCAGGGCATACCTCCACCTCTCTAGATTTTCCTGCACTTGTTCTCTGCTCTCACTGCAGATCACAATGTCATCTGCAAACATCATTGTCCAGGTAGATTCTTGTCTAACCTCGTCTGTCAGCCTGTCCATTACCATAGCAAAGAAGACAAGGCTGAGCTGACCCTTGATGGAGACTCACTTCCACCTTGAACTCTTCTGTCACACCGACAGCACACCTCGCCACTGTCATATATCTCTCATACATGTCCTGCACCACTCTAACATACTTCTTTGCCACTCCAGACTTCCTTGTGCAATACCACAGTTCCTCTCTTGGCACCCTGTCATATGCTTTCTCCAGATCCACAAAGGCACAATGCAGCTCCCTCTGACCTTCTCTGTACTTCTCTATTAACATCCTCAAGGCAAACATTGCGTCTGTGGTTCTCTTTCTTGGCATGAAACCAAACTGTTGTTCACAAATGCTGACCTCTGCCTTTAGTATAGCTTCCACTATTCTTTCCCATAACTTCATCATATGGCTCATCAACTTTATCCCTCTATAGTTGCCACAACTCTACACAGCTCCCTTGTTCTTACAAATGGGCACCCGCACATTTCTCCTCCATTCCTCTGGCATCTGCTCACTCTAAAACCTTGTTGAATGTTCTTGTCAGGAAATCTACTGCTACCTCTCCAAGGCACTTCCATACCTCCACCGGTATGTCATCAGGACCAACTGCCTTTCCATTCTTCATCCTCTTCAATGCCCTCCTCACTTCACCCTTAATAATCTTTGCTCCTTCCTGGTCCTCAACAGTCACCTCTTCTACTCTTTTTTCTCTCATTTTCCTCTTTCTTCAGCCCTTCAAAGTACTCTTTCCATCTTTCCAGCACACTTCTGTCATCAGTCAATACATTTCCCTCTCTGTCCTTAATCACTCTAACTTGCTGCACATCCTTCCCATCTCTCTTTCTCTGCTGTGTCAACCTGTATAAATCATTTTCTCCCTCTTTACTTTCCAACCGAGCATACAAGTCATCATATGCCCTCTGTTTGGCCTTTGACACCGCTACCTTCACCTTACGCTGTGTCTCCCTGTACTCCTGTTTACTCTATTCGGTCCTCTCAATGTCCCACTTCTTCTTAGCTAACCTCTTCCTTTGTACACACTCCTGCACTTCCTCATTCCACCACCAAGTCTCCTTATCTCCTCTCCTTCCAGAGGACACAGCAAGTATTCTCCTACCTGTGTCCCTGATCACATTAGCTGGAGTTGTCCACTCATCTGGAAGCACTTCCTGACCACCCAAAGCCATTTTAACTCCTCCTTGAAGACAACATGACACTCTTCCTTTTTCAGCTTCCACCACTTTGTCTTCTGCTCTGCCTTTGCCTTCTTTACCTTCCTCACCATCAGCGTCATCCTGCACACCACCATCCTATGCTGTTTGGCAACACTCTCACCCGCTACTACTTTGCAGTCACTGACTTCCTTCAAATTACATCGCCTACGCAAGATGTAGTCTACCTCTGTGCTCCTACCTCCACTTTTATGTCACCCTATGCTCCTGTCTCTTCTGGAAGAAAGTATTTACCACAGCCATTCTCATCCTTTTTGCAAAATCTACCAACATCTGTCCTTCTGCGTTTGTGTCCTGGATGCCAAACCTGCCCATCACTTCCTCGTACCCTCTGTTTCCTGCACCAACATGTCCATTGAACTCTGCCCCAATGACCACTCTTTCACCTCGGGGTATTCTGCATCACTTCATCTAACTCTCTCCAGAATCTCTCCTTCTCTTCTAGCTCACATCCTGCCTGTGGGGCGTAAGCATTAACAACATTGAACATCACGCCTTCAATTTCTAACTTGAGACTCATCACTCTGTCTGACACTCTTTTCACTTCTAGAACATTCCTGACAAACTCCTCCTTCAAGATAACTCCTACTCCATTTCTCTTCCCATCCACACCATGAAAAAACAGCTTAAACCCTGCTCCTAAGCTTCCAGCCTTGCTACCTTTCCACCTGGTCTCCTGAACACACAGTCTGTCCACCTTCCTCCTCTGCATCATGTCAGCCAGCTCTCTACCTTTTCCTGTCATAGTTCCAACATTCAAAGTCCCTACTTTCAATCCTAAACTCATGCCTTTCCTCTTCTCTCTGCCTACGGACACGCCTCCTGCCTCTCCTTCGACGTCTTCGACCAACAGTAGTCCAATTTCCACCAGCACCCTGTTGGTTAACAGCACTGATGGCGGTCATTGTTAACCCGGGCCTCGACCAATCTGGTATGAATTTTTTTGTTGTGACTCGCATGTTTTATTTGGCATTTGTTTTACGCCGGATGCCCTTCCTGACGCAACCCTCTGCATTTATCCGGGCTTGGGACCAGTGTGAGGGAGAGACACAGGCTTGTGCCCCTCCCTCACAGCTGCATTTGCCCCTCCCTCATGGCTGCATTCACTAGATTCTGCTTGAGACTTTTAAATCTTACACACTGTACCTTTAATAGGCAGAGAGCGGCTTGGCCATGATTTGTGACAGATATCATGGATGGCACCTCTTCATCTGATTCATTCATTGATTCCCATATCAGGATCTTTGTAATCTGTCTGATCTCTTCTTGTGGTAAACATGGACTTTTCTCATACTGCTAATGTTTCTCCATTATGTTGATTTTTCCTCAGCACCAGAAGGATCCTTCAATTTCTTTCCACTAAGGTCACTCAGATCTTTCTCAGCATCTTCTTATCTCTGGACTGGACTGTTGGAAATAACTTCTGGCAGGTGACATTAGACCACCAAAGTTCTCTTCACTGACTTCATGTAGCCGCTCACATCAGATGCAAACACTTCGACTTGTCTGCAAAGTCAAAAAAATGGGCCACATACCTCAAAATCGTTAACACGCTCCACACTGCACTGTGTTGTTCCCGAACCTTGTTCCTCTCATGTTGACAGGTGAGTAGAGTGCATTTCCCACAAAATAATCAATATGAGAACCACATGCATAAACATGAATAAATTATTCGTTACACCGTTTTAGGTAACGTCTAACACCTTGATACTCACAGAGCACACACATGGTGTGATCTTCCCTCAGTCCAGGATCCATTTTAGATTTTTTTTTTTGTTGTTGTTAGTAATTTAACCATTTAAGGCCAGAATTATTTTTTGCAGTTAAAAAATATATCACTAGTATTTCCCTAATCAAACAGGACTAAAGAAACACCCTGAACAACATTTCTTTCAACAAAATTATAATAACACTCTCACAAATTCGTGAACAACACAATCGTGTGCATTCAAGGTCGTTTCACAGCTGACTGAGACACATGGGATCAAGCTGTGTTGCATCAGGCGATGCCACAACAAGTATAGAATGCATCTCGTAGTTATTGGCATTTTTTGAAAGAGAACTATGTTGTCCTGCTGGACATTAAAGGGTTAAATAATTTTGGCAGATTAATTATTATTATTATTATTTTTTTTTTTTTATTATTATTAATGTGCTTAATTTTTATTATTATTGCTGGCTATTAAATAAATAGATAATGGTGTTGTGGATATAAACGTAACTGTTATTAAAAGAACCTTCTGTCCTATTTCCTTCTTGGCAAGATTTAAAGTAGATAACCAACAGCTCGCGGCAAAAACCGTCAGAAAAAAAACACATAATCTTTTAACAGCGGCTTTCGTAATTTTCTGTCGCCACCCAAACAAAACTATTCAATGCAAGATTGTTGGTGCTTTAGTGTAGCATTGCTTGGCATTTGAACACATTTAGGCAGGAGTGGCTGCAGGTCGACCCACATTACACTGAGATTACTGAAGATTACTGATATCTCTAATTAAACAAATCCTTTTGTTTTGCATTTAAACGTTCTCTGTCAGGCATTAGGAGAATGCGAATAATGCAGTAATAAACAGCCATGCCTCATGATGAAAGGGCATGTAATGTGTGTGTGTGTGTGTGTGTGTGTGTGTGTGTGTGTGTGTGTGTGTGTGTGTGTGTGTGTGTGTGTGTGTGTGTGTTTGCAAATTACTGGTTACACAACCAGTTTCATCATCCGTTTCTGTAAATACAGTGACTCTCACAGTCCAAGCGACGTCTATAAGGCTACTAGAATGTGCAAATCAAAAGCCTATCCTGACCATGTTAAACAAAAGGAACAGGCTGCGATACCTGACCCTGAATGCTGTAGGATAAATACATGTCTTTGTTTAAATCCTGGGCAGTGGTGGATCAGTGATCAGGTGCTGGATTACCAATCCTACAGTCGCAGGTTCAAGCCCCACTATCTGGCCCCTACTGACTGGGTTATCAAAGGCCGGCCGTGTCTCTCACTGTCTGTGCTGAGAGTTTCATGTAAAAGAACCATTTCTGACTTTCATAAAGAGAAGCTGCATCGCCGTCAGCAGGTTTCTGTTCTAGGATGGCCTAGAGCTGTCTAGGTTGTACTATGCCCTTGCCCAGAGTCGGTGGAGATGGGCACCAGCCTCCTCATGACCCTAATTAGGATTAAATGGTTTAGAAAATGAGTAAATGAGTTTAAGTCCGGATTATCACCTGACCTGAAAATAACAAATTGTTTGGAGAGAATTTATTTTCCCTTTGCCTGTCCAGGTTGGGACAGTATTCCAGTAATCCAGGTTGTGTAGTGTTCCGAGAGCATTTCTGAGTGGAGGTTGAGCAGAGGGCTTTCTTGTGTGGAGGTTACATGCTCTTCCTGTGCTTGCACAGGTTTCCTCCAGGTGCTCCGGTTTTCTCCAACAAAGACATGCACATCAGGCTAACTAGCTCTTCCAACATGTCAAAGGTGTGAATGTGAGTGTGAATGGTCAGGTGTGTGCTGGCCCTGTGATGAATTGGTTCTGACAATGGTTTTGATGTGATAAACGCTGATATCTCCAAAATTTTGTGACCACTGAATTTCACCTTTGACCCTGACATTCCAAAATTAAATCATCTTGTGCTTGGTCAGGATTACTGATATTGTGCTCTTAGTGACAGACATGCTGTTTGCTACTGAACACTGATAGGCCATTTATCGATTTTCAAATGAGACCTTTAAAAATCAAAACAGCCTTTTTTTAGAGTTTTTTAATTCTGTCTCGAATTCGATGGTGTCCCTGTACTATAGAGCACATAGTAAGATGTGTACATGGGTAATTAAAACCAGAATTATAGGACCTGTTTACTACGGTGTTCATGCTGAGGGGTGCAGCCACCTTACACTTGTGAATGCACCTGCCATTTTTTGTGATTTGTTTTTTGTTGCTTCTGTTTCTTTCGCTCTGTGAGTCGAGTGCAGTTGTCTGTGGCAGTGATGTCATAAGAGAACATTGTTACTGGTAGATCAGGGTTAGTGAGGTGTTTATTTGAAGAAAATGGGACAATCGCAGTTTCACAGCTCAAAATCAAAGTTCTCCTCTTGTTGAGCTTCCAAATACTGAACCCCCAGCAAAGTCGTAGTGAAGACCTCAGCACAGAAGATAGACCTCCCTCTTAGTACTCTCAGTAGGTTGTCGCATGGCATTGTGGGCAATGTTCCTAAAAAACTAGAAATGACATGGAATTAATTTTCTAATAAATGAATGTGCAGGTTTCGGAGTTTCAACATCTGGAGCAGGAGGAAGATTAGCTTGATATGGGTTTAGGAGTTTGGAAAACAAGTTTGCCCTCTAGTGGCTTTTTCACATCTCACTCACTGAATACAGACATGATTTTAATCCTGATAGGTTTCCTCCAGTGAAAGATTACATCATCAGATCATCAGCACTTGCTGTTATTTGAAATACAGCTACTCCTGTGTGCAATTTAATAAGTCCATGCACCTGGTGAGGTCATCAGATCATAACACGTAAGAGTTTATAAAATAGCACAGACGTTTGTGTTCATTTTATACGAAGGATACGTCTTACCATCACTCGTCTGTTACACAAACGGTCATTCATTCATGAGGGGAAAGGATACCGAGATAAGTAGCACTTTTCTGGATGGCTTACACCATCTTAGCATCCCAGACTGATCAGCCTACGTCCAGCTTTGTTACAAAGTGCAACATATGGCCATATCCCATCAAGCAGCCACACCATCGTGCGGAGACTATCCGCAGTGGCTCTCAGCATCGGTAGATCTAGGACAGCAAACCCTGAAAAAAAAAACATGACCAGTCCCTGCTTGGGTCAGCCCACAGACCATTTGCTCCTTTGTCCCCTTGACCAAGCTGTGGTAATTATAGGTTACCACAAGTTTTCTCTCCCAAATAAACCATGGACGACCACAAGCACAGAGAGGGCAGTCTGCTTGCCAAGCCACAAGGTGCCAGCATCCCTTTGTGGCAGAACCATGTTGCCTCTATTTGGCAAAGGCAGGGAAGATGGTGTCGTAGTGGTTAGCATGTCCGCCTGAAGTATTCAGTGGAAACACACCGAAGCATGGGGAGAACATGCAAATTCCAGAGAGAAACGCCCTCAGCAAGCCCGCGACTCGAACCCGCTTACTGTGGTGTGAAAGTGCTAACCCCTACACCACCATCTTCCTAAAGTCTCCTAATGTAATAAGCATTCTGCAGGTTTTAATCCTTCACGTGTGTGATGAGATTCGTTAGATTTGTCAAAGTCTTCTCTGTCATTTTTTATTTATTTATTTTTTTTTTTTAAAGGGCAGTGGTGGTCTAGTGGTATAAGGTGCCGGATTGCTGATCCAAAGGTTGGGGGTTCGAGTCCCACTCTCCACAAGGTTGTCACTGTCCCCCCCAGTGCAGCTAACTGGGTTATCAAAGGCCGGCCATGTCTCTCACTGTCTGTGGTGTGAGGCGTGTAAAAGAACCATTGCTGACTTTTGTAAAAAGAGTAGGCTGCAGGGCCGTCAGCGTGTTTCCGCCCTGTGGTGGCCTGGCGGGCTGTCCAGGGTGTACTCTGCCCTCGCCCTGAGTTGGCTGGGATGGGCACCAGCCTCCCCGTGACCCTAATTAGGATGAAGTGGTTACAGAAAATGATGAACTGATTTTTTTTTTTTACTTATTAGGTTCCATCTTGCTGAATCAATTCTCCCACTTGCTCCTCTCCTTCGCTCTGGGTTTCCATGAACCACCCAGATGTTCCAGCCTGTAAGTCAGCAACTTATGAAATACATAAAGCAGAAGTCTGCAGTGGCCGTGTGTGTGTGTGTGTGTGTGTGTGTGTGTGTGTGTGTGTGTGTGTGTGTGTGTGTGTGTGTGTGTGTGTGTGTGATATAAGGCAGGATGTCGTAATGTCCAGCCATATCCAAGCCAAAAACATGCAAACTGAAACCATCAATGATTAAATACGGTTGTCTTCTTATCATCACTCTCGGACTCACTGTCAGTGTAAATGCCTGACATGCTGCTGTTTAATACACACTCCATCATTTTCACTCAGTAGGCACCTCAGGGAGTACGCATGACTCCTCAGACTGAGACACATCTGTGAAAATCATGGATAATGCTGGAGTCCTGGCACAAAGTGAACACTGACCTGAACAGATTTCCAGCTCTGTCTCACTGAGAGTTCATGGAGAAAGATTTATGAACGTCAAGTAAAGAAACTGTTTTATTTCTTTTAATACTCCCGAGTTCATTTTCTCTTAATGAAATTTGTTTCTCGGGGCCTTTCCAGGTAAAGAGCTGCTTCACCACCACATGGGTTGTATTGATCACTGGTGAAAATAATCAGTAGTTTGTACAGCTAAAATGGCTGTGGGAGGATGGAGGTGTAAGAAGTCATGGTTAAGATCAAACATCCAAAAGCTGGATGGAGCAATTATTATGTTAATGTAGTTGAGCTTTGAGGAAAGTTGGGTAATTGGAAAGTTAATTTGGCTGGAGGACACATGCAAGACGGGAGTGTAGTTGTATGTTGGATGAAAGTTAACTGGTTAGATGTTTTTTGGATGTTGGATGAATGCTTGGATGAGGACTGGCTGACATGATGCAGAGGAGGAAGGTGGACATACTGTGTGTTCAGGAGACCAGGTGGAAAGGTATCAAGGCTAGAAGTTTAGGAGCAGGGTTTAAGCTGTTTATCATGGTGTGGATGGGAAGAGAAATGGAGTCGGAGTCATCTTGAAGGAGGGGTTGGTCAGGAATGTTCTAGAAGTGAAAAGAGTGTCAGACAGAGTGATGAGTCTCAAGTTAGAAATTGAAGGTGTGATGTTCAATGTTGTTAGTGCTTATGCCCCACAGGCAGGATGTGAGCTAGAAGAGGAGAGATTCTGGAGTGAGTTAGATGAAGTGATGCAGAGTACCCGCAGAGGTGAAAGAGTGGTCATTGGGGCAGACTTCAATGGACATGTTGGTGCAAGTAACAGAGGGGATGAGGATGTGATGGGCAGGTTTCGTATCCAGGACACGAACACAGGACAGATGTTGATAGATTTTGCAAAAAGGATGGACAAGGCTGTGGTGAATACTTTCTTGCAGAAGAGACAGGAGCATAGGGGGACTTATAAAAGCGGAGGTAGGAGCACACAGGTAGACTACATCTTGTGTAGATGATGTAATTTGACAGAAGTCAGTGACTGCAAAGTAGTAGCGGGTGAGAGTGTTGCCAAACAGCATAGGATGGTGGTGTGTAGGATGACACTGATGGTGAGGAAGGTGAAGAAGGCAAAGGCAGAGCAGAAGACAAAGTAGTGGAAGCTAAGAAAGGAAGAGTGTCATGTTGTCTTCAAGAAGGAGTTTAAACAGGCTACAAGTACTCTCCTACCTGTTTCCCACTTGGTGTGTCCTCTGGAAGGACAGTAGAAAAGGACACTTGGTGGTGGAATGAGGAAGTGCAGGAGTGTGTAAAAGAGAAAAGGTAATCTCTTGGTCAAAGGCCAAACAAAGGGCATATGATGACTTGTATGATAGGTTGGACAGTAAGGAGGGAGAAAATGATTTATACAGGTTGGCACAGCAGAGAAACAGAGATGGGAATGACGTGCAGCAACTTCGAGTGATTAAGGACAGAGAGGGAAATGTATTGACGGATGACAGAAGTGTGCTGGGAAGACGGAAAGAGTACTTTGAAGAGCTGATGAATGAGGAAAATGAGAGAGAAAAAAGAGTAGAAGAGGTGACTGTTGAGGAGCAGGAAGTAGCAAAGGGATAAGTGAGGAGGGCATTGAAGAAGATGAAGAGTGGAAAGGCAGTTGGTCCTGATGACATATCGGTGGAGGTATGGAAGTGTCTAGGAGAGGTAGCAGTAGATTTCCTAACAAGAACATTCAACAAAGTCTGAGAGAGTCAGAGGATGCCGGAGGAGTGGAGGAGAAGTGTGCTTGTGCCCATTTTTAAGAACAAGGGAGACGTGCAGAGTTGTAGCAACTACAGAGGGATAAAGTTGATGTGCCATATGATGAAGTTATGGAAAAGAATAGTGGAAGCTAGACTAAGGGCAGAGGGCAGCATTTGTGACTGTTGTTCTGTTTGGTTTCATGCCAAGAAAGAGCACCACAGATGCAGTGTTTGCTTTGAGGATCTTAATAGAGAAGTACAGAGAAGGTCAGAGGGAGCTGCATTGTGCCTTTGTGGGTAAGGAAGGTGGAGGATTTTAAGTATTTAGGAAAAGAGGAAAAGAGGTGAAGAAGCGTGTGCAGGCAGGTTGGAATGGTTGGAGAAAAGTATCCGGTGTGATGTGTGATAGGAAGGTATTGGCAAGAATGAAAGGAAAAGTGTACAAGACGGTGTTGAGGCCAGCGATGTTGTATGGTTTAGAAACAGTGGCCCTGGGGAAAAGACAGGAGGCAGAGCTGGAGGTAGCGGAGATGAAAATGTTGAGGTTCTCTTTGGGAGTAACGAGGATGGATAGGATTAGGAATGAACACATCAGAGGGACAGCACATGTAAGACGTTTTGGAGACAAAGTCAGAGAGGCTAGATTGAGATGGTTTGGACATGTACAGAGGAGGGATAGTGAGTATATTGGTAGTAGGATGCTGAGGCTGGAACTACCAGGCAGAAGGTCTAGAGGAAGACCAAAGCGAAGATTTATTCGTGTGGTGAGGTAGTTGGAGTAAGCAAAGAAGATGCAGAGGATAGGGTGAGATGGAGGCAGATGATTCACTGTGGCGTCCCCTGAAGGGAAAAGCCAAAAGGAAAAGAAGAAAGAAGATTGGACTGTTCTGTTTTTGCAAGCCAACTCTTCATGTATAAAAAGTTGGCTGTGCTGGTATGTTTTTATAAGAGCTCTCAAACCTGCACATGTATGCCCAGGCCTGTCCTGCTGAGAGAGTAACATGCTGCATATAAACTCTTCAGTGGTACAGAGCGGCATAGCTGCACCACAGACGGTGCTTGGGCTGCCACCACGCAGGGGATGTTCAACGTTCTTTACATCACACTGTCTGTATGAGCTCATGTTGCTTCTGAGGTAAGCGCAGGCTTGTGGCCACTCCGCCATGTTTACACATCATCCCTGTGAGGGTGGAGGTGTGGTGGGGGCGGAAGTAGGACAGAGAGAGAGAGAGAGAGAGAGAGAGAGAGAGAGAGAGAAGCCAAGAGTAAGTGCTTGTATCCCCAGATGTGTGTGAGGTGTTTGTGTTCCCATACTCTATATGCTTGTTATTTTATATTAGCTGTGTGAGGTGTACTACATTGCAGCCTGGGGGAGAAACACTAATTTTAGTGTATGTGTGTGTATATGTGCACATGGGGGAGGGGGTTGTGGGGTTCCTGAGTAATGGCAGATCTGGAGTCATGTCAGGTGAGAAGGAAAGATGAGGTTCTGCCCAACTGAAGGGTAAAATTAATCACTGCTGCTCCACTCATCCATACATCTCAACCTACACCTCCTGTGTGTGTGTGTGTGTGTGTGTGTGTGTGTGTGTGTGTGTGTGTGTGTGTGTGTGTGTGTGTGTGTGTGTGTGTGTGTGTAAGGCAACGGAAGGATATACAATATTTTTCTAAATGTCAGTCTGTGGTTCTGGAACTTAAACAGTGTGTCAAGGTATCAGGAGAACACTGCCTGCTGCAGTTTTCCTGCAACTTGTGAGTGTGTGTGTGTGTGTGTGTGTGTGTGTGTGTGTGTGTGTGTGTGTGTGTGTGTGTGTGTGTGTGTGTGTGTGTGTGTGTGTAAGGCAACGGAAGGATATACAATATTTTTCTAAATGTCAGTCTGTGGTTCTGGAACTTAAACAGTGTGTCAAGGTATCAGGAGAACACTGCCTGCTGCAGTTTTCCTGCAACTTGTGAGTGTGTGTGTGTGTGTGTGTGTGTGTGTGTGTGTGTGTGTGTGTGTGAGTGTGTGTGTGTGTGTGTGTGTGTGTGTGTGTGTGTGTGTCATCACTAAGAGATGAGTTCACAGAAGACTTGATGCTCATGGAAACTTTTGCATTTTACTTCAGTGTAAACGATTCTCAGTCCAAATGCTAATCAGTGCATGAATGTGACCCGACAGAGATCTTCAAATCAGCATATGGTTCTTCCACATGTTGAACCCTTCATCTCAGCTCACATTATCGAAAGCACTGAGGACTTTTGTGGCACAGCAATGTTGTTTGCACCAAACCAAAGCTGTAATCCAGCTGTGATCCACCGTGATGGAACACAACACAGCACTGACAGCAGAAAAGGTAATGCAACAGGGTGAAAGGGGTGTGATGTTAGTTCGCCCTCGAAATTCGATCAACCAATCAGCATGGAGTCATAGTCTGGTTAAGAATCACCTGCATCGTGAAAGCACCTTTTCTGAATTGCAGACATTATCGCTGTGATTCCTGAAAAAATACGTCATCACATGTGCAGGACCCATCAAAAGATTTACAGTTTTGGTTTTTCATTGAATTTTATTGAGATTTAAGGACAATGTGAAGGATTGGTGGGGATATCGAATCTCGAATGATCCAGGTCAGGCAGAGTTGGTTCTCTCACCCACCCACATACCCAACCGGTTAAACAGCCGCAGGCCACCAGACAGCGAGCTGGCCACCAGATGGCGATATTACCAACTGAACTGATAAAATCCCAGTTTACTTTAAATCGGTACTAAATTCTACATATTATTAAGTCTGGACACAATAAAAAATGTGTTGCATTAAATAAATGTAATTCTAAACTGTAAGCATGTCTTTTAAGTGAATTTTTTTATTCTCACCTGTGCTACATGGTGTTTTTAAAATTGAAGAAACCTAATTTTCGACAATGAAATACAGTATCTTATAAATGGCACCAATGCAGATGATTGATGTTATCGGAGGAAACCCACACAAGCATGGAGAGAACACTCAAACCACACAGAAACACCATCACCGATCCTGGGAATTGAGCCCAGGATTTTCTCGGTGTAAGGCGATCATGTTAAGCACTACACCACCCACCATCCTTCAGTTAATAGGTGGAGTCGGGGAGAATCAGGAACAAACCCACAAACTAGACCAGTTGTCTCAGTCCTTTTTAATTTATTGTAAACACTTTCATTCATTCATTCATTTTCTGTAACCGCTTAATCCTAATTTGGGTCGCGGGGAGTTTGGTGCCCATCCCAGCCGACTCTTGGTGAGGGCAGAGTACACCCAGGACATTGCAGGGCTATAAATACTTTGGTGTTTCTGCATATTTTTCAGAGCCCAAAGATCTCTTATTGGGGAAGTTTCCTTCAGGTGTAATGGAGAATCATTACCGAATCATGTCAGTGGTGGCAAAGCTACACCCTCATTCTCACCTGTAATCAGGAGCAGTGGGTGATGGCGCGAAGAGGAAAATGCAGTGGGAATGGGACAGACTGGATCTATTCTCTTTGACAGTGTAAGGAGATCGAAGTAGATGGGCAGCTGTGAATCTTTTGAAACCTTTTAAAAGGTCGCCCTCTGCTGGGATCCAAGTACAAGTGCGGCTCACTTGTAACATTCATTCAATCATTCATTCATTTTCAAAGCTGCTTCAACCTAATTAAGATCACAGGGAGGCTGGTGCCCATCTCAGCCAACTCCGGGAGAGGACGGAGTACACCAGCTTACCAGGTCATCGTTGGGTCAACACACAGACAACCATTCACACTCACATTTGGGGTGATTTCAAACAGCCAATTGGCCTACAGTGCATGTTTTTGCAATGTGAGAGGAAACCAAAGTACCAGGAGGAAACCCATGTCAGCACAGAAAGAAAATACAAACTCCACACAGAAAAACCCCACGCAAGGAGTCAAACCCAGCGCTTGTTACCATGAGCTGGACATGTTATGTCTCAATGAACACACACGCACACACACACACACACACACACACACACACACACACACACACACATTCACATTCAGAATAGTGTGCATACACAGACACACACACACACACACACACACACACACACATACACACACACACATACTGGCAGCAGTGAGTATACGGAATATACACATTTAACACACACATTAAGAGCTGTCAAGAACAAGAATCATACATCAGGTCATTTTGCAATTTTTTTTATTATCTAGTACGCCATCGCTGTGGCTCTGATAAAGATCTTCACCCTCAGTGGGACCGAGCACATGTCAAAGAGTTGTAAAAAAAAAAAGTTAACGTTTGAAGCTTCCATCATCCACAGTGTTTTGGGCCTGATCCCTCCCAGTCCAATCTGAAGGTCATGAGGGTGTTGAGATTTCCACAGAAAGAGCAGCGCTGCTGATGATGTGCAGAAAGCAGAGCGCTGCACTTCTCAGAAAGAGGCCGTGTTTTCTGCAGTAATGTTATTTCCTGTCTGGGCCACGGGTCGAGGGGTGAGGATGTCAAGGTCCTCCAGGGGTCCTCCAGTCCCAAGTGTACCAGAACCAGCTGACCCTCCTCTGCTGCATATATGTTAATAATAATAATAATAATAATAATGATGATAATAATAATAATAATAATAATAATACCTTCTCACCAGGGCAGATTCTTCTTCTTTTTTGGAATCAGGTGTGTTTTTTAGCAATCCACCCAGCGTGTGATAGCCACACCCTTCTCCAACGCGCATTTCAACATGCAACTCTTTTGTGAGAGACCATAAAATGAAAACCACACTAAAAATTATTTTCACACTAAAATGAAAACCACAGTGCAGTTAAAGAGTCTCTCACAACACAGACCATAACATAGTGTACTGTATTCAATAATTGTTTTCACTTAATTTGCAGACCTATTGTATGAGTTACGGTACTGTTAACTTCTGTTCAAAAGACGACAGAATGGAATCAGACCATTTACATTATTTGTAATGGGAAAAGCGGCTTCGGAATCCGAACAAATCGGAATCCAAACAGCCGTCTGGAACGGATTAAGTTCGATGTTATGTATAGAATTTAGAAGATGGAAATTGCCCCGTGAAACCAACAGAACACGACATAAACTATAGACAATTGAATAATATGGACACAGTCAGGCAAAATAATAACTTACACCTTAAAGCTAAACAACATACAAATTAAACAAAGGGTCCCACAGTCACCCAGAACCTGCAGCATGGTAAATTTAGAGAAGGCGAGCGCTGGCAGGGAAAGGCTTGCAATCTCGCGTGTCGAAAGAAACAAATGATGAACATCCTCGTGTGGGCTGTGGGTGAACGTGGATGATGGACTTTGACGAAGTCCCGAACGACGAAACTTGTTTGACACGTGTTCCATGATCCGCCTTGGATGAGCTGATCCGCTGCGATGAGTTTCCTTAAACCATTCGTGCACCAAAGAGATCCGAAGAGACTCCTTAGGTAATCTGTGTCAGCTGAAGAGACCCAAAGTTGGCAACAGGTCATTAATATAGATTCCCGAAAGTTCCAGAAAGTTCCATTCTGAAAAATTCCACATCATCTGACCCGCCACCAGGGCGCATGCGCAACTAGGTCTATGCTGAAAGTTTCCCTAATGGAAAGTTCTAGACCCAAATAGACCATGCAGGCAACAAAACAACAGTAACTCAAAAACATCTGAGTAATACCATGTGTGTCTATTTACAGCACACTAACTCAACGTTTATACATTTATTATTTTTATATTTACATTTATACAAATATTTACATGCCCATAACATTGAGTACTGAGGTTCCACTGTATATAAATGCTACAGACATCTTTTATTTTCGGCTGTTCCCTTCAGGGGTCGCCACAGCGGATCATCTGTCTCCATTTCAACCTATACTCTGCATCTTCTACTCTCACACCAACTACCTCTTCCTTCACCACATCCATAAATCTTCTCTTTGGTCTTCCTCCGGGCCTTCTGCCAGGTAGTTCCAACCTCAGCATCCTACTGCCAATATACTCACTATCCCTGCTCTGTACATGTCCAAACCATCTCAATCTAGCCTCTCTGACTTTGTCTCCAAAACCCCTTACATGTGCTGTCCCTCTGATGGACTCATTCCTGATTCTATCCATCCTCGTTACTCCCAAAGAGAACCTCAACATTTTCATCTCTGCTACCTCCAGCTCTGCCTCCTGTCTTTTCCCCAGGGCCACTGTTTCTAAACCATACAACATCGCTGGCCTCATCACCGT
>CM045745.1:37567781-37605281 GCA_024760905.1 Plotosus lineatus | reverse complement strand
ACTCTCCCTTCACCACAATGGACCGGTACAATCGTCACTTTACAGCAGAGGCTGCAGCGATCCTCCTCTTGATCTCCCACTCCATCCTTTCCTCACTTCTGAAAAAGACCCTGAGAAACTTAAACTCCTCCACTTGGGACACAACCTCATTCCAGACTGAGGACCATGGCGGAAAAGCACGGCCTCGGACTTGGAGGTGCTGATTCTCATCTCGGCTGCAAATCACTCCAATGATAGCTGGAGGTCCTGGATTGATGAATCTAAAAGGACAACGTCATCTGCAAAAAGCAGAGACAAGATCCTATGGCCACCAAACCAGAACCCATCAGTGCCATGGTGGCACCTATAATTTCTCTCTATAAAAATTATGAATAGAATCAGTGACAAAGGACAGCCTTGGCGGACTCCAACTGTCACAGGAAATGAATTCAACCTATAGTTACCAATGTGGACCAAGCTCTGGTTTTGGTGATGCAGAGACTGAATTGCCCATACCAACACATTCAGTACACCGTACTCACAGAGAAAAACCTAAAGATAACCTTATAGACACAGTTGAAAGCCAAATCCACAAAACACATGTGAACAGATTGGGCCCATCCTCGAATCACCACTTTATCCTGGTGGAGGGGTTTGCATGTCTTAATGATTCTCGGGGATATGTTGTTGAGGGCATTATGCCCCTGGTAGGGTCACCAGAGGCAATCAAGCACTAGGTGATGGTCCAAACAAAGTGCAGTTTAAAAATACCTCTATGGGGAAACACATAAGGACACAGATTCCTTTGCCCAGACACAAGTTACTGAGGTCCCCCCTGGAGCCAGGCCTATAGGTATGGCTTGAAGACAAGCGCCTGGTGGTCGGGCTCCTGCCCAAGAAGCCCAGCCGAGCCCAGCCTGAAAAGGAGACATGGGTCCGCCCTCCCTCCCATGGACCTCTGGGAGGAGCTATAGGGGTCTGGTGTAGTGTGAGTTGGGTGGCAGCCAAAGGCATGGGTTCTGTCGGGCGAATCCTAGGCTACTACCACTGACTGTTTGGACATGGAATATCACCTCTCTGGAGATTAAGGATCCTGAACTGGTGCATGAGCCTGGAAGTTAGTAGATACAGTCAGACTCACCTTAACGCATAGTTTGGGCTCTGGAACCAAACATTCTGAGAGGGTCTAGACTTATCCCATTCTAGAGCTGCTTGTGGGGTGAAGCAGAGAGCCAGTGTGGGCATTGTTGCTGACCCCCATCTTGGTGCCCATATGTTGGCGTTCCCCTCAGTTGATGAAAAGGTAGCTTCCCTCTGCTTTCAGGTGGGGGGACAGTTCCTCTGCTTATGCACCAAACAACAGTTCAGAGTACCCACCCTTCTTGGAGTCTTTATTCATTGATGAACGCTCCCTCTGGGGACTCACTAGTTGTCCTTGGAGATTTCAAAGTGTGACCTGGGAGGACGTGATCAGTAGGTACGATCTCTGAATCTGAATAGTGTTTTATTGTTGGACTTCTGTTCTCGTCACGGTTTGTCGATCACGAACACCATCTTTGAACATAAGAATGTACATAAGTACACTTGGTATTAGGACACCCTAGGCCGCAGTTCGATGATTGACTTTGTAGTCATGTTACCAGACTTCTAGCCAAAGGTTCCTGACACTCAGGTGAAAAGAGGAGCAGAGCTGACTCTGATGGCAGAGGACCTCCAGAACTAGCAGGCCAAACATGTAGTTAAGTTCCACTGGGAATGTTTGGTGGAGTCTCATGTCATAGGGGCCTTTAACTCCCTCCTCAGGCAGAGCTACAGCCACATCCCGAAGGAGGCGAGTGACATGGAATCCGAATGGGGCATGTTTCATGCCTCCATTATTGAGGCGGCAGCCCATAGCTGTGGCCATGATGGTAACCCCCGAACTCAGTGGTGGACACCTGCCATGAAGGGAGCCATCAAGCTGAAAACAAGAGGCCTATTGGGTTTATTGGCCTGTGGGACTCCCGTGGCAGCAGACAGGTACTGGCAGGCCAAACATATTGCAGCCCGAGCTGTCGTTCATGCAAAATCTTAGGTATGAAAGGAGTTCGGTGACAACCTAGAAAGCGACTATTGGTTGGCCTCGAAAAGGTTCCGGACCACCATCTGATGCCTCATGTTTAGGAAGCAATTCTCCACAAATATAAGAAAATAAATGAACAGGGAAATAAATGAACAGAAACTAAATGAACAGATAAAAATGAAACAGGTACATGCATAAGCAGGTAAATAAATAGGTAAATAAACATAAGTAAATAAATGAACAGATAAATATGTAATTTAAACTGGTAAATAAATGGACAGGCAAACAAATGAAAAGATGTATTAATGTACAGATACATAATAAATCAGGCAAATACATAAACCGGTAAATAAACAGACAGGTAAATAAGATAAGAGCTACATTAATTAACAGATCAATAAATTAACAGGTAAATAAACACAAGGAAATAAATGAGGAGGTAAATAAATGAAAAGATCAATAAATGAACAGGTATATAGATAAAAGATAAAAATAAGACAGTAGAAAAATAAATGAAGATGCACATAAGTGAACAGATCAATAAATAAACAGGTAAAGAAGCAGACAGGTGATAAATGAACCAGTAAATAAGCGAGCAGGTGAATGTCGATGTAAAAACTGTAGATAAAAGTCTGTGATAGTCCAGACCTTCATGTTTGGTCGGTGACATCCAGACTAAAGTTCAATGGTCATGTGGTATTTAATGACTATATTCTATCTCTCACACACACACACACACACACACACACACACACACACACACACACACACACACACACACACACACACACACACACACACACACAGTGTAATAAAGTGGGTGCAGAAATTTGTGATCTCTCTCTGTTTATCAACTTAGCTGTATTTCCCTCCTTGACAGATGATTTAAAGTGAGTTACATGTGAGGACTCGACTCTGTTTAAGAATTCAGTCATTTATCTGAAGTAATTAGACACTGTACAATGTAGAGAGCAAGAATAAAGCATCGGGATTAATGCATTAAAAAAGAATGATACACAGCTAACGGTGTTACAGCAGGTATGGCATGTAGGCGTGAGGTGAGATCTGGTAGAACCCGACGTACAATATTGTATCACAACGTGCCAGAGATCACGGCTATAGTGAGCAACATTTCTTTAGAAGATCAAGACTGTATAAAGGATGTGTGACGTTGGGAAGCGATGAATGAGACACCTGGATGTAAAGGTCAATCGTACAATGTGTGTGTGTGTGTGTGTGTGTGTGTGTGTGTGTGTGTGTGTGTGTGTGTGTGTGTGTGTGTGTGTGTGTGTGATCCGGTTCTTTATTTATTCTCTCGCTCCCTTAGTACTTCACCTCCTCAGAGATATACATGGGGTATCCTTTATGCCAAGTGGTGCCGATAGAGGATGACAAGTGGGGCCATATATATTCTTCATTATTTTTTAAAAATCTCCCACCTTTATCTATCTATCTATCTATCTATCTATCTATCTATCTATCTATCTATCTATCTATCTATCTATCTATCTATCTATCTATCTATATATCTATCTATATATCTATATATCTATCTATCTGTCTGTCTGTCTGTCTGTCTGTCTGTCTGTCTTTCTAATTATCCATCCATCCCTCCCTCCCGTATGTGTATGCTGTTTATCATGCGGTGGGTTAGTGATGTCGATCCCCTCAGTCCCCGGTCCCCTTGTGTCTTCCTTCCAAATCTCCTAATCAGCAGTAATTAAAAAAGAATATCTGAGCCAGACACTCTGTTCAGTGTTTTGCACACACACTCCATCCCTGCATCTCTCCATCTCTCTTTTCTCAGCAACGTTTCTCTGCTCTTTTCATCTGCTTCATATCCACTGTATCCTTCTTTATACATGCATATCTCAGCAAGCCTGTGCACGAGCTGCTCAGGATTAAACACTTCTGTACCAAGCCCTGAGGACACACACACACACACACACACACACACACACACACACACACACACACACACACACACACACACACACACACACACACACACACACACACACACACACACACACACACACACACACATTCACGCAGACAACACAATCTACACACCCACAAGCACGCACACACAATCTATACATCCACACATGCATGTGCGCACTCACGTACACACACAATCATACACACACACACACACACACACACACACACACACACACACACACACACACACACACACCCTTTGACTTCAATATAAATTAGAGTGTGTTTGGAGGAAAGGAATGTGCTGCAGGCTGACACCTCCAGCTATTTATCTTTAGAGGTGCAGCAGTGTGTGTGTGTGGGTGTGTATGTGTGTGTGTGTGTGCATGTGCGGGTGTGCATGCGTGTGCATGTGTGTGTGTGTGTGTGTGTGTGTGTGTGTGTGTGTGTGTGTGTGTATGCACACACGTATTTGCATGTGTAAGGGGTTATGTGACGTGAACGTGGTGCTGTATATGACAATGAAACTGTTTTAACTCTCAATCTTCTTCTTTTCTTTTCAGCTGTTCCCTTCAGGTGTCGCCATAGCGCATCATCTGCCTCCATCTCACCCTATCCTCTGCATCTTCTTCTTTTACAACAATTGCCTTCATGTCCTCCTTCACCACATCCATGAATCGTCTCTTTGGTCTTCCTCTAGGCCTTCTGTCTGGTAGTTCCAACCTCAACATCCTACTACCAATATATTCACTATCCCTCCTCTGTACATGTCCAAACCATCTCAATCTAGCCTCTCTGACTTTGTCTCCAAAACGTCTTACATGTGCTGTCCCTCTGATGTGCTCATTCCTGATCCTATCCATCCTCGTTACTCCCAAAGAGAACCTCAACATTTTCATCTCTGCTACCTTCAACTCTGCCTCCTGTCTTTTCCCCAGGGCCACTGTTTCTAAACCATACAACATCGCTGGCCTCAACACCGTCTTGTACACTTTACCTTTCATTCTTGCCGATACCTTACTATCACATTTCACACCGGACACTTTTCTCCAACCATTCCAACCTGCCTGCACACGCTTCTTCACCTCTTTTCCACACTCCCCATTGCTCTGGATTGTTGACCCTAAGTACTTAAAATCCTCCACCTTCCTTAACTCTGCTCCCTGTAACTTCACCGTTCCTCTTGGGTCCTTGTCGTTCACACACATGTATTCTGTCTTACTGAGGCTAACCGCCATTCCCCACCATTCCAGGGCATACCTCCACCTCTCTAGATTTTCCTGAACTTGTTCTCTGCTCTCACTGCAGATCACAATGTCATCTGAAAACATCATAGTCCATGGGGAATCTTGTCTAACCTCGTCTGTCAGCCTGTCCATCACCATAGCAAACAAGAAGGGGCTCAGAGCTTACCCTTGATGTAGTCCCACTTCCACCTTGAACACTTCTGTCACACTGACAGCACACCTCACCACTGTCTTACATCTCTTATGCATGTCCTGCACCACTCTGACATACTTCTCTGCCTCTCCAGACTTCCTCATGCAATACCACAGTTCCTCTCTCGGCACCCTGTTACATGCTTTCTCCAAATCCACAAAGGCACAATGCAGCTCCTTCTGATCTTCTCTGTACTTCTCTATTAACATCCTCAAGGCAAACGCTGCATCTGTGGTGATCTTTCGTGGCATGAAACCAAACTGTTGTTTACAAATGCTGACCTCTGCCCTTAGTCTAGCTTCCACTATTCTTTCCCATAACTTCATCATATGGCTCATCAACTTTATCCCTCTGTAGTTGCCACAACTCTGCACGTCTCCCTTGTTCTTAAAAATGGGCACCATCACACCGCTCCTCCATTCCTCCGGCATCCTCTCACTCTCTAAGACCTTGTTGAATGGTCTTGTCAGGAAATCTACTGCAATCTCTCCTAGACACGTCCCTACCTCCACTGTTATGTCATCAGGACCTCCACCGGTATGTCATTAGGACCAACTGCCTTTCCATTCTTCATCCTCTTCAATGCCCTCCTCACTTCACCCTTAATAATCTTTGCTACTTCCTGCTCCTCAATAGTCAACTCTTCTACTCTTTTTTCTCTCATTTTCCTCATTCATCAGCTCTTCAAAGTACTCTTTCCATCTTCCCAGCATACTTCTGTAATCAGTCAATATATTTGCCTCTCTGTCCTTAATCACTCAAAGTTGCTGCACATCCTTCCCATCTCTCTTTCTCTACTGTGCCAACCTGTATAAATAATTTTCTCCTTCTTTACTTTCCAACCGAGTATACAAGTCATCATACGCCCTCTGTTTGGCCTTTGACACTGCTACCTTCACCTTACGCTTTGTCGTCCCGAAACTCCTGTTTACTCTCTTCGGTCCTCTCAATGTCCTCCTTCTTCTTCCCTAACGTCTTCCTTTGTACACACTCCTGCACTTCCTCATTCCACCACCAAGTCTCCTTATCTCCTCTCCTTCCAGATGACACACCAAGTATTCTCCTACCTGTCTCCCTGATCACATTAGCTGTCATTGTCCAGTCATCTGGAAGCACTTCCTGACGACCCAAAGCCTGTTTCAACTCCTCCTTGAAGACAACACGACACTCTTCCTTTTTTCAGCTTCCACCACTTTGTCTTCTGCTCTGCCTTTGCCTTCTTCACCTTCCTCACCATCAGCGTCATCCTGCATACCACCATCTTATGCTTTTTTGCAACACTCTCACCCACAACTGCTTTGCAGTCACTGCCTTTTTTCAAATTACATCGCCTGCACAAAATGTAGTCTACCTGTGTGCTCCTACCTCTGCTTTTATAAGTCACCATATGCTCCTGTCTCTTCTGGAAAAAAGTATTCACCACAGTCATTTCAATCCTTTTTGCAAAATCTACCAACATCTGTCCTTCTGCATTCCTGTCCTGGATACCAAACCTGCCCATCACTTCCTCTTCCCTCTGTTTTCTGCACCATGTCCATTGAAGTCTGCCCCAATGACCACTCTTTTGCCTCTGGGGACAGTGGTAAGACGAAAATGTTGAGGTTCTTTTTGGGAGTAACGAGGATGGATAGGATCAGGAATGAGTACATCAGAAGGACAGCACATGGAAGAGGCTTTGGAGACAAAGTCAGAGAGGCTTGATTGAGATGGTTTGGACATGTACAGAAGAGGGATAGTGAGTATATTGGTAGTAGGATGCTGAGTTTGGAACTGCCAGGCAAAAGGCCTAGAGGAAGACCAAAGAGAAGATTTATGGATGTGGTGAAGGAAGAAATGAAGGTCGTTGGAGTAAGAGAAGAAGATGCAGAGGACAGGGTGAGATGGAGGCAGATGATTAGCTGTGGTGACCCCTGAAGGGAGCAGCCAAAAGGAAAAGAAGAAGTAGAAGAAGGTATTATATTATATTATATTATATTTGTTTGTTTGGCTGGATGTTTGCTTCCATACATTTTAAAATACAGTACTTAAGAAGTATAAAAAGTGCATTTCAAATCTCTGTCCCATTTCACCAACAATCTTGAGGACAGAGTGAGAACTTACAGATGAGTGGGTGTATTTACTCTAAAAAGAAGAGTATAACTGATCCACCTGCTCCACCTGATAGCTAACACACGCATGTGTGTAATTGTGTTCACATACTAGCATGTGGATACATTTATTTGAGCATAGCTGGCGTATGTGTGTGTGTGTGTGTGTGTGTGTGTGTGTGTGTGTGTGTGTGTGTGTGTGTGTGTGTGTGTGTGTGTGTGTGTGTGTGTGAAGTGCGGATTTCTGCCATCACTACTGGCTATTAATTATCACTTTAGTCTCGTGTTGGCTGCTTCTGAAGGTGTGCACAGTTCATACCAGAGGATAAGTGAGTATTTGTGGTGTGTGTGTGTGTGTGTGTGTGTGTGTGTGTGTGTGTGTGTGTGTGTGTGTGTGTGTGTGTGTGTGTGTGTGTGTGTGTGTGGTTAAACAGAGAGGAAAAAATATCTGTCTGAATATTGAACTGAATATCTGTCATAGTTCAGGAGAAAACAGTAGCAGCACTTGGTGCCTCCCATAGCTTTGTTTGTAAACTCAAATGTGTGTTTTAAGTTTGAGAAGGGGGTGGTATGAATATTCTAATGCTGCTTTACATAGTTTTCCTTTACTCTAGTCCCAAAGACATGCAAATTTGGCTAATTAGGTCTTCCATGTTGACCCTATTCAATTGAATTCAATTGAATTCAGTTTTATTTGTATCTTGCTTTTGCAGTTGATGTTGTCACAAAGAACCTTTACATAGTAAATTTAGTACAAAGGAGTTTAAACATTTTTTGCAACTCCTGCACATCCCTAAAGAGTGTTGCCCGTGTCAACCGTGGTGAGGAAAAACTCCTTCGGTAGATGCAAGGAAATAACTTTGAGAGGAACCAGGTCCAAAAAGGAAACCTATCCTCATCTGGGTGGAACCATAAAAATACAAATCATTCATTCATCCATTAATTTTCTGTAACCATTTAATCCTAATTCGGGTCGCGGGGAGACTGGTGCCCATCCCAGCCGACTCCAGGCGAGGGCAGAGTACACCCTGGACAGCTCGCCAGGCCATCGCAGGGCGGAAACACGCTAATGGCTTTGCAGCCTACTTTTGTCGAAAGTCAGCAATGGTTCTTTTATATGCCTCATACCATAGACAGTGAGAGACATGGCGGGCCTTTGATAACCCAGTTAGCTGCACTGGGGGGCACAGTGCAACCTGTGGTTAGTGGGGCTAGAACTCCCAACCTTAGGATCAGTGATTCAGCACCTATATTACTAGGCTACCACTGCTCTAAAACAATTCATATAAGATGAAGTTCATTACAATCCAAAATGAGGTCCAATTGGCTATGCCACAACTGTCAGTCCTAAATAATTGTGGAGAAAGTGTTGATATCACCAGCACTGAATAGTCATCGTCACGGTCTTTAGTGCACATCTAAGTCCATATGAATCTTCAGCAGCAGCAGGGACAGGCTTCCAAGATGAGAACTCCAGCCAGCATTGGCACACCAGGACAGACCACAGGACTCTGAAAGCAGAAGGATCAGGAGGATCAGGATTGCCAACATCCCAGAAGCAGCATGTGTATCTCAGTAAAAACAGAGAGAGAGAGAGAGAGAGAGAGAGAGAGAGAGAGAGAGAGAGGAGATTTATATATATATAAAGAGTGAGCTAGAGCGAGAGAAGAGGGGTGAGAAAGAGTCATTATGAAAGCATATTAAAGACAGAACCAAAAGGAAGGCAGACATAAGGTAAGCATGTAGAGTGGGAGAGCGACAGCATCCCAACATCACAGTTTCCCAGAACTTTCTATGCCTGAGACCCCCAGATCTGCTCCTTTACATAATAAAAGCCTTCAACTAAATGCTCCACTAAACAAGTAAGTTTTCAGCCTCGTGTTAAAAACAGAGACTGTGTTTGAGTCCTGAACATTAACTGAAAGGTTATTCCATAACTGTGCGGCTTTGGAAGAGAAGCTCCACCCCTTGCAGTAGTCATCATTATTCGAGGTATCAATCAGCATCCTGCACCTTGTGATCTATGGAGGCATGTCGGATCATAAATGACAAGAAGTTCACTAAGATAATGTGGCGCGAGACCATTAAGTGCTTTATAGGTTAAAAGTAGCATATTTGATGTGAAATGTAATTGGGACCCAGTGCAGTGTAAATAAGGTAGGGGTGATATGCATGCAACAATAATTTAATCTCGAGATAATAAAAGCATAAATATGTTTTTCTGCATCATGCACTTACATCATAGTTCTTATTTTAGTTACATTCCTGAGATGAAAGAAGGCCGCCCAAGTAATATTATCTACATGAACCTCAAATGAAAGACCAGCATCAATAAGCACTCCAACTGAAACACCATCCAAACTTCCTACATAATCAGAAACCATTTCAAAACAAAAAAGTCCAGGTTCAAATTCCAGAGCTGCAAAAATCTTTCTGGAGGGAGCTTGTATGTTTCCCCCGTGTTTATGTGAGTTTCCTCTGGTTATTTCAGTTTCTTCCCACAGTCCAATTT
Source organism: Plotosus lineatus (assembly GCA_024760905.1). NCBI lineage: Eukaryota > Metazoa > Chordata > Actinopteri > Siluriformes > Plotosidae > Plotosus > Plotosus lineatus. Next base: position 37,595,257 of record CM045745.1, on the reverse strand, counting down.
GACCATTAGACTAATTGTCTGTTACAAATTGACACCGGACGTGAGTGTGTATGTGGGGCGGGGGGGGGGGGGGGGTTGACCCTGTGATGGTCTTTCAAGTTGTTCAAGGTATACCATGCATTTGCCAAGAGTTGACTGAGATAGGCTCCAATGTACCATAATAGATTGAACAGTTTGGGAAAACAGTGAGTACAACTGGGTTTTAAAAGAAGGCATGATGTATCCAAGAGCTGAAATTTGAAGGAATCGTGTTTCCACTCTCTTAAAGATTCTCTCCAATTGCAAGTTCTGTTATGCTCTGTAAAGATCTGTTAACAGTGGTGGCTTAGGGGATAAGACAACAGGTTACTTATCCAAAGGTCAGCCAATTAAGCAAGGACCTTAACCCTCAATAGCTCAGTTGTATTTATAAAAAAAAAAAAGATAATTGTAAGTTGCTCTGGATAAGAGCTGGCAAATGCTGTAAATGTAAATATGTAAATGCTAAGCTCTACTATGATTCCCAAATTATATCACAATTCACATTAAATCATAATAATCGCAAAAAAAAGATTTTACAGTCAAAAATTTTGTCACAACTTTGCAGAATTTTGGAGAATTTTGGAGAAGCTAATAGTAATGTCTTACTGATCTGTTTCATCTCTGTGCAGGTCATTAGCAGTGGGTCATCAGCACTCATCTGGAGCATCACGACCTGTACTGTGCAGCTCAATCCCGGGTCTACTGCCAAGGCAGCTGCGGTTCTGCAGGAATTTTGCAGAGGTGATGCCCAGTTTGGTACATGGCCTTAGCATTGCTATTCGCGAGTGTCAACACCAGTTTCGCGGCCGCAGATGGAACTGCACCACACTCAATGATACACTCGCCATCTTTGGTCCTGTGCTTGATAAAGGTATTACATTTCTGATCCACACCAACTCCAATTACAACCTGATAATTCAATTCAATTCAATCCAATTTACAGGCCAACAAAAGGCTCTGCACTGTACTATCACCTTCCGAGCACACCATGCACCTTAACCTGTACATGAATGTTTAAAACAGACTTTTATTCATTTTTGCACTAAACTGCCAATTTGTACCATTACATGATATACAATTATCATACTTTCTTGTACTTTCAGCAGTGTCTGCCTCAAGTCCTTTATACTTTTCATTTTTACTAGAGATGGCTCAATGCAGCTGTATTACTATATATATATATATATATATATATATATATATATATATATATATATATATATATATATATATATATATATATACATACATACGCACACACACACACACACACACACACACACACACACACACACACACACACAGTTGGCCCCCTACTTACTAAACCCTCTGGGTACGAAAACTCCAGGTTACGAAAAACATTTTCCTAAGTTTTCATCCTCTGTATACAAAAACAACCTCCTCTTATGAAAAGCGCCAAATGCACCATTCAAAAATTCAAACACGCCAATCAAAATTTTACACGATGCGCGAGTTGCTCTCTCATTGGCTGTCTCCCAAAATCCCGCCCTGCTGGCCTCCCATTGGCCAGGAGGCAGCTGAACTGTACCAATACTTCCTGTACCCATACTTCATGTTTGTCACACACGTGAAGGAGAGTTGAACAGGACTTTTGGCTTGTTTTGAGATCAATTCAGCGTTATATTTCGTTATCGCCAAAACCCCTCTACAATCAGAACGATGTTGAAGCAGAAGGAGACCTTAAAGCGGAAATACAGTGACAGAGGCGATGATTTCGGCACGATATTGAAACAGAAGGAGCATGAGCAGAGTGCTCCGTGAAACAAGACCGATCGCACAAGGAAGCAAGTTAATATTGAATCAAGACCTCTGCTCTTTCACACAGGTACTGTAATTCCACTTTAAATAAAACATATTTGCTGGAGGTAGCAGAGATGACAATGTTGAGGTTCTCTTTGGGAGTAACGAGGATGGATAGGATCAGGAATGAGTCCATCAGAGGGACAGCACATGGAAGAGGTTTTGGAGACAAAGTCAGAGAGGCTAGATTGAGATGGTTTGGACATGTACAGAGGAGGGATAGTGAATATATTGGCAGTAGGATGCTGAGGTTGGAACGATCAGGCAGAAGGCCGAGAGGAAGACCAAAGAGAAGCTTTATGGATGTGGTGAAGGCGGACATGAAGGTCGTTGGGGTAAGAGTAGAAGATACAGCGGATAGGGTGAGATGGAGGCGGATGGTTTGATGTGGCGACCCCTGAAGGGAAAAGCCGAAAGGAAAAGAAGAACACTCTTCCCAGCTTACAAACGAGTTAGATTCCAGACGGCCGTTTGTTAGATGAATTTTGTTCGTAAGTTGTTACAGGGCATTCTTTAGAGGGGAACGTATGTTTAAACCTTGTATAAGTAATCTATACAATTTTGTACTGTATACAATCTCTCTCTCTCTCTCTCTCTCTCTCTCTCTCTCTCTCTCTCTCTCTCTCTCTCACACACACACACACACACACACACACACACACACACACACACACACACACAGGCGACACTGGACAATTGAACTGATCAGCTTCCGGTTGCCCTTGGAAGGAGCACCGGTGAACTATAATCGAACTTCGACATGAAGATAATCTGATTTATTTATTCATTTACCCAAAGTGTGTGTAATGCTTCCAAGATAATTCTATTTGAATGGTGGATTATTTGTGAATCATTTCCCAATATGATTCATGGTTTGTGTCTCACTCAGCCCCACGTTGACCCGACTCGACTCAACCTGCTGCCCGCGAGCCTGAAGCTAAGTCTTTGTGCCGTGAAATCATGACCATCACAAATCATTGTTAATGACATAATTCCTCCGGTAACACCGTAGTAAACATCATCCTGCACATCAAAACCACTCAGCATCGCCAAGGCACACCATTTAACCCACCGGTCCCGGTCCCCGGTCCCAGATAATGAAGTTATCTGTGTACGATCTGGAGGCGCACGGCTGCCGCGCGTGCGCTTCAGGCTTCGCGTCGCTGGAATGGTGCAAGACGTGCTGACCTCTGAGAGCAGTGCGCGCACATTACCGGCTCACAGATACAAAGTTCATACAAGTGCGAACATGAAATTAAACACTTAGAAAACTTTTAACCCCTCTCTCTCTCTCTCTCTCTCTATCTCTCTCTCTCTCTCTCTCTCTCTCTCTCGCCATAATCATTACATATCGATATCATTATGTTCTGTGTTTAAACTCCTGGTTCCTCTCAAGCATAACACAGCGGCTCTGATCAGATTTACAGATAGTCTCACTTTTATCCAGTTCATTATAATACTGGAGTCAATTTGTTTCTTCTTTGAAACTTTTGGCAGGAGTTCAGAAATGTATCGTTCTGCTTCTCTTCCAGCCCCCCCACCACCACCACCACCACCCCCCCTGCCTGAAGCCTGTTATTAAGTGTCCCTCAGGATAATGTTTAATTATATTTCAGACTTATATTTATTATATATCTTTCTATGGATTTTATTCCATTTCTATTACTACTTGTTCTTCAATTTCATTTCACTTTCACTTTTACTCTTGACCTCGGATTGGATGTTCATATCTCCGAATGTTCATAAAACGAATGTTCGTAAGTGGGGGTGCATCTGTATATATATTTCAGTTACAGTCATATATTACTAGATGTACCTCAGTTACAGTCAAATAATATGATATTTACCTCAGCTATAGTCATATAATACAATATATACCTCAGTTGCGGTCATATCGTTGCCAGTGTCATACTGGTTAAAGTGCTGAGCTCATGATCGGGAGGTTGCGAGTTTAAATCCCAGTTAGACCCCTCTTCTTCTGCTTCTTCTTTTCCTTTCGGCTGCTCCCTTCAGGGGTCGCCACAGCAAATCGTCCGCCTCCATCTCACCCTGTCCTCTGCAGCTTCTTTTCTGACTCCAACGGCTTTCATGTCTTCCTTCACCACATCCATAAATCGTCTCTTTGGTCTTCCTTGAGGCCTTCTGCCTGGTAGTTCCAACCTCAACATCCTACTGCCAATATACTCACTGTCCCTCCTCTGTACATGTCCAAACCATCTCAATCTAGCCTCTCTGACTTTGTCTCCAAAACATCTTACATGGGCTGTCCCTCTGATATACTCATTTCTGATTCTATCCATCCTCATTACTCCCAGAGAGAACCTCAACATTTTCATCTCCGCTACCTCCAGCTCTGCCTCCTGCCTTTTCCTCGGCACCACTGTTTCTAAGCCATACAACATCGCTGGCCTCACCACCGTCTTGTACATTTTTCCCTTCATTCTTGCTGACACTCTCCTATCGCACATCGGACCGCACACTTTTCTCCAACCATTCCAGCCTGCCTGTACACGCTTCTTCACCTCTTTTCCACACTCTCCATTGCTCTGGATTGTTGAGCTTAAGTACTTAAAATCCTCCTCCTTCATTATCTCTGCTCCCTGTAACATCACCGTTCCTCTTGGGTCCTTCTCATTCACACACATGTATTCTGTCTTACTGAGGCCAACCTTCATTCCTCTCCTTTCCAGGGCACACCTCCACCTCTCTAGATTTTCCTCCACTTGTTCTCTGCTCTCACTACAGATCACAATGTCATCTGCAAACATCATAGTCCATGGAGATTCTTGTCTCACCTCGTCTGTCAGCCTGTCCATCACTATAGCAAACAAGAAGGGGCTCAGAGCTGACCCTTGATGCAGTCCCACCTCCACCTTGAATTCGTCGGTCACACCGACAGCACCACTGTCTTACATCTCTCATACATGTCCTGCACCACTCTAACATACTTCTCTGCCACTCCAGATTTCCTCATGCTATACCACAGTTCTTCTCTTGGCACCCTGTCATATGCTTTTTCCAGATCCACAAAGTCACAATGGAGTTCCCTCTGACCTCTGTACTTCTATATTAACATCCTCAAAGCAAACGTTGCATCTGTGGTGCTCTTTCTTGGTATGAAACCAAACTGTTATTCACAAATGCTGACCTCTGCCCTTAGTCTAGCTTCCACTATTCTTTTCCAAAACTTCATTGTATGGCACATCAACTTTATCCCTCTGTAGTTGCCGCAACTCTGCACGTCTCCCTTGTTCTTAAAAATGGGCACCAGCACACTTCTCCTCCACTCCTCCGACATTTGCTCACTCTCTAGGACCTTGTTGAATGTTCTTGTCAGAAAATCTACTGCTACCTCTCCTAGATACTTCGATACCTCCACCGGTATGTCATCAGGACCAACTGCCTTTCCATTCTTCATCCTCTTCAATACCCTCCTCACTTCACCCTTACTGATCTTTGCTATATCCTGCCCCTCAATGGTCACCTCTTCTACTCTTTTTTCTCTCTCATTTTCCTCATTCATCAGCTCTTCAAAGTACTCTTTCCATCTTCCCAGCACACTTCTGTCATCAGTGAATACATTTCCCTCTCTGTCCTTAATCACTCTAACTTGCTGCACGTCCTTCCCATCTCTATTTCTCTGCTGTGCCAACCTGTATAGATCATTTTCTGCCTCTTTACTGTCCAACCTATCATACAAGTCATCATACGCCCTCTGTTTGGCCTTAGCCACTGCTACTTTCACCTTACGCTGTGTCTCCCTGTACTCCTGTTTTCTCTCTTCGGTCCTCTCAATGTCCCACTTCTTCTTAGCTAACCTCTTTCTTTGTACACACTCCTGCACTTCCTCATTCCACCACCAAGTCTCCTTATCTACTTTCCTTCCAGAGAACATACCAAGTACTCTCCTTCCATGTGTCCCTGATCCTATTTGCTGTCGTTGTCCAGTCATTTGGAAGCACTTCCTGGCCACCCAAAGCCTGTTTCAACTCCTCTTTGAAGACAAAATGACACTCTTCCTTTTTCAACTTCCACCACTTTGTCTTCTGCTCTGCCTTTGCCTTCTTCTCCTTCCTCACCATCAGCGTCATCCTGCACACCACCATCCTATGCTGTTTGGCAACACTCTCACCTACTACTACTTTGCAGTCACTTCCAGACTTCCTTCAAATTACATCGCCTACACAAGATGTAGTCTACTTGTGTGCTCCTACCTCCGCTTTCATAAGTCACCCTATGCTCCTGTTTCTTCTTGAAGAAAGTATTCACCACAGCCATTTCCATCCTTTTTGCAAAATCGATCAACATCTGTCCTTCTGTGTTCCTGTCCTGGATACCAAACCTGCCCTTCACTTCCTCGCCCCCTCTGTTGTCTCCACCAACATGTCCATTGAAGTCTGCACCAATGACCACTCTTTCACCTCTGGGGGTACTTTGCATCACTTCATCTAAGTCACTCCAGAATTTCTCCTTCTCTTTTAGCTCACATCCTGCCTGTGGGGCATAAGCACTAACAACATTGAGCATCACACCTTCAATTTCTAACTTGAGACTCATACTCTGTCTGACACTCTTTTCACTTCTAGAACATTCCTGACAAATCCCTCCTTCAAGATGACGCCTACTCCATTTCTCTTCCCATCCACACCATGATAAAACAGCTTAAACCCTGCTCCTAAGCTTCTAGCCTTGCTACCTTTCCACCTGGTCTCCTGAACACACAGTATGTCCACCTTCCTCCTCTGCATCATGTCAGCCAGCTCTCTATCTTTTCCTTGCATAGTTCCAACATTCAAATTCCCTACTCTCAGTCCTAGACTCATGCCTTTCCTCTTCTCTCTCTCTGCCTACAGACATGTGTCCCGCCTCTCCTTCTTCGACGTCTTCGACCAACAGTAGTCAAATTTCCATCAGCACCCTGTTGATTGACAGCACTGATGGTGGTCATTCTTAAACTGGGCCTCGACCGATCCGGTATGGGGGTAATACTTCTGTGCCCCCACTGTACTAAAACTCTTGTGCATGGTCTTAACCACAAATGTGCCTCTGTTCACCCAGCAGTATAAATGGGTACCAGTAAAAATATACTGGGAAGGTAACCTGCAATAGACGAACGTCCCATCCAGGAGGAGTTGAACTCCTGGTCGCTTCACGCTATGAAAACCGGGGATAAGCACCGGCCTGATGAGCCACTATGGCTCGGGTGTAAAAAACCCAAAGGACTTTACCTTTACCTTACAATCATTTTCTTTTCCTTTCGGCTGTTCCCTTCAGGGGTTACCACAGCGAATCATCTGCCTCCATCTCACTCTATCCTCTGCATCTTCTTCTCTGACACCAACTACCTTCATGTCCTGCTTCACCACATCCTTTGACACCGTTAGCTTCGCCTTACGCTGTGGCTCCCTGTACTCCTGTTTACTCTCTTCGGTCCTCTCAATGTCCCACTTCCTCTTAGCTAACCTCTTCCTTTGTACACACTCCTACCCTTCCTCATTCCACCACCAAGTCTCCATATCTACTCTCCTTCCAGATGGCACACCAAGTATTCTCCTACCTGTCTCCCTGATCACATTACCTGTCGTTGTTCACTTTACCCTACTGTCATGTAATATAATATTTACTTCAGCTACAGTTATATAATACAATACCTACTTAAGATATAGTCATATAACACAACATTTACCTGTTATAGTCATATAATACAATATTTACCTCATCTATAGTCATATAATACAGTACTTACTATACATTATGTATCTCAACTATAGTTTTATCGTGTTTACTTTAGTTGTGGACAATGTACATGGATCCCTCAGTACTTTGGTACTCATGCTGCTTCAGTGCATCGCTATTTTTTAAAAATAAATAAATAAATATTCATTGAATTAAAAAATAAGGAAAGTAATACCCCCATTTCACTGGAGTGCGGCAGACTCGCTGAAGCAAAATTGTAGTCATCCTCCAACGTTCCTCAGTCAGTCCATCATCTTCAGTGTCTTTTCGAAAGTATTCCTCCTCTTCCGTCACGCCAAAATTTTCCGCAAATGTGCTTTTGAACATGTTTTTGAACATGAGCATGTTCACGGAAAAACTTCCCGTTGGTTCCGTGATCTTTCCTTTTATGCGCAAGTGTTCTTTAACTTATCCGCAAGTCTTCCCTCCTCTTCCGTGTGGTCAAAAGCAGTGAAGAGAGCTGCTCTACACACCATCAGCACCATCAGCACCATCAGCAGCAGCATCGGACTAAGCGCTTGCCGGGTGCTTTGCCCTTCATTTTGGCTGTTTGTACGGCGCGCTCTCTACTCCGTCCGCGCACATGTGATCGTCGGCATGAGGAGGATGACCATGCAGACCCGATCGAAGTTCATCTATGGCACACCATGAATATTTCACCTTCTTCTGATTCACTGATCGACCTGCTGATTGTGGTTTGCTTGAGACTTTGATCAGGTCTGCATGATCATCCTCCTCATGCCGATGATCACGTGCACGCGGACGAAGTAGAGAGCGCGCTGCACGCGCTGCCTTATAGTAAATGATCAAATACACAGTGGGGTTCAGAGATCAGCGGGTCTTAAACACGTGCTCAAGTGCATGCTTTCATCCAGCACGGACTCGATCAGAGGGATTGGGGAGTTGGAATAAAGTCCGGATGATGCTCTGAAATGCACCACACACCGAATAGATGAACCAACCTGAAGGGAGAAGAACAGAAATCTTCACGGCATCTCAATCTAATGCCTTGAAATGAAGCACCTGGGAATTTTTATTTATTTATTTTACCTGGTCATCAAATACACTAAGCTATTGTATATTGCAAGGAATATGCGCATGCATAGACTCACACGCTGCAGTGTTTGGTATGTGACAGGAAATGCGTTCAAAGTTTTGACAATCAGCTGGTTGCCAGCACTGCTTGGCTTCATGTAAGTTTTTCCAAATCTTCATTCAGTGATTGTCGCCGAATCCTCAACTTTTTTTCTTCCTTTTTGCCATCTTCTTGGTTGAAAGGGTTTGCGCTGCACAAATGAGCTGATCAAAAACGAAGGAAATTTACCTCTTTACCCAAAAACAACTCGCGCAGGCTGTTGCATATAATCCAATAAAATTTGAATTTTCAAGGTATCGGACCTGCCCGCATACTGCACTACAGAAAGGATTGGCTCTCCGCTGCGCACCACAGCGACAAGTGGAGTGGAAAATAGATGTATAGATTAAAACGCCTGAGAATTATTGTTCCGTTTTTGTTTTATTTGATGGCTCTTTCTGTATTTTTATTTAAATGACAGCGAAATTATTATAAGTTATTCTGTTTAGAAAGGTCATCTGATTTATCAGCGCCAGATGCAATCATCAAAGGAGTCACATCACTGTGGTTTGGACTTGTGTGCATGGTTTTTAGTCTGAAAGGATTTATTGAGTTGCAAATAACAGGAGCATATAGACATTATTGATATTAAACATTTTAAACTATGTTAAATTTTAAATTCATTGTGCATTATAAGTATATTTTAAAATATAAACATATAGTACTTCAATAAATATTCTGTAAATTGCAAATAGTACATTCTAAACATCTTGTAAATAAACATATATTGCTTTAACAAATATCTTGTAAACTATAAACATGTAGTAAACATATTTTAAATTATAAACTTATTGTAAATTACATTATTATTATTTTACATTATATATATTTTATTAAGTTATAAACATGAATGAGAAAATGAGCTTGCTTGGTGTAATCCGCGTGTGTATAGGCGGAATCAGGAGCAAATCCTTTGATCTTTGCCGATTTTTCCGCGTTGAAATGTGGTTGTCCCGACTGTTCCTCAGTCATTCCTCAGTCAGTCCTTGTTGAATGTGAACGTTCTGCCTGCATTCCGCCTGTTCCACAATCATTCCGTGGGTCTTCCTTCTAAAGAGGAGTCATGCCGTGGTCGTTCCTCGAATGTTCCGTGCTTTCCGTGAACATTCCGTGAATTACCCGAAGGTCTTCCTTTGCTGTCTGCACTGGTTCTGAAGGTGATCCGAGTGCTTTTATGCATGTATTCCGATATTGTACCGTGGTCTTTCCATGTCTTTTCCACATATTCCGTTATCGTTCCAAAGGTGTTCCGAAGGAGCAATTTTCCATAGGTTTTTGACCCATTTTCCTTGTAAAAATGCCGAAGCTCCTCCGTAGAGTGCGTTCCACGCCTTTCCGCCATGATCATTGCATTCCACGCTCCAGTGAAATGGGGGCATAAGGAAGAATAGGGGGAAAAGTTAAGGAAAATGCCACAAAAACAAGGCCAGTTAGGCACAAAAAAATCCCCTAAACAAGCACAAAACAAAAAACAACCCAAAATCTCCCATCAAAACTCCTTACATTATTGCATCTGTGTGTGCACGTCTTTTGCTTGTGTGCGTGCGTGTGCACGCGTATGTATGTGTTGTCTTCTTCTCATACAATACCATCTGTATGTGTGTGTATTTATATTTTATTTACATGTGTTGTTTATTGAAGTTTAATTGTTATTATAAGCATTTATAGCATTGAATATGTATTTATTGATATTATATACACATAGTATACATGTACGTATATATCAGTCAGGGGTTGGGGGGTGATTCTACTTCACGGATTTCGATGGTCGCATGGGGTTCTCTGTCCCAATTCACCACGGAAAGTGAGGGATCCCTGTGTACAATATTTACCTTTTATTATAATATTCAATGTTTACCCCAGCAGTATTTATGGTAACTATGCTTATATAATCCAATTTTTTTTATTTGAAATATAGTAATATAATATAATATTTATATATTTATTTGTTTATTCATTTATTTATTTATTTATCGCTGTACTGTATTAAACCCAAAATGGAAGTTGCTACCTTTGCTTTTATCCTATCCAAAGTGATCACACACACACACACACACACACTCGCATAAACAGTGAGCACACACACACACACACACACACACACACACACACACACACACACACAGCAGTGTGGGCTCCTGGAAAGTAATTGGGGGTTAGGTGTCTTGCTTAAAGGCACTTCAACCAATAATATGTATTTAATCTACAATTGTTTAATTTAACTATAGTTATGTTATGCAATATTTTCTTCAGCTATAGTTATATTATATAATATAGATCTCAACTCTAGTCATTGATGGAACCTTTTATTTAAAATATAGGCATTTATATGATATTTATTAGAGCTACATTTATTTCCCTTAACTATAGACATATAATGAAATATTTGCCTCATCTGCAGTAGACATATTGTGCAATTCTTATGAAAGATATAATATTTCAATATCAAATTTTCCTCAGTCATTGCCATGTTATACACTATTTGCCTTCGCTGTACTTATAATGAAGTCAGGTCAGGTCAGGATGGCCTGCTACAGGTATCCCGTTTTCCTGCACTACCCATCTCATGGTTGGGGGGACGGCAACTGAACCAGCTCCTCCGTCAAGTTTATCTTGATGAGGTGGGTGTGTGGACACCCAGCGGGATGAAAGACAAAACCTGTCAATGGGTGGATGAGCTCACTCAAGACCCAACGGTCATCCATACCTGGAGAAGAGTTGGGCATTACCAGGGAATATTGCCTATCGAAACACTTACCATGTTTACACCAGAACTGTCTGGTGGAAGACAACAAATATAAATTACATGATGTACACTTCAATTGTAGTTATATAACAAACAATTGCTCTGCATATGTGTGTGTGTGTGTGTGTGTGTGTGTGTGTGTGTGTGTGTGTGTGTGTGTGTGTGTGTGTGTGTGTGTGTGTGTGTGTGTGTGTGTGTGTGTGTAAGACTAACACATCCTAAACCAGAAGCATTAAACCCTAATCAGAGTCAGCCTGTGAGGTACGAGAGAAGATCTTGAAAATTGTCCCCAAAAAATGTGATTAAAGTCCCAAGGAGAGGCAGAGATTTAATTCCCTTCGATGGTTTATGTCAAAAGGAAATGAATGGCTAAAAACATGTAGAAAAAGATCTGAAACAGTTGCATGAGAATATTAATATTATTATTATCATTTTATCTTGATTAACAATATCTGCGTTAATCCAAACAGCTAAACAGCAGCGTTGATAGTATACATTTATATATGAATATGTCCTTTTGCAAATTCTCAAGAAAAGACTGAAGTTAATCAAACAGCTGATACACCGCTTGGATATACTGTAGTTTACAAGTATTTGTTTTTTCGTAACAATGACCTTATACGATGCTTTACTTCTTAAATTCTACAATAAGCTCCTTTCCATGAAGTAACATGCAGCATGGATCAAATCCTAATCACTGCTTAATCAAGTTGTCAGTCACATGATGAATGTTTGTCACGCATCCTCAGCGTTTGCCAACCATGAGATTTCAAAATGCCAAAAAAAGACCAACTAGCTTTTGTCCTTATTAAGAAATGAACAGTGTACTAATGGGAAGACATTACAAATAATTAATCTAATTACTAAAAACAAATAAAAAATTAAGTTTTGTCTTGATATGGATTAAATGTAATAATAATATTTTCCCAACATTAATTAAAATATGGCTTTGTCATGATATTCATGTTTTCGCAGGTTAAGCCTTTTGATTGGTGGGTTCGCAGGTTAAGCCTTTTGATTGGTGGGTTAGGGTTTAAGCTAATCTTGAGCAAAGATTTTAATCTTATTGGCTCAATCTGTCCATATAGATATCAGGGGGAAAAATATAAAGAAAACATTTTAAATGAGCTTTATGGTCAAGCACACCATTTGAACTCGTGAATTTTAACCTCAGAAATAAATCAATAATTGTAAAATAATTTAAATATAGCATTTAATACCAGACTAAATGAAATGCATATGCCCCATACAAAAATTCCCCATTTGTCAGAAATCTTCCATGTAAGAACCAAAATTGTAGATGTGACCTGACGGACAGATCTTGAGACCTGCTTCCTGCTGAGCTCATTTCACTATGACCTTCATATCGTTTTATGAAGGTGTTTCGGTGAGACATTCTCCCGTCTGCATGTTTGCCCTGTTGCTAGGACTTAATGCGTTGGTTGCTAATCGCCGGGGAAAATTTCCTCTAAAACACTGCAGGTCCTTTGTGGTACTAATACACTTTGACAGTAGAAGCACAACAGGGGACTGAAAATGCCCCAGAGTGGATGAGTGTGCAAGGCAAGAGGAGTCAAACGCCATCACAGATTTATGAAAGATTTCTCCATATGTACGTGTACAAGTATTAAAATAGTGTACAAGGAGAGAACTGTTCCTTAACAGGATTCAACACACACGCCCACATACACACACACACACACACACACACACACACACACACACACACACACACACACACACACACACACACATATACACAGACACACACATATATATACACACATGCATATACACACATACACACAAACAAACACACACACAGGCGCTGGATCGGTGATCCAAAGGTTGGGGGTTTGAGTCCCACTCTCCACAAGGTTGTCACCGTCCCCCCCAGTGCAGCTAACTGGGTTATCAAAGGCGGGCCATGTCTGTCACTGTCTATGGTGAGAGGTTGATGTAAAAGAACCATTGCTGACTTTCGTAAAGAGGAGCTGCAAAGTCGTCAGCGTGTTTCTGCCCCTTGCTAAAAAACACACACACACACACACACACACACACACACACAGACACACACACACACACACACACACACACACACACACACACACAGACACACACACACACACACACATACACACACATAGACAGACACACATATACACACATACACACACACACACACACACGCAAACATACACACACTTACACACAACCACACACACATACACACACACATAGACAGACATACACACACACACACACACACACACACACACACACACACACACACATATACATACACACAAACAAACACACACATACACACACACACACACACACACACACACGCACACACACACACATTCCCTCACACTTGTGTGTGTGTTTGTGTGTGTGTGAGAGAGAGAGAGAGAGAGAGAGAGAGAGAGCGAGAGAGAGAGTGAGAGAGAGAGAAAGAGAGTGAGGGAGAGAGAGAGAATCCATGCAAGAGAAAGGACACGCTGACAAATGTTTACTGCTAAAGAGCTTCGAGTGTAGAAGAAGACACGTCCATATATATGCTCAAGAGAGAGTGCAAGAAAAATATTTTAGTTATTAAATTCCATGTTGTTGAATGTATGCAATGTGGGAATCTTTTAAACCGCAAATTATTGAGTTATGTAGGCTGCAGTGAGCGACTCGGCTCTATTGTAATAAAATAACATTTTGAATCCCATGCTGCAGAATGTTCTCTCATATAAGAGGAGTGTCTCTCGAAAAAGGTCTTACAATGTTGGGATAAAAAACACACCAGAAACAGAAAGTTGACAGCATTTAATATGTCAAGACATTAAGAGCTCATTTCAAGTTCTTTCACTCAGCAGTTTGGAGACAACGTAGGTTGCAACATCATTTTCCGCACCTTTATTTTTTTCTAACTAGTTCAAACCTGCTGTCGAGGGAGAACGGCTTAATTTATATTTACACATACACACACACACACACACACACACACACACACACACACACACACACACTCTGTCGTACAAGACTGCACAAGACCTTCAGTGGATTTATATAACTGCACGCTGGAAAAGACGAACGCAGGGATCAGTTTCAGCCTGTGATCGGCCATACAGTAGCTGCCATATTTCATAAGTGATTATTTCTGTCTTTTTAATGAAAATTGTTGTTCTGACTAAAACAATGGGCTGGTAAGTGAGGAACACATGGAGTTTCATGGTGTATTTTCGTCCGAAGGGATGAAAGAGCTGTTTAATCAAGCCTGTGTAAATTACAGGTGTGAGGCACGAGTGTGTTTACCTGGCATTTACAAGGATGTACTTGATCCTCACTGACTCATCTGTCTGTTATGCTAACACTGAAATGCACACAGCCTCACTGGTTTATGTGCTGTGTATAATGGGCTGGCACAGTAGCAAGGTCATGAATACATCCATCTCACAGCCAGAAGGTCCAGGGTTCGAGTCTCAGCGAGGGCTTTTCTGTGTGGAGTTTGTATGTTCACCCCATGCTTCCTCCAGTACTTCAGTTTCCTCCCACAGTCAGAAATATGCACCATAGGCAAAATAGCTGTTTCAGATTTCCCCAGGGTGTGTGGGCTTGTGTATCTGTTGGCCCTGCAATGAACTGGTGAGTCTGGTCAGTCTGTGAACTATAAATATCAGATTTGACTTTTTATTAGATATTTTATTCAAACCTACAGGATGACAGTATACTACAGAACTAAAGTTTATGCTAAAATATTATTTTATATTTCTTATATGTTTACAGGGGAGTGTTTAGATGAGATAATTTTATTGTAACCTCAAACATCAACTCTATGAAAAAGTACTATTTCCAACTCTGATATCAATCATTTATCATTCATTAGAGCTGTTTTTAGCTGAGATTAGATTCAACCTTATTGTCAATACTTATGTAATAAATACGGGGTAATGAAATTCGGTTTAGCATCCAATCAGAAGTGCAGAGAGCAATTACTATATATATATATATATATATATATATATATATATATATATTTTTTTTTTTTTTTTTTTTTTTTTTTTTTTATATATACACACAGAGACACACACACACACACACACACATGCACACATACTATGTGCAGTATGTATACTTAGGAAACAGTTATATACAGATTATGTCTAAATGTATATATGTATATATGTGGAAGTAAGGATGAGAATAAATTAGTATTAATTTACAGAGGGGCATGCACAGATGTTCTATATTATTGCACCAAAGAAAAAAATATGAAAATGTAATGTGTAAATATACAGATAGGCTGTGTGTGAATATATATATATATAGATATACATCTTCTTCTTCTTCTTCTTCTGGTCCTTTCAGCTTTTCCCTTCAGGGGTCGCCACAGCGAATCATCTGCCTCCATCTCACCCTATCCTCTGCATCTTTTTCTCTTACACCAACTGCCTTCATGTCCTCCTTCACCACATCCATGAATCGTCTCTTTGGTCTTCCTCTAGGCCTTCTGCTTGGTAGTTACAACCTCAGCATCCTACTACCAATAGACTCACTATCCATCATCTGTACATGTCCAAACCATCTCAATCTAGCCTCTCTGACTTTGTCTCCAAAACGTCTTACATGTGCTGTCCCACTGATGTGCTCTCATTCCTGATCCTATCCATCCTCGTTGCTCCCAGAGAGAACCTCAACATTTTCATCTCTGCTACCTCCAACTCTGCCGCATGTCTTCTCCCCAGGGCCACTGTTTCTAAACCATACAACATCGCTGGCCTCAACACCGTGTTGTACACTTTTCCTTTCATTTTTGCCGATACCTTCCTATCACACATCACACCGGACACTTTTCTCCAACCATTCCAACCTGCCTGAACACGCTTCTTCACCTCTTTTCCACACTCCCCATTGCTCTGGATTGTTGAGCCTAAGTACTTAAAATCCTCCACCTTCCTTATCTCTGCTGCTTGGAACCTCACTGTTCCTCCACTGTTCTGATTCTTGCCGAACCTTGTCTGTCAGCCTGTCCATCACCATAGCAAACAAGAAGGGGCTCAGAGCTGACCCTTGATGCAGTCCCACCTCCACCTTGAACTCTTCTGTCACACCGACAGCACACCTCACCACTGTCTTACATCTCTCATACATATCCTGCACCACTCTAACATACTTCTCTGCCACTCCAGACTTTCTCATGCAATACCACAGTTCCTCTCACAGCACCCTGTCATGTGCTTTCTCCAGATCCACAAAGTCACAATGCAGCTCCATCTGACCTTCTCTGTACTTCTCTATTAACATCCTCAAGGCAAACACTGCATCTGTGGTGCTCTTTCTTGGCATGAAACCAAACTGTTGTTCACAAATGCTGACCTCTGCCCTTAGTCTTGCTTCCACTGTTCTTTCCCATAACTTCATCGTATGGCTCATCAACTTTATCCCTCTGTAGTTGCCACAACTCTGCACATCTCCCTTGTTCTTAAGAAATAGCACCAGCACACTTCCCCTCCATTCCTCTGGCATACTCTCACTCTCTAAGACCTTGTTGAATGTTCTTGTCAGGAAATCTACTGCTACCTCTCCTAGACACTTCCATACCTCCACCGATATGTCATCAGAGCCAACTGCCTTTCCATTCTTCATCCTCTTCAATGCCCTCCTCATTTCACCCTTACTAATCTTTGCTACTTCCTGGTCCTCAACAGTCTCCTCTTCTACTCTTTTTTCTCTCTCATTTTCCTTATTCATCAGCTCTTCAAAGTACTCTTTCCATCTTCCCAGCACACTTCTGTCATCAGTCAATACATTTCACTCTCTGTCCTTTATCATTCTAACTTGCTGCACGTCCTTCCCATCTCTATTTCTCTGCTGTGCCAACCTGTATAAATCATTTTCTCCCTCTTTACTTTCCAACCGAGCATACAAGTAATCATCCGCCCTCTGTTTGGCCTTTGACACCGCTACCTTCGCCTTACGCTGTGTCTCCCTGTACTCCTGTTTACTCTCTTCAGTCCTCTCGATGTCCCACTTTTTCTTAGCTAACCTCTTCTTTTGTACACACTCCTGCACTTCGTCATTCCACCACCAAGTCTCCTTATCTACTCTCCTTCCATATGACACACCAAATATTCTCCTACCTGTCTCCCTGATCACATTAGCTGTCGTTGTCCAGTCATCTGGAAGCACTTCCTGACCACCCAAAGCCTGTTTCAACTCCTCCTTGAAGACAACACAACACTCCTCCTTTTTCAGCTTCCACCACTTTGTCTTCTGCTCTGCCTTTGCCTTCTTCACCTTCCGCACCATCACCGTCATCCTGCACAAAACCATCCTATGCTGTTTGGCAACACTCTCACCCACTACTACTTTGCAGTCACTGACTTCCTTCAAATTACATCGCCTACACAAGATGTAGTCTACTTGTGTGCTCCTACCTCCGCTTTCATAAGTCACCCTATGCTCCTGTCTCTTCTTGAAGAAAGTATTCACCACAGCCATTTCCATCCTTTTTGCAAAATCGATCAACATCTGTCCTTCTGTGTTCCTGTCCTGGATACCAAACCTGCCCATCACTTCCTCGTCCCCTCAGTTGCCTGCACCAACATGTCCATTGAAGTCTGCCCCAATGACCACTCTTTCACCTCTGGGGGTACTCTGCATCACTTCATCTAACTCACTCCAGAATCTCTCCTTCTCTTCTAGCTTACATCCTGCCTGTGGGGCATAAGCACTAACAACATTGACCATCACGCCTTCAATTTCTAACTTGAGACTCATAACTCTGTCTGACACTCTTTTCACTTCTAGAACATTCCTGACAAACTCCTCCTTCAAGATGACTCCTACTCCATTTCTCTTCCCATCCACACCATGATAAAACACCTTAAACCCTGCCCCTAAGCTTTTAGCTTTGCTACCTTTCCACCTGGTGTCCTGAACACACAGTATGTCCACCTTCCTCCTCTGCACCATGTCAGCCAGCTGTCTACCTTTCCTTTGCATAGTTCCAACATTCAAAGTCCCTACTCTCAGTCCTAGGCTCACGCCTTTCCTCTTCTCTCTCTGCCTACGGACACGCCTCCCGCCTCTCCTTCTTCGATGTCTTCGACCAACAGTAGTCCAATTTCCATCGGCACCCTGTTGGTTGACAGCACTGATGGCGGTCGTTGTTAACCCGGGCCTCGACCGATCCGGTATGAGTTTTCTTTTGACCATTTGCATTTTTAATGTGGCAGAAGTTTTACGCCGGATGCCCTTCCTGTTGCAACCCTCTGCATTTATCCGGTCTTGGGACCGGCATGAGGGAGAGAGACACTGGTTAGTGCACCCCCCCCCCCCCCCCCACCTCATGGCTGCATTCTGTTAATCTGAACAATAAGAAGTATAATACTGCCCTCTGCAGGTCAGACATGAAATTTACTCTGTCCGTACTACAACTTGAACAATCCATTAAAAACCCTGAAAAATAGCTTTTATTTAATATTCATATAACTCATGTACACATAGATGCCTACATGTGAACGAATCTTACTTTTTCTGGTGACAAAAATTCACACAATTTTTTTATTATTATTATTAAAGGTGGAGCATTGTGAGGTATTAAAAAAAACATTAAAATGGATTCTTTTTTCAAAAAAACATTTTTATAGTAAAATTGACAGTATAAATGATAAAAAAATACTCTAACTTATAATAAGATATTATTTATATTGTCTTTTAAATAAATGACATGAAATATGAAAAATGTACACACACCCATATATTGATCATACCTCCAAACACATAAAATTGGAAAATCAGGTGTTATGGATTATCTCCAGTTGATTAGAACCTCCTACAGATAGGATTTGTCTTATTTAAATCTGATCGCTATGTTCTGGATTTCTCTTCGCTATTAAATGTGTGGTGTTATCATGCCAAGATCTAAAGAGCTCTCTGACTTTCTTTGGAAAATGTATGTGGAGGTCTATGAGTCTAGCTAGAGATTTAAGATCACTAAATTGTTTGAAATAAATAATTCCTCTTGAAAGAAAATACATTGATTCTTATAACTGTTGGTGTGAAAGTGCCTGGTTACAATCAGAAAGAGATTGAATAAATCTGAGTTGCAAGGGACATGTGGCAGGTAAAAATAATTAATTCTTCCCAAGTAACATGAACACAATACTACAGTTAACCTACTCCAGTACAACTTTCTGTCTGATGCATTGCTATCTCACTCTAATCTACCAATCCAACAGTCCTTTCATTTCCTTTTATTTTTGTGTTATCGTATATCTCAGGCAATTTTAGGCAGACATTCAGATATCTTTTGTCCAAATTTGTGGTCCACAGCAACAAGGGAGGCTGCATTTGTTCATGCCATCGCATATGCAGGAATTGCATTTGCTGTCACCAGAGGGTGTGCTGATGGTTCAGCTACGATCTGCGGCTGTGATATAAAACATAAAGGTCCACCAGGGGACGGCTGGAAGTGGGGTGGCTGTAGCGAAGATGTGGACTTTGGAAATACAGTGTCCAGGAAATTTGCTGATGCATGTGAGAACCGTCTCGATGCCCGATCTGTGATGAACCAACACAACAATGAGGCAGGCAGAATCGTAAGTGTTTACATCTTAAAATAAGCATTACTACCGACTACAGTTATGCTAAACACACTTTACTTCTAACTATTGTTTTACCAAACATACTTTACTACTGACTACTTTTTTTACCAATCACACTTTATACTGACTACAGTTTCACCAAACACACTGAACACTGAGTGCGTTTTCACGGAGCACACTTTGTAATAATAATTTATAGTTTTACCGAACACATTTTACTACTAAGCCTGCCTGCTGTTTTAATGTTTGCTGGAAGCCAAATATTTAAAACCGTGAACAGGACTTTACTGACACTAAACTTGCCCATCTTTCTCATCTGTCCACAGTCCATCTCTGAGCATATGTACCTAAAGTGTAAATGCCACGGACTGTCAGGAAGCTGTGAAGTCAAAACGTGCTGGTTTTCACAGCCAGACTTTCGCAAAATTGGTGACTACATGAAGGACAAATATGACAGTGCCTCAGAGATGGTGGTTGAGAAACACAAGGAGTCTCGTGGCTGGGTTGAAACTCTGCAGCCCAAATACTCCTTTTTTAAACCACCCACGGAAATGGATCTTGTCTACTATGAAAGTTCTCCCAATTTCTGTGAGCTGAACAAAGAGACAGGTTCCTTTGGGACTCAGGACCGTACGTGTAACCTGACATCGCACGGCATCGATGGCTGTGAGCTGCTCTGCTGTGGCCGAGGACACAATGCGAGAACAGAGGAACGAAAAGAAAAATGTCACTGTGTATTTCACTGGTGCTGCTATGTCCACTGTCAGGAGTGTATACGCATCTATGACGTCCACACCTGCAAGTAACCCGGACTAATTCACAGAAAGGCTGTTTCTTAATAAATTGTCAACATGTAGTTTAATAGCAGGATGAGGCCCTCGCTTTTCTGAGTGACAAGACTTTAATTTATTTCTGACAGCTTAACACAAATGGTTGGTGCTAAAATCTGATTGGATGAGCTGCATGCAAAAATTATATATTCATTGACATACATACAACTGTGACAAAATCATGGTAAGTGTATTCTGTATTAATACACCAAAGGAATCATACACATGCCTTTCATGTTGCTGAAATCCACTGAAGAGAAAGAATCGTTTTAGAACGTGCTTAAGAATCAATTTGATTATTGATTGAGCACTGGATTTTATCATATCGGTGTAGTCGTGATAGTAAAGGGCGTGTCACACCTAGAGCAGAGTCCACACGGGAAGCGATGTGCAAGCAACTCAAGCCACATGCAAATCATGCAGCGACACAAGTGAATCTTATTCATGGACAGCTCTGGCTGCCTAGGTAACCCTCTCACATGTTTCCCCCTGACAAATACTTCAGAGTGAACGTGAAAGCAGTAAAGAGTTAGTTCCCTACAGGAAGTGGGGATCTGGCAGCAATATCTCAATAGTTCATTAATAAACAGCTCATTATTGTGTGAACTTTTATTCTTTTTATTTATTTATTTTCTGAACTGCTTAATCCTAATTAGTGTTGCAGGGAGGGTGGCCCCCATCTTGGCCGACTCTGGGCAAGGCCAGAGTACACCCTGTATAGCTCAGCAGGCCATCGCAGGGCAGAAAACATGCTGATGGCTATGCAGCCTACTCTTTTTGAAAGTCCGCAATGATTCTTTTACATGAAACTCCAGGACAGAAAGTGAGAGACATGGCCAGCCTTTGATAACCCAGTTAGTGCACTGGGGGGGGGGGGGTTGATAACCTATTGAGAGTTGGGCTTGATCCCCCAACCTTGAAATCAGTGATCCAGGACATTACCAGGCCAATTATTATTATTATTATTATTATTATTATTATTATTATTATTATTGTTATTAAATTTTATTTTATTTGTAAAACACTTGTTTACAACTGACTTTGTGACACTTCAACGTTACAATGTTCGTAAATACAAATTCCATCAAGAATTTTAAGATTTCTGTATAAAGCCTACACATCCGCAGCGAGCCTGCCTGCCACAACTGCTATAAAAGCAAAATTTCCCATTATCATCTAGAAATGAATAGAGAACAGACTGTGCTCTGCATCATGAACCAGGATGAGTTAAACGTATATAAATATAAACTCACAGAAAATAATGCTAAGCATGGCATTTCTGTATGCAGACTGTATTGATGTGGGCGGAGCCAATTAAAGTCAATTGTGTTTGCTGTTTTTCTCCAGAGAATGCTTTGGGGAATTCTGGCTAGTTTTTGGTGGTATCTGTCAATCAACAGTGTCTTTAGGCTCTAATTGGTTATTGTTCACTGTTGTTCATTCAGTGTACATGGTTGCTCGTTTCTCATCATTCTCGGTGTGGACGCAGCTTAAGAATGCTCTGACCTGTTACAAAATCAACTCACGCACTTCCTCCCTGATTCAATACTTATTGCTTTATTTTAATGACACACAACATAAAACTAGAGCTTGCTTCTGGAGTAGTGTTGGGTTTGGCACTATTGGGTTAAATACCCTTATTAACACAAAGATTTTTTTGTCACGCTGTAAAATCAGGAGCTCCGGGAAGCTGAAGACCATGAAAATAGTGACGATCCTTCCTTCTAGAACCTTGCGGAGAATATCCCCCCTGGATTAACACTGAAATGTCAAATAACATTTTGGAGATCACTGTAGATCCTGTGCTGAAAAACAGGGGGCGTGTCCTATTATCCTGTTCTGAACAGACAGCTTCTTTCAGAGACTTTAAAAGGTCTTACATGACAAAGAGGCCCACTTGAAAAGAGAAAAGGACTATCTTCGCATTGTCAGGACGTTTCCCTCGTCTGAGGGTTGATCCTTAACCTGACTTCAGAGAGAGAGAGAAAGACAAAAAAAAAAACAAGTGGTTCCATGTCTTACAACTCCACACTCTGGAGATTTCCGAGTAGAGAGAAAAAAGGGGCTTTATAGTGGCACGTGCCACCAAGTGCAATGTCTGACAAATATAGACACAGTAACGTTAGCCTCCTTGCTAACAAGTTTAAGAAGATGTAAGCAT
This sequence comes from Plotosus lineatus, assembly GCA_024760905.1. NCBI lineage: Eukaryota > Metazoa > Chordata > Actinopteri > Siluriformes > Plotosidae > Plotosus > Plotosus lineatus. The sequence continues at coordinate 37,572,207 of CM045745.1, read as the reverse complement.
GGTTTACAATTCTTACTCGCTAGAGATGAGAGATTTCCTTTCAACTTTTCCCCATTTATCAGGAGTCGCCACAGCGAATGATTTGCACATTTGATTTGGCGTAGGTTTTTACGTCGGATGCCCTTCCTGACACAACCCTTTCACAAGGGACACGCTGATAGCTTTGCAGCTCCTCTTTACGGAAGTCAGCAATGGTTCTTTTACATGAACCTCTCACCATAGACAGTGAGAGACATGGCCAGCCTTTGATAACCTAGTTAGTGCACTGGTGGGACAGTGACATCCTTGTGGGGACTCGAACCCCCAACCATAGGATCAGCGATCCAGCGCCCTTTACCACCAGGCCACCACTGCCCCCACCAGGCCACCACTTCCCGTGTGAATTCTTACTATGTACAAAACAAAAAAGATGGATATGTTTTTATTTTTTTACAAAGTGACATATTAAATGTTTAGATGTCCATGCATGTGGGAAAAAGGTTTGTTACTAGCACATGGCTATTAGCACTCCATTATGTCAATATTAGCATTAGCATTTAACATATTAAAAAATGGTGTATTATTTATTATGAGACTGACATCACTTTAAAATAATAATAAGCATATTTTCTTTGTTTTGTGTCATGAATATGTAAAAGAGGGTAAAGTTGGTATGTAGCATGATTAATACTCATTTCTAGCGGCACTTAAATAACCTGCTAGCAAGCAGCAAAAATCTAAAATAACTCCTAACATCATAGAGAATTATAAGATATTAATGCCATATTTAAATTGTTTTGTGTTGAATAGCTTTGATTCTTAGTAACAGATATTTTTATATCTCTATTTTTTTTAAAGAAAATGTTTTATTGAATCTGTGTGTGTGTGTGTGTGTGTGTGTGTGTGTGTGTGTGTGTGGACAGGAAACAGGAAGTGAGCTGAAAAGACAGTTATTGAGTTACTAATTAGGTTCTGAGTGCAGTGTTGTGCCTGAGCGAGCGGTACATGTTCCTGAATTCCTTTGGACTGTATCTGCTTGTTTGTTTTATGAATCGTAAGTGAACCTGGTCTCTCAGGGTCACTGTTCCGTACATCTTCGATCTTTCTGTCTAGTACTTTTTCTCTTACCACAGGAAACTATTAGGACATTGTTTGTTTGTTCTTTTTTCTCTCTTTTCTTTTACTTTTGAAGATGAATAAATAAGTGAGTTTGTTACTGATTAGCCTTAGACAATTAGCAGTTCGGGTAGGTTAACCCACCTTTAGTGTTAATTCTCCTCTGTTTTTTGTGAACAGTATTACTTTATTATATTCAGCAGAGCTGCTTTCCAGAATAAATCAGACACTGGACCAAACATGTCACCGTCAAAACACTGCAAATGGAGTCCATACAGATGTGCTAGGAATGTTTGCGAAACTAGTTCCGACATCTTGACAAGTTTAGTTTCCCTTGGGTTGTGTTCAGAGTCAGTGACCGAACCACCGACATTGTCAGTATTTCCTGAGACTCAGTGTTGGGTTGACTCTATGTGTAAATGTGTTAGGCATTTGACAGACTGGCAAGCTGTTCAGGTGTACTCTGCCTTTGCTCAGAGGTGGCTGACATAGGATCCCCCTCCCTGCGACCGTAATAACATTAAGTGGCTCCTAAAATAAATGCCACTGTTTCTAAACCATACAACATCGCTGGCCTCAACACTGTCTTGTACACGTTTACTTTCATTCTTGTCGATACCTTGCTTTCACACATCACACCGGACACTTTTCTCCAACCTGCCTGCACACGCTTCTTCACCTCTTTTCCACACTCTCCATTGCTCTGGATTGTTGAGCCTCAGTACTTAAAATCCTCCACCTTCTTTATCTCTGCCCCCTGTAACCTCACCGTTCCTCTTGGGTCCTTCTCATTCACACACATGTATTCTGTCTTACTGAGGCTAACCTTCATTCCTCTCCTTTCCAGGGCATACCTCCACCTCTCTAGATTTTCCTGCACTTGTTCTCTGCTCTCACTACAGATCATGATGTCATCTGCAAACATCACAGTCCATGGAGATTCTTGTCTAACCTCGTCTGCCAGCCTGTCCATCACCACAGCAAGCAAGGAGGGGCTCAGAGATGACCCTTGATGCAGTGCCACCTCCACCTTGAACTCTTCTGTCACACCGACAGCACACCTCACCACTGTCTTACATCGCTCATACATGTCCTGCACCACTCTAACATACTTCTCTGCCACTCCAGACTTCCTCATGCAACACCACAGTTCTTCTCTTGGCACCCTGTCATATGATTTCTCCAGATCCACAAAGGCACAATGCAGCTCCTTCTGACCTTCTCTGTACTTCTCCATTAACATCCTCAAAGCAAACACTGCATCTGTGGTGCTCTTTCTTGGCATGAAACCAAACTGTTGTTCACAAATGCTGACCTCAGCCCTGAGTCTAGCTTCCACTATTCTCTCCCATAACTTCATCGTATGGCTCATCAACTTTTTTTCCCCTCTGATATTTGTCACAACTCTGCACGTCTCCCTTGTTCTTAAAAAATGGCACAAGCACACTTCCCCTACATTCCTCCGGCATCCTCTCACTCTCTAAGACCTTGTTGAATGTTCTTGTCAGAAAATCTACTGCTTCCTCTCCTAGACACTTCTCTGCTTCCACCGGTATTTCATCAGGACCACAAACTTTCCACTTTTCATCTTCTTCAATGTCCTCTTCACTTCACCCTTACTAATCGTTGCACTTCCTGGTCCTCAACGGTCACCTCTTCTACTTTTTTCTCTCTCATTTTTCTTATTCATCAGCTCTTCAAAGTACTCTTTCCATCTTCCCAGCACACTTCTGTCATCAGTGAATACATTTCCCTCTCTGTCCTTAATCACTCTAACTTTCTGCACGTCCTTCCCATCTCTATTTCTCTGCTGTGCCAACCTGTATAGATCATTTTCTGCCTCTTTACTGTCCAACCTATCATAGAAGTCATCACACACCCTCTGTTTGGCCTTTGACACCGCTACCTTAAACTTACGCTGTGTCTTCCTGTACTCCTCTTTACTCTCTTCGGTCCTCTCAATGTCCCACTTCTTCTTAGCCAACCTCTTCCTTTTTACACACTCCTGCATGTCCTCATTCCACCCTAAGTCTCCTTATCTCCTCTCCTTCCAGAGGACACACCAAGTACTCTCTTACCTGTCTCCCTGATCACATTAGCTGTAGTTGTCCAGTCATCTGGAAGCTCTTCCTGACCACCCAAAGCCTGTTTCAACTCCTCCTTGAAGACAACAGGACACTCTTCCTTTTTCACCTTCCACCACTTTGTTTTCTGCTCTGCCTTTGCCTTTTTCACCTTCCTCATCATCAGTATCATCCTGCACACCACCATCCTATGCTGTTTGGCAACACTCTCACCCACTACTACTTTGCAGTCACTGACTTCCTTCAAATTACATCCCCTGCACAAGATGTAGTCTACCTGTGTGCTCCTACCTCCACTTTTATAAGTCACCCTATGCTCCTGTCTCTTCTGGAAGAAAGTATTCACCACAGCCATTTCCATCCTTTTTGCAACATCTATCAACATCTGTCCTTCTATGTTCCTGTCTTGGATACCAAACCTGCCCAACACGTCCTCGTCCCCTCTGTTGCCAGCGCCAACATGTCCATTGAAGTCTGCCCCAATGACCACTCTTTCACCTCTGGGGGTACTCTGCATCACTTCATCTAACTCACTCCAGAATCTCTCCTTCTCTTCTAGCTCACATCCTGTCTGTGGGGCACAAGCACTAACAACATTGACCATCACACCTTCAATTTCTAACTTGAGACTCATCACTCTGTCCGACACTCTTTTCACTTCTAGAACATTCCTGACAAACTCCTCCTTCAAGATGACTCCTACTCCATTTCTCTTCCCATCCACACCATGATAAAACAGTTTAAACCCTGATCCTAAACTTCTAGCCTTGCTACCTTTCCACCTGGTCTCCTGAACACACAGCAAGTCCACCTTCCTCCTCTGCATCATGTCAGCCAGCTCTCTACCTTTTCCTGTCATAGTTCCAACATTCAAAGTCTCTATTCTCAGTCCTAGACTCATGCTTTTCCTCTTCTCTCTCTGCCTACAGACATGACTCCTGCCTCACCTTCTTCGACCAACAGTAGTCCAATTTCCACCAGCACCCTGTTGGTTAACAGCACTGATGGCGGGCGTTGTTAAGCCGGGCCTCGACCGATCCGGTATGAAATTTTTTTTGAGGGTTCGCAGTCTGTATTCTGGCAAAAGTTTTATTCCGGATTCCCGTTCAGTCGCAACCTTCTGCATTGATCTGGGCTTGGGACCGGCGTAAGGCCGAACACTCGTTTGTGCCCCCCTCACGGCTGCATTCTGCTTAAAATAGAAACATAAACCCCAAAAAAACCTCATTGGCATTTTTCTTTCTTTT
>CM045745.1:37460281-37557781 GCA_024760905.1 Plotosus lineatus | reverse complement strand
TTTCTTTCGTATTTTCTCACTCACTGCATTCCTCACACGGAGCTGCAAATTACTGAGCCGAGTTCGCTCTTCAGGATAATTGCATTTTAGTGCTGGCTTTATTAGAACACACACCGTGGAAGAGACAGAAGAGGAAAAAAGAGAGAACTCTGCAGGAATCCCATTGAGTGCAGGGTGAATAGGAATTAAATTAGTTTATTTTGGATTTAAATTAGGATTACATAGAGCGGATTAACGCTGAGTGAGAGAGAACATATCCCAAATCTCCCACTGCTTTCAGATAACTCCATCCATAGTGAACACAATGTGTGTGTTCTCACCATCAACACCTCTAACAGTGACCATTTCAGCACTTTATAGCACTAAGCAACAGGACAAAGTCTTTCCTAAAAATTTAGGAGTACTTGAACAAAGTTCTCACATCCCATTGTAATCACCATGGTAACATCTCATTCCAAACTAAAAAATGTTAATAGTGGACTTTCCATAGGCATGGAATATGATTTGGATGGTGGTCCCATGCCTGTATCCCAGGAATCCCAGTAAGGCGGCAGCATCACTGGCCTGATTGGCTCTTATGTATAACTGTTTTGCATGATGATGAGCATTCATGAAAAAGTGGATTTATAAATAATGAAGCTGAAACTCAAAGAGGCTCATACACCAACACTCAGACTTTCACATAATAAAAATCTGAATCTAACTCAGGGAGATAGAAAAACACCAAACATTAATAGGATCATGAACTCACGTTATATTAATGAGACAGAGGATCGAAATGAGTGAAATGATCGAAATGAATGCAGCCATGGGGGGAGGGGGGCACTAACCAGTGTCTCTCCCCCTCATGCCGGTCCCAAACCCGGAGAAATGCAGAGGGTTGTGTCAGGAAGGGCATCCAACGTAAAACCAATGCCAAACTTTTATGATGCAAATCAGAAGTATTACCCCCATACCGGATCGGTCGAGGCCCAGGTTAACCACGACCGCCATCAGTGCTGTCAATCAACAGGGTGCTGATGGAAATTGGACTACTGTTGGTCGAAGACGTCGAAGAAGGAGAGGTGGGAGGCATGTCCGTAGGCGGAGAGAGAAGAGGAAAGGCATGAGTCTAGGACTGAGAGTGGGGACTTTGAATGTTGGAACTATGCAAAGAAAAGGTAGAGAGCTGGCTGACATGATGCAGAGGAGGAAGGTGGACATACCGTGTGTTCAGGAGACCAGGTGGAAAGGTAGCAAAGCTAAAATCTTAGGAGCAGGGTTTAAGCTATTTTATCATGGTGTGGATGGGAAGAGAAATGGAGAAGGGGGTCATCTTGAAGGAGGGGTTTGTCAGGAGTGTTCGAGAAGTGAAAAGAGTGTCAGACAGAGTGATGAGTCTCAAGTTAGAAATTGAAGGCGTGATGCTCCATGTTGTTAGTGCTTATGCCCCACAGGCAGGATGTGAGCTAGAAGAGAAGGAGAGATTCTGGAGTGAGTTAGATGAAGTGATGAAGCGTACCCCCAGAGGTGAAAGAGTGGTCATTGGGGCAGACTTCAATGGACATGTTGGTGCAGGAAACAGAGGGGACGAGGAAGTGATGGGCAGGTTTAGTATCCAGGACATGAACGCAGAAGGAGAGATTTTGCAAAAAGGATGGAAATGGCTGTGGTGAATACTTTCTTCCAGAAGAGAGAGGAGCATAGGGTGACCTATAAAAACGGAGGTAGGAGCACACAGATAGACTACATCTTGTGTCGGCGATGTAATTTGAAGGAAGTCAGTGACTGCAAAGTAGTAGTGGGTGAGAGTGTTGCCAAACAGCATAGGATGGTGGTGTGCAGGATGACGCTGATGGTGAGGAAGGGGAATAAGGCAAAGGCAAAGCAGAAGACAAAGTGGTGGAAGCTGAAAAAGGAAGAGTGTCGTGTTGTCTTCAAAGAGGAGTTGAAACAGGCTTTGGGTGGCCAGGAAGTGCTTCCAAATGACTGGACAACCACAGCAAATGTGATCAGGGACACAGATAGGAGAGTACTTGGTGTGTCCTCTGGAAGGGAGATGTGTAGAGTTGCAGCAACTATAGAGGGATAAAGTTGATGAGCCATATGATGAAGTTATGGGAAAGAATAGTGGAAGCTAGACTAAGGGCAGAGGTCAGCATTTGTAAACAACAGTTTGGTTTCATGCCAAGAAAGAGCACCACAGATGCAATGTTTGCTTTGAGGATGTTAATAGAGAAGTACAGAGAAGGTCAGAGGGAACTGCATTGTGCCTTTGTGGATCTGGAAAAAGCATATGACAGGGTGCCAAGAGAAGAACTGTGGTATTGCATGAGAAAGTCTGGAGTGGCAGAGAAGCATGTTAGAGTGGTGCAGGACATGTATGAGAGATGTAAGCCAGTGGGAGGTGTGCTGTTGGCGTGATCGACGAATTCAAGGTGGAGGTGGGACTGCATCAAGGGTCAGCTTTCAGCCCCTTCTTCTTTGCTATGATGATGGACAGGCTGACAGACAAGGTTAGACAAGAATCTCCATGGACTATGACGTTTGCAGATGACATTGTGATCTGTAGTGAGAGCAGAGAACAAGTGCAGGAAAATCTAGAGAGGTGGAGGTATGCCCTGGAAAGGAGAGGAATGAAGGTTAGCCTCAGAAAATCAGAATACATGTGTGTGAATGAGAAGGACCCAGGAGGAACGGTGATGCTACAGGGAGCAGAGATAATGAAGGTGGAAGATTTTAAGTACTTAGGCTCAACAATCCAGAGCAATGGAGAGTGTGGAAAAGAGGTGAAGAAGCGTGTGCAGGCAGGCTGGAATGGTTGGAGAAAAGTGTCCGGTGTGATGTGCGATAGGAAGGTATCAGCAAGAATGAAGGGAAAAGTGTACAAGACGGTGGTGAGGCCAGCGATGACCCAGAGAGCAGATAACCTGAGGAAGCGAAAGAGAGGCATGATGGGTGACGACAGTTGGCCATTTTCTTCCTGGGACAGCAATGTTGGCAAAGAGAGCAGGTGACTTGCTGGAGAACTTCCTGCTACAGATCTTTGTACTGCTGTCATATGGTGGAGGGGACTTGAATGCCCATAGTCAGAATTATAAGGAACAGAACCCCTTCTGGTCTTCCAGTGACTTCCACAGCTTTTCCACCTGCTAAATAACAGTGAGTCTCAGCGTGGTTGGTCTGTACCATCATGGTTCAAGAGGCATGGTCAAAGCCCAGGGTTAGTCATGGTACTGGAACATGGGAGTGCATCATAACATCTCCTGGCCAGTATGCAGTAATTTGAGCACATCCTAAAAGAACTACAGACACCATGCACCTTCACATTTTACATAAATGCTTTATATTACGTGCACCAGTAGACACCACACATTTCAGGGGTTTATAGAATGGAAAAGGATCCACTCACAGACCAAAAGGTGATAGAGAGCACAAAGCTCATTAAACAAGTTAAAACTCCAGAATGGCAGGCAAAAATCAGGGTTTAAAAAAAAAAAAAAAAAAAGGCAACCATCATAGAATTCCAAAAACACAAAATAGAGAGCAAGGCAGAGGTATCCAAAAATCAGGAGTCCAGCAAGACTAGTCACAGAACAGGCAAGATAAAAAACTACGAGGCAACAGACTTACTAATGCTGAAATAGCACTACGAAAGAAAACTCTGGTGGAAACATTGGCACAATTTGCGTGGAAATGCCGGGTTAAAGTCCAGATTACTCAGGCAGGCAAGGAGGCACAGGTGAACATAATGTACTAGTCCTTCTCAAAAAATTAGCATATTGTGATAAAGTCCATTATTTTCTGTAATGTTCTGATAAAAATTAAACTTTCATATATTTTAGATTCATTGCACACCAACTGAAATAGTTCAGGTCTTTTATTGTTTTAATACTGATGATTTTGGCATACAGCTCATGAAAACCCAAAATCCCTATCTAAAAAAATTAGCATATTTCATCTGACCAAAAAAAAGAAAAGTGTTTAATACAAAGAGTCAACCTTCAAATAATTATGTGCAGTTCTGCACTCAATACTTGGTCGGGAATCCTTTTGCAGAAATGACTGCTTCAATGCGGCGTGGCATGGAGGCAATCAGCCTGTGGCACTGCTGAGGTGTTACGGAGGCCCAGGATGCTTCGATAGCGGCCTTAAGCTCATCCACAGTGTTGGGTCTGGTGTCTCTCAACTTTCTCTTCACAATATCCCACAGATTCTCTATGGGGTTCAGGTCAGGAGAGTCGGCAGGCCAATTGAGCCCAGTAATACCATGGTCAGTAAACCATTTAGCAGTGGTTTTGGCACTGTGAGCAGGTGCCAGGTCGTGCTGAAAAATGAAAATCCCACTTCATGCTCCAAAATCTCCTGATAGCTCGCTGCATTGACCCCGCCCTTGGTAAAACACAGTGGACCAACACCAGCAGCTGACATGGCACCCCAGACCATCACTGACTGTGGGTACTTGACACTGGACTTCAGGCATTTTGGCATTTCCTTCTCCCCAGTCTTCCTCCAGACTCTGGCACCGCGATTTCTGAATGACATGCAAAATTTGCTTTCATCCGAAAAAAGTACTTTGGACCACTGAGCAACAGTCCAGTGCTGCTTCTCTGTAGCCCAGGTCAGGCGCTTCTGCCGCTGTTTCTGGTTCAAAAGTGGCTTGACCTGGGGAATGCGGCACCTGTAGCCCAGTCCACTGCTTCCACAGGTCCCCCAAGGTCTGGAATCGGCCCTTCTCCACAATCTTCCTCAGGGTCCGGTCACCTCTTCTGTGTTTTCTGCCACACTTTTTCCTTCCCACAGACGTCCCACTGAGGTGGCTTGATAGAGCACTCTGGGAACAGCCTATTCGCTCAGAGATTTCTTTCTGTGTCTTACCCTCTTGCTTGAGGGTGTCAATGATGTCCTTCTGGACAGCAGTCAGGTCGGCAGTCTTACCCATGATTGCGGTTTTGAGTAATGAACCAGGCTGGGAGTTTTTAAAAGCCTCAGGAATCTTTTGCAGGTGTTTAGAGTTAATTGGTTGATTCAGATGATTAGGTTAATAGCTGTTTAGACTACCTGAACATGATATGCTCATTTTTTGAGATAGGAATTTTGGGTTTTCATGAGCTGTATGCCAAAATCATCAGAATTAAAACAATAAAAGACCTGAAATATTTCAGTTGGTGTGCAATGAATCTAAAATATATGAAAGTTTAATTTTTATCAGTACATTACAGAAAATAATGGACTTTATCACAATATGCTAATTTTTTTAGAAGGACTAGGACATATGGCAAGCCAAAAGGGACATGGCAGACAAAAACAAAAGCACATGGCAAGTTAACACTCAAAAACACAGGCACTGTGATAAGGGTGAAAACTGCCCAACACATCACAGGGACTCGACTTCTGTCTGGTTGTCCACAACAAGAGAAGTCTTCACTGGATGCAGCATTCTCAGGGACTCCTCTCAGCCTGCCATTCGACTCTTTCAGCTCCTCCCCTCCAGAAGGTACTTCAGGAGCCTTCAGACACAGCTTTCCCCACAGCTGTCACCCTACTGAGCTCAGTCCCCTGCTGAACCTTCTCCTCCAATACACACACACACACACACAATATATATATATATATATATATATATATATATATATATATATATATATATATATATATATATAAAAGGGCAGTGGTGGTCTAGTGGATAGGGCGCAAGATCGCTGATCCTCAGGTTGGGGGTTCGAGTCCTCACAAGGTTGTCACTGGCCCCCCAGTGTAGCTAACTGGGTTATCAAATGCGGACCATGTCTCTCCCTGTCTGTGGTGAGAGGTTGATGTAAAAGAACCGTTGATGACTTTCGTAAAGAGGAGCTGCAAAGCCGTCAGTGTGTTTCTGTCCCTTGCTAAAGGGTTGTGACAGGAAGGGCATCGACCTAAAAACCTATGAACCAAATCATGTGCGAATCTCAAATGTGCGAATCAGATGATTCGCTGTGGCGACTCTCGAAAAAGGGAAAAAGCCGAAAGAAAAGAAGATACAATTCTGGGGTAGTTTATGGCGAACGGAAATGAGGTAATAGTCCTGACGTGGCCGGAAGTGCCGCCATCTTGATTAAGGAAACGCCTTGAAGTTGAAGAGGAAACAAACTAACCGCAAGTAAACTAACTTTATTAACTCATAAATAATTGTAGAAATCTTTAATATGATATTCACTGATTTATAATAAGGGCTTATAAAAGTTTTACAAGTGTTGGAACGGAAATAGTGTGTGTTTTCGCTTTATTTCTGTTTTTACGAGTTCAAGCTTGACAAAGAGGAATCAGCGGCGAGACGAGCTATCACTAGTTCATGTCTTACTTTTTCTGCACCTAAATTCAGAGAAATCCCGCCTCCAGGTTGTTATTGGTTTTTTACGACCTGCATGTGATGGTTAGCCAATCCGAGCGCAGCAACTTTCTTCACTCTACCCAACTGTAGAACAGATTGTCGAAATACGGGTAGGGAGAAAGCTGAGGCAAGCTGTAGTGTACCGGTGGAGGAAAAGAGTTTTTATCCGATTAATGTATTAATTAATTTTTAACCAGGCGGATGAACTATGTAATATACCCTTCACAGTGACGTGATCTAACGCACATATGTTTATATAGTTCTTCAGCTCTGAGGATAGAGAGGGAGTTTTGATGGAATTTCCAACATTCCAAAGATTCAACATTTTTACAGTAGACAGAATGGCCTGGTGATGTCTGTTTCCGGTTGTTCCAAAGTGTATACTCCTGTTCTCGAGGCTGTATGAGTGAAAACGGGTGGGAATGATTGAATAGTATATTGTTGTTAATACATTTCAGATGCACTCTATAAATTGTGTGAGAGACCTGATGAAAGCACTTGTATAGTAGAAGGTGTGATATTAAACAGTGCTGATCCTCAGAGTGAGCAGGTAACTCCAAACAGATCTTATTGAAGTAGGATATATCCTGAGTATATTTGCACTAGTCCCCCAGTGCAGCTAACTGAGTTATCAAAGGCGGGCCATGTCCCTCACTGTCTATGGTAAGAGGCATGTAAAAGAACCATTGCTGACATTCGTAAAGAGTAGGCTGCAAAGCCGTCAGTGTGTTTCTGTCCCATGCTAAAAGGGTTGTGACAGGAAGGGCATCCGACGTAAAAATCCTCTGCCAAATCAAACGTGCGAATCAGATGATTCACTGTGGCGACTTCCGAGTAAAAGGGAAAAAGCAGAAAGGAAGACAGACAGACAGACATTTGCACTAGTGATCTTGATGATTACAATAACAGGGCTTGAATGTTATTGATGTGGTAAATCTTGAGCTGAACAGGTGTAAACACCTGAGTACAGGTTTGGTTTTATTAATGAGAATCATTATTACTGTACTAGGGGCAGTGGTGGCTTGGTGGTACAGTAGGTCCTTGACTATTCGTGGTTTTGCACATGCACCCGTATGTTAGCGGATTGCCAAGTAACTGTCTCGTGATTCAAATTCAGCCAATGGCTGTTCTCCCTCTTGCTGATTTGGTGAGATGGTGTACAGACGCTCTCCGACTTACGTTTTTAATTGGTTCCGGACGGCCGAACGTAAGATGAAAGTGAACGTAAGTTGTTACAGTGACGTATGATGTGTGACGTTTGACACTCATACTGTACTATACATCCATAAATACCATTACTGTATCTCATAAAACACCCCTAAATCAATTATTATAAACATAACATTGTAAAATAATATCAAATAACATCAAAATTAATTTCAAATAAGTCATTTATTGATACCGAGTCACTTTACATGAAGCTTGAAACAACCAATCAACGCTTACAATATGTGAGCCGCTCAAAACCGAAAGTAGTGTACTTGCTGTGGGTTACACGGACTTCCAGTCATTCAAGTGCACAAGGGCACCATTGAACTCGTTTAGAACACAGCCTGCACTGATGTGAATCACCAGCACAGCGGAGAGTTCTTTCTTTCCTGGATTCGTGTTTTCGTTCATTTTACAACTCTCTTTGCTTAACTGAGTATGCATGGTAGATCGTGCCGATCCGAGCAGATAGTTAATTCATCTCTGTGTATGAGACTTGCACCCATGCTAGTAGGCTTATGCTTCTGACCAACCATATTTGCTTAGGGTTACAAAAGTCCACAAAACAGTGTAAACACAAAGATCACAGAGATGACCTCTTAACACAAGAGTAACACGCTATATAACTGAGCTATATATACATACAGTCGGCCCCCAACTTACGAAGACTCCTGTGTACGGAATCCCCGGGTTACGAAAAACATTTTCCTGGGTTTCCGTCCTCAAGATACGACACAACCCCCTCTTACGAAAAGAAATTCAAACGCGCCAATCAAAATTACACAGGACGCACGAGTTGCTCTCTCATTGGCTGTCTCGCAACATCCCGCCCAGCTGGCCTCCCAGATAGAGACAGAAGGAAGCTTCACTCGTTAGTTTTTAGTTTAGATTTTTAAGTTGTTTTAATTCAGTAAATGTTTAATAAATGTGGGCGTATTTGAGCTCATCTGGAATTCCGATCCCTCAAGGAATGAAATTAAAGTTGAGTTTGTCAAGCAGGGAATGCGCTTTGAATTCATGTCTTGTGGGCGTGGCCCGCAGCGCGTGCGAGAGAGAAAGAGATAGAGAGAGATAGAGAGCTAGACAGAGAGAGAGAGAGAAGGAATAACACTTTAGTTTTTAGTTTAGTTTTTTAAGTTGTTTTAATTCAGTAAATGGTCAAGCAGGGAATGCGCTTTGAAATCACGTCTTGTGGGCATGGCCTGCAGCGCGAGAGAGAGAGAGAGAGAGAAGGAATAACTCTTTAGTTTTTAGTTTTTTTTAAGTTGTTTAATTCAGTAAATGTTGAATAAATGTGGGTGCATTTGAGCTCGTCTGGAATTCCGATCCCTCAAGAAATGAAATTAAAGTCGAGTTTGTCAAGCAGGGAATGCACTTTGAATTCATGTTGTGCGCGTGGCCCGCAGCGTGTGCGAGAGAGAGAGATACAGAGAGAGGGAGAAAGAGCAAGAGAAGGAATAACACTTTAGTTTTTTAAGTTGTTTTAATTCAGTAAATGGTCAAGTAGGGAATGCGCTTTGAAATCACGTCTTGTGGGCATGGCCTGCAGCGCGCGCGCGAGAGAGAGAGAGAGAGAGAGAGAGAGAGAAGGAATAACTCTTTAGTTTTTAGTTTTTTAAGTTGTTTAATTCAGTAAATGTTTAATAAATGTGGGCGCATTTGAGCTTATCTGGAATTTCGATCCCTCAAGGAATCAAATTAAAGTTGAGTTTGTCAAGCGGGGAATGCGCTTTGAATTCCACGTCTTGTGGGCGTGGCTCGCAGCGCGTGCGTGCGAGAGAGAGAAAAAGAGAGAGAGAAACAGAGAGTGGTGTCTGTGTGTATGTGTATATGTGTGTTTTAATAAAAAAATGTTGAATAATGGTTTAATTAATAAATATGTTAATAAAATGTTTAAATGGTTCAATAAATAATTTTCTTTTACTTTTAACACACTTCATGCAAAATTGGTGTACGTTTATCATTTTTAAAGGGTTTATGCGGTTTATGCAGTCCAAAGACGGGAGCCTTGGAACGAATCAGGCGTGTAACATGTAAGATGCAGCCCCTACTTACGAAATCCCCGCTATACGAAAAGAGCTCTGGAACGGATTAAATTCATGAGTTGGGGGCTGACTGTATGTATATATAAATATATATTAGTTCTATACTAGCAAAAGAGTGGTCATTGGTGCAGACTTCAATGGACATGTTGGTACAGGCAACAGAGGGGACGAGGAAGTGATGGGCAGGTTTGGTATCCAGGACAGGAACGCAGAAGGACAGATGTTGATAGATTTTGCAAAAAGGATGGAAATGGCTGTGGTGAATACTTTCTTCCAGAAGAAACAGGAGCATAGGGTGACTTATAAAAGCGGAGATAGGAGCACACAGGTAGACTACATCTTGTGTCGGCGATGTAATTTGAAGAAAGTCAGTGACTGCAAAATCATAGTGGGTGAGAGTGTTGCCAAACAGCATAGGATGGTGTTGTGCAGGATGACTCTGATGGTGAGAAAGGTGAAAAAGGCAAAGGCAGAGCAGAAGACAAAGTGGTGGAAGCTGAAAAAGGAAGAGTGTCGTGTTGTCTTCAAGGAGGAGTTGAAACAGGCTTTGGGTGGCCAGGAAGTGCTTCCAAATGACTGGACAACCACAGCAAATGTGATCAGGGACACATGTAGGAGAGTACTTGGTGTGTCCTCTGGAAGGAAAGTAGATAAGGAGACTTGGTGGTGGAATGAGGAAGTGCAGGAGTGTGTACAAAGGAAGAGATTAGTTAAGAAGAAGTGGGACATTGAGAGGACCGAAGAGAGTAAACAGGAGTACAGGGAGACACAGCGTAAGGTGAAAGTAGCAGTGGCTAAGGCCAAACAGAGGGCGTATGATGACTTGTATGATAGGTTGGATCGTAAAGAGGGAGAAAATTATCTATACAGGTTGGCACAGCAGAGAAATAGAGATGGGAAGGACGTGCAGCAAGTTAGATTGATAAAGGACAGAGAGGGAAATGTATTGACTGATGACAGAAGTGTGCTGGGAAGATGGAAAGAGTACTTTGAAGAGCTGATGAATGAGGAAAATGAGAGAGAGAAAAAGAGTAGAACAGGTGACCATTGAGGAGCAGGATGTAGCAAAGATCAGTAAGGGTGAAGTGAGAAAGGCATTGAAGAGGATGAAGAATGGAAAGGCAGTTGGTCCTGATGATATACCTGTGGAGGTATAGAAGTGTCTAGGAGAGGTAGCAGTAGATTTTATGACAAGAACATTCAACAAGGTACTAGAGAGTGAGCAGATGCCGGAGGAGTGGAGGAGAAGTGTGCTGGTGCCCATTATTAAGAACAAGGGAGACGTGCAGAGTTGTGGCAACTACAGAGGGATAAAGTTGATGAGCCATACGATGAAGTTATGGGAAAGAATAGTGGAAGCTAGACTAAGGGCAGAGGTCAGCATTTGTGAACAACAGTTTGGTTTCATGCCAAGAAAGAGCACCACAGATGCAATGTTTGCTTTGAGGATGTTAATAGAGAAGTACAGAGAAGGTCAGAGGGAGCTACATTGTGCCTTTGTTGATCTGGAAAAAGCATATGACAGGGTGCCAAGAGA
This sequence comes from Plotosus lineatus, assembly GCA_024760905.1. Classification (NCBI taxonomy): domain Eukaryota; kingdom Metazoa; phylum Chordata; class Actinopteri; order Siluriformes; family Plotosidae; genus Plotosus; species Plotosus lineatus. The sequence goes on along the minus strand of CM045745.1, from coordinate 37,546,641 downwards.
AGAACTGTGGTATTGCATGAGGAAGTCTGAAGTGGCAGAGAAGTATGTTAGAGTGGTGCAGGACATGTATGAGAGATGTAAGACAACGGTGAGGTGTGCTGTCGGTGTGACCGACGAATTCAAGGTGGAGGTGGGACTGCATCAAGGGTCAGCTCTGAGCCCCTTCTTGTTTGCTACGGTGATGGACAGGCTGACAGACGAGATGAGACAAGAATCTCCATGGACTATGATGTTTGCAGATGACATTGTGATCTGTAGTGAGAGCAGAGAGCAAATGCAGGAAAATCTAGAGAGGTGGGGGTATGCCCTAGAAAGGAGAGGAATGAAGGTTAGCGTCAGAAAATCAGAATACATGTGTGTGAATGAGAAGGACCCAGGAGGAACGGTGATGTTACAGGGAGCAGAGATAATGAAGGTGGAGGATTTTAAGTACTTGGGCTCAACAATCCAGAGCAATGGAGAGTGTGGAAAAGAGGTGAAGAAGTGTGTGCAGGCAGGCTGGAATGGTTGGAGAAAAGTGTCCGGTGTGATGTGCGATAGGAGAGTGTCAGCAAGAATGAAGGGAAAAGTGTACAAGACGGTGGTGAGGCCAGCGATGTTGTATGGATTGGCACTGAGGAAAAGGCAGGAGGCAGAGCTGGAGGTAGTAGAGATGAAAATGTTGAGGTTCTCTCTGGGAGTAACGAGGATGGATAGGATCAGAAATGAGTATATCAGAGGGACAGCCCACGTAAGATGTCTTTGAGACAAAGTCAGAGAGGCTAGATTGAGATGGTTTGGACATGTACAGAGGAGGGATAGTGAGTATATTGGCAGTAGGATGCTGAGGTTGGAACTACCAGGCAGAAGGCCTCGAGGAAGACCAAAGAAGAGATTTATGGATGTGGTGAAGGAAGACATGAAGGTCGTTGGAGTCAGAAAAGAAGATGCGGAGGACAGGGTGCGGTGGAGTCGGATGATTTGCTGTGGCGACCCCTGAAGGGAGCAGCCGAAAGTAAAAGAAGAAGATATATATACTAGTCCTTCTCAAAAAATTAGTTAAGAAAAAGTTTAATTATTTTCTGTAATGTACTGATCAACATTAGACTTTAATATATTTTAGATTCATTACACACAACTGAAGTAGTTCAAGCCTTTTATTGTTTTAATATTGAAAATTTTGGCAAAAAAGTAAAGAAAAACCAAAAATCCCTATCTCAAAAAATTTGCATATTTCGTCCGACTAATAAAAAGTGTTTTTAATACAAAAAAGTCAACCTTCAAAGAATTATGTTCAGTTATGCACTCAATACTTGGTCTGGAATCCTTTTGCAGAAATGACTGCTTCAATGCAGCATGGCATGGAGGCAATCAGCCTGTGGCACTGCTGAGGTGTTACGGAGGCCCAGGACGCACGAGCAGTCTGTGGCTGTTGTTATAATCCAATTAAATTGGAGTTTGAAGCTATCGGACCCGCCCACATAGTGGAGTACAGAAAGGATTGGCTCTCCGCTGCGTGTCACACTGACGTGGAATCAAAAATAGATATATAGATTCAGAAGATGCACATATCTGCATTATTTGGTGATAAGTGTCTCTTCTTGTTAAAAATGTTTCGTGCTGTTGAGAACATGCGCTCTGACGGTACACTAGAAGCAGGGACATACAGTAGGCCCTTGACATTCGCGGGGGTACGGTTCCGGGCCTTTCTGCGAATCGAGATAATCCGAGAGTTCTGTACCCGGAAGTAAAACTCCATGTATGATGTCACATGCGCGAATAAGCAGCTGTAAGTAAAATACTATATATTATCAACCCATCTACTCTGCCCTCAGATACATATACACTTTAATATAGGCCAATCTATAAAGTTGCTCCATTCTTTTCTTTTATTGTTTAGTAATTTATACTATTTATGTATCTATTTATTTATTTACTTATATAATATATATGTATGTGTGTATGTTTGTACTTGTATCTATTTTTGCACCCCCTACTGATAGTACCTCAAGAGCCTGTAACAGTGAATTTCTCCATTGTGAGATTAATAAAGCTGTATCTTATCTTATCTTATCTTATGTATCTATTACATGCGCTAAAATATGCTTCTTAAACATATTCTATCGACAGTCTTGCTCATTAATACATTGATAATGTAGTAATGATTAAGATAAACTTGCACATAAAAAAACACCTTTCAGTGCATTCTCTTTATAAACATACAGTGCTGTAGTTTTCAAAAATGCCCACTAGAGGAACGTACTGTATTGCATTAGACATGAGATGACTGAATTCAGGTATTAACTGCATTAAGTCCGAGCAGCTCCCCCCCCCCAGCCGGAACCGGAGTACAAAACAGAGTTTTAGAGTGATGGAGTTAGAGGCGTTACAAACCAAAGAAGCGGTGATGTTGATGTGAGTTAATCCTCTAGCGCAGAGGTGAGCGTGCTTTTGTTTATTGGGAGTAAATGAGAATAGTGAATTCAGGTGTGTGTGCTCCTGAGCAGCTCAACTACGCCCCTCAGGAAGTAAACAGTTAGTGAGAGGCACAGCGCCAAAATCAAAGTCCCCCAAAACACAGACCGTGACAAAAAGTATATAAAAGAACAAGAAATGTAATAAATTGGATAAACAAAACACAGTGAGAAACATGCTACACCACAGTCAATAAAATATTACACACAAACATTTTAAACATTACCTTAGGTCATGTACTGGAAGAGTAACTAAAAAAGACTTTAATAGTGGATAGTTTTACAACAGTTCAAACTGTATTCCTCTTCAGCAATGACTTGACTTCAGAGGAAACTGTTGTTTCTTCTGGAGAAAGTCTTATTTTAAACGTTTAAAATGAAACAATATAATAAACTAGATTTTCCCGGACATTTTCTATGTGTCCGGCTGACGCACGGACATGTAGTTCAATGGGGACACAGGCACAATTAATGCCCTATTGGCGCAATGGCGCAGCCTGTAATGATCACTGTACATCCCTAATAAATAAATAAATATATATATATATATATATATATATATATATATATATATATATATATATATAGTCAACCCTTGCCACATCACTATTTGAACTTCACGGTCTTGGTGCATCGCGGTATTTTAATAATAAATAAATACATTTAAAAAAAAAATTAAAAATTCGTGCTGAAACTCGCAGGGACCCAAGGCAGGCTGCGTCCATTGTTTACAAACGACAGACTGAAGTGCCCCTCCTTCCCAGTTCAGGCAAGGACCGCCCACTCAACTCAATCTCGCAAGCTGATTGGCTTAGATGCGTGACGCTGTTGCCTCGCGCATTCCCGCGGGAATTTTTGTGATTTTGTGATCTTGGTGTTTGTGAATGTCCTGCACCATCTAAGGCATCCAATGAGCCCAAGAAAAAGCGAAATATGATGACAGTGACCCACAAAGTGAAGTTGCTAGATATGCTGACGGCGGGCAATACGTATGCCCATGTAAATGAATCTACCGTGCGTTACCTCAAAAAAGACTAAGATTAAGATCAAACGGAGAAAAGCTATTGTCAGAGGTGAGGACAGTACTTAAAGTATTTATATATAAATTCTATTTAAATATTAATACATTACAAGATTTACATATGCATATAACTGTGTAACGTTTAATATACACTTCTTGATATTGTATAGACATGAAAACATATAGAAATGAGACAACATGGTAGAAATAAGAGGGGTGATCCTACTTTGCGGTTTTTCGAATATCGCGGCCAGGTCTGGTCTACATTATCCGCGATCCATCCATCCATCCATACACACACACACACACACACACACACACACACGCACACATACATACACACACATACACACACATACATACACACACACACGCAAGTCGGGGAGCGTCTGTATATGACCCTTTTTTCCACATTTGCACACAAGTTGTCAATGTGCATTTTTTTTAGTGTGTTTTAATTACCAGTTAAGCTCTATTATGCCGCTAAGCGCCAGAAAAAGATAATGACGCATTTGTCTTTGGAAGAAATAATACTTTCTCCTGAAGATATAACTTCAGTAATAATCATCTGAACTGTTGTAAAACACTGTAGTATTAAAGTCTTTTTCAATTATTATTCCAGTACAGTACCAAAGTTAATGTTTAGAATGTTTGTGTGTGTGATTTTATGTACTGTGCTGTAGCACGTTTATCCTTTTGTTTTGTTGATTCAATTTATTACACTTCCATGGTCTTTCATGTTCTTTTTGTTATGGTCTATGTTTTTGGGGGACTTTGATTTTGGCGGCTGTGCCTCTAACTCTGTTTTCCGTGGCTGAGCTGCTCGGGTGGCTCACACCTGAATTCAGTTCTCTCATCTACTTCCAATAAACACAAGCATGCTCACCTCTGCGCCAGAGGATTAACTCACATCACGTCCCTTTTCCCCTGTGTTCTCTAACTGTTTTCTCCCTGCTCCGGCTGAGGGGTGTAGCTGAGCTGCTCGGGCTGATTGCAGTATTTTCCACCTGAATTCATTCCTCTCATCTCCTCTCTATAAACACAAACCGCACACTCACTTCTGCGCCAGAAAATTGTCTCACATCATGTCTCTGCTTCCTTGTGTTCTCTCTGGCTCCTGGTTCCAGTGCTGAATGTTTGTGTTTCTCTTAGTCACCGGTACTGCAGATAAAGTGTGACGCTCTGCTTAAGTGCTTCTCCTTTGAATAATAAATCCACTCTGCCATCTCACAATGCCTCCTGCATTCTGGGTCCGGCTGAAAGCTCATTACATCATTACGTCACACTTTTATGTCCTTTATATATAATGTAGTAATGATTAAGTAAAAAGTTTAATTTTGTACTGTGATATTTGTTGATTTTCTATATACTGTATGTGTATGTATATGTAATGTATATAATATATCTATATAATTTTATCAGTAAATATCACAGTACATAATTAAAAAGTTTGTACGTAATTACTACATTAATACTGTAGTAATGAGAAAGACTGTCTAGAGCAGGGGTCGGCAACCTTTGCCATTCAAAGAGCCGTTTTCCACAGTAAAGAAAACACTGGGAGCCACAAGTCCATTTTTGACATTTAAAATTATTTTTAAGACAATAAATTATAATTCCGCTTGCAACAAAACCATTTAGATTTAAAAAAAGACGAAAAATTTACTTTCAATGAAAATTCTCAATGTCTATTTGAAGCCTGAGGCAGTGGTGGCCTGGTGGTAAATGTGCTGGATCACTGACTGGGGGTTCAAGCCCCACTCTCCACGGATTGTCACTGTCCCCCCCCAGTGCAGCTAACTGGGTTATCAAAGGCTGGCCATGTCTCTCACTGTTTATGGTGCGAGGCTGGAAAAGAACCTTTGCTGACTTTCAACAAGAGGAGCTGCATATCCATCAGCATCTTCCTGCCCAGCGATGGCCTGGCAAGCAAGCTGTCCAGGGTGTACTCTGCTCTCGCCCAGAGATGGCTGGGATAGGCGTCAGCCTCCCTGCGATCCTTATTAGAATTAGGTTCAGAAAATGAAATGTGTTTGAGTCTTTCTTGTATTTTTATAAAGAAAAAGAATATCTATCCCATGAAGCAAGGCATGGGCTGCAGCCAGATGTGTTAACGGGTTGGGTAGTCTAAGCATCACTCCCTTTGTGGAATTTTCTTTATTCGTTATATTATTGTTGTTTTGTCATAGTTTTAATTTGCAAACATGACAGCAACACAGAAAAGTATATGAATACATATTTTAAGAAGGAGCCTGCTCAACATTCTTTTAAATAATATTAATGCTTAATGCTGCACTGACCGACCCATTCTCAGAGTGAGACTGAACCACACCCGGTCTTTTATTTTGTCACTAGGAGGAGAGTTATTTAATTCGGAGATTTAATCATCCACCAGCTTACTTCAGCTGTGATTTCCATTTCTGGATTACAAACCCTGGCGGCGGAAAAAATCTCTCACTGCGCTACTGATGGCGAGAACACTGCTTATGAGCACAAGGGTTTGGAATACCGTGGCTCCCTCCACCAACACAGTAGATCCAAAATACTGAGACTCTCAATGTAGCTGATTAATATAACGATAGCCATGTCCACATGAACACTCACACAAAATTGCCCCGCCCACACCCGTGACTGTTGATTCTCATTTATGTAATCGTCAACCCTAAAAGAACATTTTCTTCAAGGTTACCGCTGCTTCTCTGTGGGTACCCGACCGTTGCAGGACTCTGCCTTAGGCAGATTCTCTCGTCATTCAGGTAAAAACTGGTTTAATTCACTCTGGTGGCCCAGAGTGCTTACGTTGTCGGTAAATAAGCAGCATTTTCCTTTTGCAGTTGTTTTTGGTGATGCAGTGGTTTTTGTAGATGAAGCACGTTTGCACCCGTCGGCCACCATAAAGTACAACATTCATTATTTTTAAAAGTATTTTTATTGTATTAACACAATTCACAAAATTACACACCAACCTGCAAAATACCTCAAAATGCTGTAAAATGAAGCACTGCAACCAAAAATACATACAGTAGGCCCTTGACATTCGCGGGGGTATGGTTTCGAGCCCTCCCACGAATCGAGATAATCCACGAGTTCTGTACGCGGAAGTAAAACCCCATGTATAACGTTACATGCGCGAATGAGCAGCTGGCAGTAAAATACTATGTATCTATGACATGCGCTAAAATATGCTTCTTAAACACATTCTACAGACAGTCTTACTCATTAATACAGTATTAATGTAGTAAAATATAGTCATGATTAAGAAAAACTTTTCAATTTTGTACTGTGATATTTAGTAATAAAATGTATAAACATTATACAGCATATACTGTTGTAAAGCACTCATTTTAAAGTCTTTTTTCAATTATTATTCCAGTACAGTACCCAAGTTAATTCTGAGAATGTTTGTGCGTGAGATTTTATATTCTGTAGCATGTTTAACAAATGATACCAAAAGGATAAACTTTTACACTTCATGTCCTTTTACATTGAACTTGGAGTGACGACTTGGAGTGACGTGTCCAAGATGGCGCTGCCAAGAGGGCAACGTCGCGGAGTTCTCAGAGTCAAATTGTTTTTGTTCGTTTTAATTTGTTTGTTCATGTTTTGCACTATGCTCGTCTATCATTGGTCGACCCTACTACAGCTATGAGCAGCTTCAGCTTCGGGCAACTAAGCACGCAACAACTTCTATCGGGAGCTGCTATGCTATGCTATCATTAAGCCCAGGCGGAGTTCTCAGATTCTCCGGGGCTTGGTTAGCACTTCCAGTCATACTGCTTTAAAATGTTCAGTCCCTGCGAAACAAGATGGACGAGCTTCCTGCTCAGATTGCAGTGCAGAGGGATCTACAGGACTGTGTACTCTCCTCGAGCCATGTTTCACAGAAACACAGTCCTGTAGATCCCTAGGTGCTGCTATGCTATGCTATCATTAAGCCCAGGTGGAGTTCTCAGATTCTCCGGCACTTGGTTAGCACTTCCGGCCATACTGCTTTAAAATGTTCAGTCCCTGCGAAACAAGATGGACGAGCTTCATGCTCAGATTGCAGTGCAGAGGGATCTACAGGACTGTGTACTCTCCTCGAGCCATGTTTCACAGAAACACAGTCCTGTAGATCCCTAGGCGCTGCTATGCTATGCTATCATTAAGCCCAGGTGGAGTTCTCAGATTCTCCGGCACTTGGTTAGCACTTCCGGCCATACTGCTTTAAAATGTTCAGTCCCTGCGAAACAAGATGGACGAGCTTCATGCTCAGATTGCAGCGCAGAGGGAGCTACAGGACTGTGTACTCTCCTCGAGCCATGTTTCACAGAAACACAGTCCTGTAGATCCCTCTGTGCTGCTATGCTATGCTATGCTATGCTATCATTAAGCCCAGGCGGAGTTCTCAGATTCTCCGGCACTTGGTTAGCACTTCTGGCCATACTGCTTTAAAATGTTCAGTCTCTGCGAAACAAGATGGATGAACTTCATGCTCAGATTGTAACACAGAGGGATCTACAGGACTGTGTTTCTGTGAAACATGGCCCGAGGAGAGTACACCTGATAAAATGAACAAAATATGCTAATTGCTCTTCCTGGTGCTAGACAATTGTCCCTCTTCCCTATGATCTCTCTGGCGCTCAGCTCTGTGCTCCACCAGTTCCTGCTTTAGTTTGATTTCCGTGTTTCTAGTGCCCATGCTCTAGTGCCTTCCCTGTGAACAATAAAGCGCACCCATTTTCAGAGGTGAAATGGGGAAATCGTAGTCACTGTCATAGAGATGCGGAGAAACACGGAAATCAAATTAAAGCGGGAACTGGTGGCGCTGAGAACCAGAGAGATCACGGAGAAGAGGGACAATCTTTTAGCATCGGGAAGAGCGCTGCTAGTCTTTATAGCCCGTGTTTAAATGGAATCAGGCGTGTTTTTTTTTTTTTTTTTAGCAATCCACCCCACGTGTGATAGCCACACCCATCTCCAACACGCATTTCAACACACAACTCTTTTGTGAGAGACCATAACACACTAAAATAAAAACCACAGTGCAGTTAAAGAGTCTCTTACAACACAGACCATAACATAGTGTACTGTATTCAATAATTGTTTTCACTTAATTTGCAGACCTATTGTATGAGTTTACGGTACTGTTAACTTCTGTTCAAAAGGCGATAGAACGGATTCAGACCATTTACATTATTTGTAATGGGAAAAGCGGCTTCGGAATCCAAACAAATCGGAATCCGAACAGCCATCTGCAATAGATCAAGTTCGATGTTACGTATAGAATTAAGAAGATGGAAATTGCCTTGTGAAACCAGCAAAACACGACAGACCACGACATAAACTATACACAGTTGAATAATATGAACAATGTAAGGCAAAAATAATAACACATCTTAGAGCTAAACAACATGCAAATTAAACAAAGGGTCCCATAGTCACCCAGCACCTGCAGCATGGTAAATTTAGAGACGGCGCGCTGGCGGGGAAAGGCTTCTCGCATGTCGAAACAAACAAATGATGAACATCCTCGTGTGAGCTGTGGGTGAACGTGGATGATGGACTTTGACAATGAAATCCCGAACGAGAAAACTTGATTGACGCATGTTCCATGATCTGTCTTAGATGAGAGTTTCCTGAGACCATTCGTGCGCCAAAGAGACCCGGAGAGACTCCTTAGGTGATCTGTGTCAGCCAGGCATGTGATTCTTCCGCGAAATATCGGAATTCCGATTTTTTCCTTGGCCCGGTTTAAAAAAAAACAAAAAACGAGCCGAATACAGTATGTCAAAATAACCCTTTTCCGCTTTTATTCCGTTCCGAGTTTTGCATAAAATGACCTCTCTTGAGACCTTACTTATGACCTTACTTAAAACCATGACGTTATGACCTCTCTTGAAACGTTACTGCTGATTGGCTGATGTTGATTGGCTGATGATTGGCTGATGTTGAAACATGTACGTAGACATACGCGTTGTGTACGTGGTGTAACGACACTATCGACTACGGTGGAAGGGCTTTTAAGGCGTTTGACAGCCACACGAAAAGCAAGAAACTTGTCAAAAAACTGGAATTAAGGAAAACAAATTATTCAATTGCCAGAAGATTCCAAAGATTCCAGAACCCTATGGACTTAACACTTGGTTTTCCGTTCGACCATAAACTTCCGTGCAAAGAAAAGAGCCAGTGAAACAACCAGTTCCTGTCGTCGATTGAGTACAGTAAAACCTCCGCTGACGAACGCTTAAGCTCACGAACCTTTCGCCTCAAGATCATTAAATTTGCGAGCATATTGTCTCTGCTGACGAACTAGTTTTCGGCGGACGAATCAAACCACGCGGTCGAACAGCGCCACGGTGGCGCCCACGAGAAGCTGACGCACGCTCACGGCGTCACAGTTCGTCACACCCCTTTCTTTGAATGCGGAAGTGGTTTGTGTTTGCTAGACATTTTGGACCATATTGAGTGTACTTTTGCTATTATGGGACCGAAAAAGACCCCACCACAGGCGGAGATCATTGAAAAACACGAACGAGGTGTGCGTTTGTGTGACTTCGCGTCCCAGTACCAGTATGCTAAGTCTACCACCATCCTTAAGAACAAGGAAGCTATTAAGGGTGCGTGTGTGGCTAAGCGTGTTTCCAAACAGTGGGCGTTTCCAAACACTCCTTCCAAACAGTAAGTCCCTCCCTCCCTCCCTCCTCCTCCCACTCCATTCCATCAAGCCATCAACTACCATCACAAAGGTAAATAAAACGACTTTATTATACAGTACAGTTTATTTCTTTAATTACAATACAATAGCACATTTATTGTACATAAAATAAGGTATATTTTTGTGTAGTTTTAAGGCTTATTTAGTAGAAAATTATGTTTTATGGGGACCTGGGAACGGATTATTCTCATTTTAATGGTTTCTTATGGGAAATAAATGTTCGGAAGACGAACTTTTCGCCTCACACACACTTTCTGGGAATCAATTATGTTCGTGAGCAGAGGTATCACTGTACTTGATTTTGAGGTGTGTCTGAGAATTTTCTTGTCTAGTTTCCGATTATATTTTTCAATTTATTGTGAATGCATGCATGTTTTAGGCGTAGGATGTTCACGTGTTTACTCCATGAAGTGAATCAAATGAGCCGACTCTATGATCACTGAACCATTTTTCTGCTGTTTAGAATAAATAAATTATTGCCACAGTAACTCACCAGTTTTTCGTAATTAACTGATGTAAATAGACAGCGGGAGTGTGTGCTCGTGTAATTAGCTCATTAATATTGGAAATGTAAAACTATGAATCAACCTCAACCGAAAACGCCTCAGGATCCAGAAGGACAACAAATTTTCTAAGGCAGCCTCCAGAAGGACAGTTCAGGCTGCACAAAAGGAAACAAGACAGTGCCATGCTAAAGACAAAGAAACATTCATTCAAAAAAACTTATGTCATGTATAGCATGTCGTGTGTATAGTTTGTTTCCAGATTGTGTTTAAAGACAATGACAATTGATAGTGTTGTGAGGCAGGACATATCTATAAGAGTGACTATTTGATTTGTGACCGTGACACTTTTCTTAGTGTTGGAATCCCACATGATAAACTTACAAGTTGAGGTACAGTATGCATATGGAGATTAGAAATTAAACTTTCTTGAGCTCTTTCAGTGTCATGAAATAGCCTTTTTCCCCTTCTGAAATACTTAAAACCTAGGAGCTTTGGGGGGGGGGCTTCAGGGGGAGGAGCTTCGGGGTGGGGGCTATGCCCCCCCCTCAGACCCTGGCTGATTTTCCGATATTTTGGTGATGGTCAAATCACATGCCTGGTCAGCTCAAGAGACCCAAAGAGACTGGACTCAGTTGGCAACAGATCCTTAATATAGATTCCCTAAAGTTCCAGAAAGTTCCATTCTGGAAAATTCCACATCATCTGACCTGCCATCAGGGCTAGGCTATGCTGAAAGTATCCCTAATGGAAAGTTCCAAACTTAATTGTACCATGCAGGCAACAAAACAACAGTAACTCAAAAACATCTGAGTAATACCATGCGTGTCTATTTACAGCACACTAACTCAACGTTTATACATTTATTATTTTTATATTTACATTTATACAAATATTGACATGACCATAACATCGAGTACCTTGGTTCCACTGTATATAGATGCGACAGACATCTTCTTTTCCTTTCGGCTGCTCCCTTCAGGGGTCGCCACAGCGGATCATCTGTCTCCATTTCAACCTATGCTCTGCATTTTCTTCTCTCACGCCAACTACCTTGATGTTTTCCTTCACCACATCCATAAATCACTTTGGTCTTCCTCCAGGCCTTCTGCCTGGTAGTTCCAAGCTCAGCATCCTACTACCAATATATTCACTATTTCTCCTCTCTACGTGTCCAAACCATCTCAATCTAGCCTCTCTGACTTTGTCTCTAAAATCAATAACATGTGCTGCCCCTCTGATGGACTCATTCCTGATTTTATTCATCCTTGTTACTCTCAAAGAGAACCTCAGCATTTTCATTTCTGCTACCTCCAGTTCTGCCTCCTGTCTTTTCCTCAATGCCACTGTTTCTAAACCATACAACATCGCTGGACTCATCACCGTCTTGTACACTTTTCCTTTCATTCTTGCTGACACCTTCCTATCACACATCACACTGGACACTTTTCTCCAACCATTCCAAACTGCCTGCACACGCTTCTTCACCTCTTTTCCACACTCCCCATTGCTCTGGATTGTTGAGCCCAAGTACTTAAAATCCTCCACCTTCGTTAGCTCTGCTCCCTGTAATCTCACTGTTCCACTTGGGTCTTTGTCATTCATACACATGTATTCTGTTTTACTGAGGTTAACCTTCATTCCCCTCCTTTGCAGGGCATACCTCCACCTCTCTAGATTTTCCTGCAGGGGCTCAGAGCGGACCCTTGGTGCAGTCCCACCTCCACCTTGAACTCTTCTGTCACACCGACAGCACACCTCACCACTGTCTTCCATCGCTCATACATGTCCTGCACCTCTCGAACATACTTCTCTGCCACTCCAGACTTCCTCATGCTATACCACAGTGCCACTCTCGGCACCCCGTCATATGCTTTCTCCAGATCCACAAAGGCACAATGCAGCTCCCTCTGGCCTTCTCTGTACTTCACGATTAACATCCTCAAAGCAAACACTGCATCTGTGGTGCTCTTTCTTGGCATGAAACCAAACTGTTGTTCACAAATGCTGACCTCTGCCCTTAGTCTAGCTTCCACAATTCTTTCCCATAACTTCATGGTATGGCCCAACAACTTTATCCCTGGGCAGTGGTGGTCTAGTGGTATAAGGCGCCGGATCGCTGATCCAAAGATTGGGGGTTCAAGTCCCACTCTCCACAAGGTTGTCACTGTCCTCCCAGTGCAGCTAACTGGGTTATCAAAGGCCGGCCATGTCTCTCACTGTCTATGGTGTGAGGCATGTAAAAGAACCATTGCTGACTTTCGACAAGAGTAGGCTGCAAAGCCATCAGCGTGTTTCCGCCCTGCGATGGCCTGGCGAGCTGTCCAGGGTGTACTCTGCCCTCGCCCTGAGTTGGCTGGGATGGGCACCAGCCTCCCTGCGACCCTAATTAGGATGAGGCGGTTACAGAAAATGAACTGAACTGAACTTTATCCCTCTGTAGTTGCCACAACTCTGCACGTCTCCCTTGTTCTTAAAAATGGGCACAAGCACACTTCTCCTCCATTCCTCCGGCATCTGCTCACTCGCCAAGACCTTGTTGAATGTTCTTGTCAGAAAATCCACTGCGACCTCTCCTATACACTTCCATACATCCACTGGTGTGTCATCAGAACCAACTGCCTTTCCACTCTTCATCCCTTTCAATGCCCTCCTCATATGTCCCTGACTAATCTTTGCTACTTCCTGGTCCTCAACGGTAACCCGTTCTACTCTTTTTTTTTTTTTTCCCCCTCTCTCATTTTCCTCATTCGTCAGCTCTTCAAAGTACTCTTTCCATCTTCCCAGCACACTTGTGTCATCAGTCAATACATTTCCCTCTCTGTCCTTAATCACTCTGACTTGCTGCACATCCTTCCCATCTCAATTTCTCTGCTGTGTCAAGTTGTATAAATCATTTTCTCCCTCCTTATTGTCCAACCTATCATACAAGTCATAATACGCCTTCTGTTTGACCTTTGACACCGCTGCCTTCAACTTACGCTGATTCTCCCTGAACTCCTGTTTACTCTCTTCAGTCCTCTCAATGTCCTACTTCTTATTAGGTAACATCTTCCTTTGTAAACACTCTTGCACTTCCTCATTCCATCACAAAGTCTCCTTATCTACTATCCCTCTTGAGGACACACCAAGTACTCTCCTATCTGTCTCCCTGATCACATTAGCTGTAGTTTAATTTAAATTTAATGGTTTAATAAACAATTTTCTTTTACTTTTAACACATATTTCATACAAAATTGGTGTACTTTTATCATTTTTAAAGGGTTTGTGGGGTTTATCCAGTTCAACGACGGGAGCCTTGGAACGAATTAGGCGAATATGTCAGATACGAAATCCCCGCGTTACGATACGATAACGCGTTGCGTTAATGGCGCAAGTTGGGGGCCGACTGTACAACAAATAAAGCTTAAAAAAAAAAATGGACGTACAGGGGGTGGACAAAATAATGGCAACACCTAACATTTTGGCATCATAATCTTTGAACATAAATTAAACAATCCAAACTTGGCATATGTATTGATTCACACAACTTGTAAATTGTTTCCAAAGGAATTTGAAGCCATTCTTCAGTTAGAATACCTTCCAACTCTTTTCGAGACGATGGCGGACTTGTGCTTTGCTGGGGACGTTTTTCCCTCTCTTTCAAAGGCGGTCATTGCTTTTGAGACAGTAGCTCTTGAAACACCGAACATTTGGGCAGTTTTTGTTACACTAGCGCCGACCATACGAGCACCAACAATTTGGCCTCTTTAAAAATCTGAGAGGTCTGCCATTATGGGGTATGATTAATGTTTTCAATATCTGTTTCATGTTTTCAATATCTGAAAAAGGAAAAAAACCATTTATTTTACATCAACATATCACAAAATTATTATACAAAAAAATTATAACATATGCCAACATTCAACGTCATTACCTTTTTCTGGTGCTTAGCTGGCATTTGAGTGGCATCAATAGAGCTTAACTGGATCATTAAACACACTAAAAAAAGGCTAATTGACAGATTGTACACGGATGAGGAAAAAAGGGGTGTATACATCATCTCAACTTATCAGCAGGAGGCAGAACAGCCATTGGCTGATTTTGAATCACGTGACAGTTACTCGGCAATCCGTGAATATGTGGAGGCAGAGTGCAAAACCGCGGATAGTCTAGGGCCTACTGTATATATAATCAACACAAATTCGCAATATCTTTTTGTACAGTAATAATAATAATAATAATAATAATAATAATAACCAGAGGGTGTTCACAGGGTGTAAGGCTTTGCTCTCTGGCACAAATGGATTACAGACGCTTACCCTACTTACAAACATTCGTTTTACGAACAACTGGACATACAAACAGGGCTGTCCAAGGTCAAAAGTGAAATGAAATTGAAGATCAAGTAGAAATAGAAATTTAATAAAATTTATAGAACAATATATCAAAATCATTATGAAATATGATTTAACATTATCTTGAGGTACAATTAATATTCAATTAGGCGATGGCAGAGGGAAGTGGGTGGATTGCAATGCACACACCTGATCCTACTCACCAATCTACTGTGCTATAAAGATGAGCAGCGTGCTCGTCCCAGTGCTAGAAGATTGTCCCTCTTCAAGTCACTGTTTTCCTGTGATCTCGCTGGCTCCTGGTTTCAGTTCCGCGCTCGATCAGTTACCGCTTCGTAGTTCCCCGTATCTAAAGTTTTCGTGCTTCTCCTTGTCTCTAGCAGTGACTACGTTTCCCCCTTGCTCAAGTGCCTCCCCTGAAACAATAAAGTCTCTCCATGTTCATGGTCTCTGTCTCCTGCATTTTGGGTCTGGCTGAAAGTTCCTGACGCCAGTCGGCTTGATAATTTATGGTGCATTTAGGTTTGCACTTTGTACCAATACATGATAAATTCAATAGAATGAAATAAGGTGATTGTGCTGAGAGAGTGAGAATGAGAGAGAGAGAGAGAGATTGTATACAGTACAAACTCATATAGGTTCCTTCTACAAGCTTTAAACATACCTTCCCCTCTAAAGAACACCCTGTAACGATTTTACAAACATATTCATCTGATGAACGGCCATTTGGAACGTGTCTCGTTCGTAAGTTGGGGAGCGTCTGTATTGTACTTTGATATAAGGAAATGTCTCCCCTAAATGGCGACTGGTGAATATTTTTCTTCATATTCAATTTTTACCCCTTGATTTCAGATCTCTTTTTTAAAATATGATTCAGTGAAAGGATCTTCAAATTTTGTTGATTGTTTCTTGTTCCACACCCTACTTTAATAAAAAATAAAAATCTGTGCATCTTTTTTAAATTATACTGTACACAAACAACTTAATGAACCAACACAGTCCTGGTGATTGTACCAAAAGATTTCCTGCAATGTGGTGTTTAACCCAGCTTTGTATGGCTTCCAGCTCAGACCCACTGACACCTGTCCATAATGGGAAACATCTTCACAAACCTCTTCAGAGCCTTTGGGAAGAAGGAGATGAGAATTTTGATGGTGGGTCTGGATGCAGCAGGAAAAACTACCATCCTGTACAAGCTGAAACTTGGAGAAATTGTTACAACTATTCCAACCATCGGTAAGCGTTTTTGGTGTGATCATGAACAGGATGTACACAGTGTTCTCTCAGAGTTTTTACCTTGAATGAAGACAGCCAGCCGTGATGTTTACGTTTGAGGGGTTCAGTTTGTTTTGGAGGGTAAAGGCTGAGTGTTCACTTTGTTTTGGTGTTTCAGGGTTTAATGTGGAAACGGTGGAGTACAAGAACATCAGCTTCACTGTGTGGGACGTGGGTGGTCAGGACAAAATCCGCCCCTTATGGCGTCACTACTTCCAAAACACTCAGGGTAAAATCAGACATGAAATATACATTTCATTTTTAAAATTACAGGTGGGGTGCTACCAACAAACACGAAATTTCATATCAACCTGAGCTATAATAGGGTGTTTGTGTGTGTGTGTGTGTGTGTGTGTGTAGGTCTGATCTTTGTAGTAGACAGTAATGACAGAGAGAGGGTCAATGAAGCCAGAGAGGAGCTGATGAGGATGCTGGCAGAGGATGAGCTCAGAGATGCCGTGCTGCTCGTGTTTGCCAACAAACAGGTGACCTCATGCTCTGATGTCTTCTGAGTTTGCAGGTGTCACATGTCACTGCGTATTTACAGGGTTTAAAATGTGATGGTATAAATCATCATGAAGTGATGCTTGCGTATGATATATTAGCTCATAACCCCCACCCCCCGACATTCATGGTACATCCTTAACCCGCTAATCCAGCCATGGGTCCCATTACTTAACTGGGTTCCATTACACCGTCCATGGTACCACCGAGGCCCATCTTATATCTATGCAATAGCTGGGCTACAGTAATTTATCTATGGTACAACCAGGCACTGTGAATCTGTCCAAGGTACACCAGGGCCCTGGTAATCTATCCATGATTTTGGCAAGTCCCAGGAATTTGTCAATGGTACACTCGGGCCCCAGTAATCTAGCCATTGCCTATTCATGGGACACCCGGGCTCTGTTAATCAATCCAAGGTACCCCTGGGCCCCATTTCTGTTTTGTGTGGAAAAGCTATGGTGATTTATTTAAGTAATTAAAAGCAGTGTCCTTGATATCGTCCATCTGTTTCCCAGAATCCCTCTGTCCTCTTATACCTGGAGAGTGTTATTATTTCATGTTTGTAAAATTACCCTCTATATGTGTGGAAGTTTTTTGTTTGTTTGTTTCTTCTCAGGATCTGCCAAATGCTATGAACGCTGCTGAGATCACGGATAAGCTCGGCTTGCATTCTCTGCGGCAGAGGAACTGGTATATCCAGGCCACGTGTGCCACCAGCGGAGACGGGCTGTACGAGGGACTTGACTGGCTCTCCACTCAGCTTAAAAACCACAAATAATTCTCGCCGTGTTTCTCGTCCTACACTGTAGCACTCCCATTTCCATTCGGTTTTAAAACGGAACGTGTTGGAAGCACTCTGCTCATAGACTGGTCAAATTGTGGTGACGCCACCGCCTCAATTTTTTTAAGCATTTAAATTTTTTTTCTTTACATAAACGATGACAACGAGGCAGCTTTTGGAGCGCGCTTGTGCAACTCTAGGCGTGCGCCGATATTAAACAACAGCGTATTGCTCATTCGGTAGATGTTAAGGTTAATGAAGAATGAGCAGGCGAGGACCACGTCGCGTGTGCCGACTGCGTTACACGGGCCATCTGAATGCCACCTTTATCAACTGTATTCTAGCAATTGTTCTGCTAATCTATAAACATAAAAGAGGTAAAATACCTGCAAGACTGGATTTGTATGTTTTAAGTATAGCGATATATCATGATTATCGGCACATGCCTACACATTTTTACACACACACGTGTGTGTGTGTGTGTTTGTGTGTGTGTGTGTATATATATATATATATATATATATATATATATATATATATATATATATATATACACACACATGTATAAAGTAGATCTATTCACTCAGCCTTTCATATTCTGGGTTTTTTTTTTTTTAATTGTTTTTTATTTAATCATAGATGAACTGTAGTGGGGAATCTTAAAAATTGTCACATCTTTGTATTCTGGTTTCAGTTTTGTGTTTGTTTCTGTGTGCCGTAAAGCGTAAGATGTGCTGTAAGTGGATTATGTTCAGGAGGTGAACGCTGCATGTACACTACCTTCAACAGTGAGAGGCAGAAACCACCAACCCAGTCTGTACTCACGGTCGGCACCGGCAGCATGTGTTAATAGAATAAGGCCTGTCACCACCTGTCACCAGCTTGGAAAACCTGAGAGTCAAAGCCTTTTCTTTTTTAAGAACCATATTTGAACTAGAAATGCCCTCAGAGTGCTCAGACCTCCTCCGAGATGGCGTCGTCTCTAAACTGTAATTATTACATTATGTAGAATCCAATGTACCACCCAATGATTTTTTTTTGAGAGTTGTATATTTCCAATCCCAGTGCATTCTGGGTGATATATGTGCGGTGTTTAATGGTGTAAATGTAAAAATTAAGCACCCCTCCCCACACACACGAGCCCGGTTCCACATCACCCCAAAACACAATCAGACCTTTTGTTGACCCACTTTCGATTAGAATTTAATGGAAATTCCTTCATTAATTTTCAAGTTCCAATAAACACAGGACCAATCTCATTTCAACCACTCCACCTCCCATGGGGCGAGGTCAAGCCCAGTACCACGAATCTGACAGAGTTGGGCCTTTGAGCAAGGCCTTTAACCCTCAACTGCTCAGTTGTACCAGTAGATCACACATGATCTACGACATCGGCCAAATACTGAAGTATAAATACCGGCTTTCGGTTCTGGGTCAAGAGATTATTCAAGTTCTGGTGGTGGGGTGAGGGTCTCTATTGCTTTCCTTTACATGCACACATGCGCTTTTCATCTCCTACTCAAGTCCTGCGTAGTCAGATGGTATATTAAACATGGCGGTGTCCATATGCTGACTGTTTCTGAGCAACGCCAATATGTTTTTCATGTGGCAAAATGACTGACTGTGTTTTTTGGTACATAAACATTTGGGTAGGGTATATGTACACAGGGTCAGGTGGGTGGCTGCACTTTTTTTTTTGATAGGCCTAATTATCTTTATCATTTTAATTTTTATTCAAATCATCAAGGGTTGGCTTTACTGTGCAGAAAAAATGAAGTCTATGTCCATGTAAAAATGTGGTCTGACCTATCTTTCACTGAAAGGTCTACTCCGGCCCAGCCTTGTCCAAAATTAAAGCATTGATGACAGTATCCTGGTAAAGAGAGTAAGATCTCAGGTTTGATCACAGTTTGCCTTCACGACTCGAGAAACGGATCCAGATGAGTTTTGATCTGTGGGGGTTTCGTGTTGCTGTTGATCAAGTTTGGCTCGTTTACCTTTCCCTGTAAACTGGGTAAACTGGATGCTTTGTGTGGAGGGTTTACATTGTGGTGCACTTCACAGGGTGCACTATTTAAACTGTCCCCAAGACTCCTACTGTACTACCCCAAGCCCCTTTCCTGCTGACCACAACCTCGTAGAACCATAGTGGTTGGATGGAGAGTTTGGGTTGGCTAACCCAGCTACGACTTGTACCTGTTGTCATGCTGGATATTACCGTGGGCAGGTCAGTGTCCTCTAGGGGTCTGGCAATAAATCCTGACCGCGAGGATCGGCTGCTTTGATCTGTGCTAGAAGTCGACATGAACACCAGTGACCACAGGTTTTTTAAGATGTCATCCCGCTGCCTGTTCTGAGTCCTGAACAGTTGAGGTGTCATTAAGCTTCATGTTCTGAAATAGTCTGAGAACGTAACATGGTACAGCAATATAAACGCGCAACAGCTGCAGAGTTCAGACTTTTTTGCTGCGTTGGTGTTCCTTGGTGCCTTCATGATCACGGTATGAATTCTGAACCCTTCTGGAACTGTGTGTGTTTTTGTGAGCATAAAGAGACTGAAAGTGTTTTTTTTAATCTTCCGTCTCGTTTCGGACACCAATTCGCTTAGCTTGGGACTGGGTGTGTGTCAATGTTAAATCTCGCGAGGTCTCGGCTTATGGTGTTTTTACAGGATACTATAATGTGCTGGACTCTCCGCCAGCTGCAGAGTGAGACGCTGGATATCCTGCGATACAATGTGGTGCCTGCTGAATATCGTGTTGTGGCTTACGGTTGATTATCAGCACATGTGTTGTACTGCGTGAATCTTTAACATGAATGTTTTAATTTTTTTATGCAGTCTTGTCTTTGAAAGTAATGAAACAAAATTAAAGGTTAAAGCCAGACCTTTTACTGTTTCATTCTGATTCTTTCACTACTTCTGGTAAACGCCATGGAGCGGCTGGGTGGTGCGATCAGGATGTGCCACGCTCAAACTGCGTGGGCATGCACAGGTACCGCAGACACTGTGTCCATGTCATGAACACTTTGAATGTAAACAGATTTCAGAGGAAACAGGTTCAGTTTAAATTTAAAAAAATTTATTAAAAAAATTCAAACGGCTGTCTTAAACATCAAGCCCTCAACAGGATGTAAACTCTACCACACGCACATCACAGGCATACAGCGACACCTGACAAACCCTCGTTACAGTGAGATGAGCGTTCACACACACACACAATTTATCCACTGGCAACTGGGATAATCATCTGTGGATCCACTGCTTCACTTGTACTTCAGTCTGAGTCGGTGTCATGGCGACGTCGGGGCGGGCGGTCCCTGGTTGTAGGGGAAGGGTTTTGATGCCTGACCTTTGACCCCCAATCAGAACGCCTGTCTTGAGTATTATATTCTCTTTGATGGCCATGTGATGAGTCTGAAATGCTTCTGGGGTTTCTGTAGTGCTGCTTCTGTCTGTCTCACACACACACACACACACATGTGAGGTACACAGAATGAAATACATCAAATGTTGCCATAAAGTCATCAAGCAGATTTAGATTTACAAAGAATCAGCAGCAGAGAGAAAGCGAGTCAATAATGATTACCGTATTTGACGTGATAAGCGCCCAGGGCGCTATTTAAAAAAAAGAAGAAGAAGAAGCGGGTGGGCGCTTATTAAAATGTTACCAGCGGAGTGGAACAGTAAGTGCTTATTACCATCGAGGTGGAAAACATGAATAATAACAACAATAAAAGAGTTTTACTGGTATTTCTGTTATTCTTTTTGTGGTATTTTACTTACATGAAAGCTGAAAATAAACAGAAAACAGCACAAATAAACAAACAAAAAAGAGTTCCTTCCCTTACTTTCCCTCCTGGTGCTGTTTCTTTAAACAATTTCCCCGAAGTAAAATTAACCAATCAACACGAATGTCAACTTTAGCACATGGCATGTTGAACCAATCAACACGAACATAAACAAAAGCACATGTCCAGGAATGTCTTTAAATTTATGAAGTACGAGAATCGGGTGAAAAATCCTCGTCATCACTTTCTGATAGGTCCATATCTGGCTCATCGCTCCATTCATTCAGAGCATCCCATAGTTTTGCTGGAGCAGTTTCTAATGGTTCATCGGTTGTTAGACATTTACCAAGAGAACACAGTAAAATATTTTCCTGTTTTTTAAAGCACGGCGGAACAATCAAATGTGTTGATATTGATGAGCGTTATAGACATTCCCCAGTGGCAGGGGGTCTTGAAATACCGTGTAAACTCACTTTTACAGGCAGTGAACGCCTCATTTTACTGTTACAGAGACTGAGCCAATAAAATTGGTAAGTTTGAGCTACCGTTTTACCCATACCTTTGGCTGCCACCCAACTCACATCGCACCTGGCCCCTATGGACCCTCCCACAGGTGGTGGGCCCATGAGAGGATAGACCCATCTTTCCTTTTCGGGCTGGGCCCGGCCGGGCTCCATGGGCAGAAGCCCGAAAACCAAGTGCTCACTTTCAAGCCCCTCCCCCAGGCATGGCTCCAGAGTGGAACCCGGTGACCCGCGTCCGGGCAAGGAAAACTGTACCCTTGCTTTTGCCATCATCGAGGTCTTCTGAACCGCACTTTGTCTGGACCCTCACCCAGGACCTGTTTGCCTTAGGTGACTCTACCAAGGGCATTATGCCCCCGGCAACATAGCTCCTGAGATCATTAGGTCACACAAACCCCTCCACCACAATAAGGGGGCGATTCAAATCATTTTTATGGACAGAATTTCTAGGCGCAGCCGAGGCGTTGAGGGGTTCTGATTTGGTGGTCATCGGCTCTCGTCTCTGCTTTTGCAGATGATGATGTCCTTTTGGCTTCATCAAGCCGAGACATCCAGCATTCATTGGAGCGATTTGCAGTTGAGTGTGAAGCGGCCAGGATGAAAATCAGCACCTCCAAATCTGAGGCCATGATTCTCAGTCGGACAAGGGTGGAATACACCTTATGGGTCGGGAATGAGGTCCTGCCCCAAGCGGAGGCGTTTAAGTATCTTGGGGTCTTGTTCACGAGCGAGGGAAGGATGGAGCGGGAGATCAACAGACGGATCGCTGCAGCCTCTGCTGTTAAACGGAGCCTGTACCGGTGAAGAAGGAGCTAAGCCGTAAGGCGAAACTCTAAATTTACCAGTCGATCTACGTTCCAACCCTCACCTATGGTCACCAGCTTTGGGTAGTGACCGAAAGAACAAGATTGCGGACACAAGCGGCTGAAATGAGTTTCCTTCACCAGGTGGCGGGGCTTTCCCTTAGAGATAAGGTGAGAAGCTCTACCATCCGGGGAGAGCTTGGAGTAGATCCGCTGCTCCTCCACATTGAGAGGGGCCAGTTGAGGTGGCTCGGGCATCTGGTCTGAATGCCTCCCAACGCCTCGTTGGTGTGACGTTTTGGGCATGTCCAACCGGGAAGAGACCCCAGGGTTGACCTAGAACACCCTGGAGGGACTATGTCTCTCGGCTTGTCTGGGAAGTGGCAGGGGAGAGGGACGTCTGGACCTCTTTGCTTAGGTTGCTACTCCCGTGACCCGATTCTGGATCAAGCGGAAGATGATGATGAGCTACCATTTTGCTCCCAGTACACATGGTCAGTTATTAGATGTAAGATCAAAAACGGGGGGGGGGGGGGGGGATTAAATATGGTATTACTATTATTATTATTATTATTATTATTATAAATTGGTCCTTCTTCTATTCTGGAGTTGCTCATGGGGAGAGGCGGCGAGCCGGTGTGGGTATTCTTGTTGCCCCCCGTCTCGGTGCCCAAATGTTGGGGTTCTCCCCGGTTGACGAAAGGGTAGCTTCCCTCCGTCTTCGGGTGGGGGGGCGGGTCCTGACTGTTATTTGTGCTTATGCACCAAATGACAGTTCAGAGTACCCACCCTTTTTGGAGTCTTTGGGGGGGGTGTTGGAGAACGCTCCCTCGGGAGACTCGCTCGTTGTCTTGGGAGACTTCAACGCCCATGTGGGCAACGATAGTGTGACCTGGAAGGGTGTGATCGGTAGGTACGGCCTCTCCAGTCTGAATCCGAATGGTGTGTCGTTGTTGGACTTCTGTGCTCGTCATAGTTTGTCTATCACGAACACCATGTTCGAACATAAGGGTGTCCATAAGTGCACTTGGCACCAGGACACCCTAGGTCGCAGTTCGATGATTGACTTTGTAGTCGTGTCATTGGACTTGCGACCATATGTTCTGGACACTCGGGTGAAGAGAGGAGCTGAGCTGTCTACCGATCACTACCTGGTGGTGAGTTGGCTTCGTGGTGGGGGAGGTTGCCTTCCAGACCTGGCAGACCCAAGCGTGTAATCAGGGTCTGCTGGGAACGTTTGGCGGAGCCCCTGTCCGAGAGGCCTTTAACTCCCACCTCCGGCAGAGCTACAACCACGTTCGGAGGAGGCGGGGACATGGAATCGAATGGGCCATGTTTCGTGCCTCCATTGCTGAGGCGGCAGCCCATAGCTGTGGCCGTAAGGTCGCCGGTGCTTGTCATGGCGGTAATCCCGAACCGGTGGTGGACACCTGCGGTGAAGGGGGCCGTCCAGCTGAAGAAGGAGGCCTATCGGGTTTTATTAGCCTGTGGGACTCCTGAGGCAGCAAACGGGTACCGGCAGGCCAAACGTGCTGCAGCCGAGGCTGTCGCAGATGCAAAATCTCGGGCGTGGGAGGAGTTCGGTGAGGGCCTGGAGAGTGATTATCGGTTGGCCTCAAAAGGTTCTGGGCCACCATCCGACGCCTCAGGAGGGGAAGCAGTTCTTCACAAACACTGTTTACGGTGGATGTGGGGAGCTGCTTACCTTGACTGGGGATGTTGTTGAGAGGTGGAGGGAATACGTTGAGGACCTTCTCAATCCCACCAACACGGCCTCCGTGGAAGAGGAAGACCCTGGGGGTTCGGGTGAGGGGCCGCCGATCACTGGAGTGGAGGTCACTGAGGTTGTCGAAAAGCTCCTCGGTGGTCGAGCTCCGGGTTGGACGAGATCCGCCCGGAATATCTCAGGAGTCTGGATGTTGTAGGACTGTCTTGGTTGACACGTCTCTGCAACATCGCGTGGTCATCGGGGGCTGTACCTCTGGATTGGCAAACTGGGGTGGTGGTCCCAATTTTTAAGAAGGGGACCGGAGGGTGTGTTCCAATTATCGGGAATTACACTCCTCAGCCTACCTGGGAAAGTCTATGCAGGGGTACTAGAGAGGAGGATCCCACCGATAGTCGAACCTCGCATTCAGGAGGAACAATGGGGTTTTCGCCCTGGCCGCAGCACTCTTGACCAACTCTATCCGCTCCACAGGATTCTGGAGGGGGCATGGGAGTTTGCCCAATCTGTCCACATGTGCTTTGTGGATTTGGAGAAGGCTTTCGACCGTGTCCCTCGAAAGATCTTGTGGGGCGTGCTCGAGAATCTGGCGTTCGGATCCGTTGCTACGAGCTATTCGGTCGCTGTATCACCGGAGCCAGAGTTTGGTCCGTATTGGTAACAGCAGCTCGGATTCGTTTCTGGTGGGAGTTGGAGTCCGCCAAGGCTGTCCTTTGTCACCGATTCTGTTCATAATTTTTATGGACAGAATTTCTAGGCGCAGTCGAGGCGATGAGGGGTTCTGGTTCGGTGGCCATCGGATATCGTCTCTGCTTTTTGCGGATGATGTTGTCCTTTTGGCTTCATCAAGTCGGGCCCTCCAGCTCTCATTGGAGCGATTCGCAGCTGAGTGCGAAGCAGCCGGGATGAAGATCAGTACCTCCAAGTCCGAGGCCATGGTTCTCAGTCGGACAATGGTGGAATGCACCCTCTGGGTCGGTGATGAGGTCCTCCCCCAAGTCGAGGAGTTAAAGTATCTTGGGGTCTTGTTTACGAGTGAGGGAAGGATGGACCGAGAGATCGACAGACGGATCGCTGCAGCCTCTGCTGTTAAGCGGTGCCTGTACCGGTCCGTCATGGTGAAAAAGGAGCTGAGCCGCAAGGCTAAGCTCTCAATTTACCAGTCGATCTACGCTCCAACCCTCACCTATGGTCACGAGCTTTGGGTAATGACCGAAAGAACAAGATCACGGATACAAGCGGCTGAAATGAGCTTTCTTCGCCGGGTGGCGGGGTTCTCTCTTAGAGATAGGGGTGAGAAGCTCCGCCATCCGGGAGAGCTCGGAGTAGATCCGCTGCTCCTCCGCATTGAGAGGGGCCAGTTGAGGTGGCTCGGGCATCTGGTTAGAATGCCCCGGACGCCTCCCTGGTGTGGTGTTTCGGGCATGTCCAACCGGGAAGAGACCCCGGGGTCGACCTAGAACACGCTGGAGGGACTATGTCTCTCGGCTTGTCTGGGACCACCTCGGTGTCCCCCCGGGAGAGTTGGAGGAAGTGGCTCGGGAGAGGGATGTCTGGACCTCTTTGCTAAGGTTGCTGCCCCCGCGACCCGACCCCGGACTAAGCGGAAGAAGATGAGATGAGATGAGATAAATTGGTTACTGTAGTAAACAGTGTAAAAGCTGTCTTGCCTCTTATGTTCAATGTCAGAGTCGGAGGATGACTCTGTCCTGTGCTTCCTCTTCCTCTTTTCTTTCTTCTTCTTTTTCTCCTTTTTGTTCTTCTTCTCTTTTTTACTCTTCTTGTGGTTGCTGGTTCTCTCACTGTGTGAACAGGAACTTTAGTTTATAACACTAGGAAAAAAAATTACAAAAGTGCATTCTTCATTCATTAATCAGGCATTTTTCCGCGAATTCATCGAATTCCGATTTTTTTTCCATTGGCCCAGTTTAAAAAAAAAAAAAAATTGATTTTTTCAAGCCAAATATGTCAAAATAACCTTTTCCGCTTTTATTCCGTTTTGCATAAAATGACCTCTCTTGAATCGTTACTGCTGATTGGCTGATGGCTTTCTAATAGCCAATCACTGATGTTGAAACATGTACAGAGACATTCGCGTCACTTGCGATCTGTTGAGCTATCGAAAGCATGTCGGTGATCCAGAGAAAAGATTCTGCTCGAATCAAAGAAATAGACAAAGTCATGAAAAACAAGTTTAGGTGAGAATGGATGGAAAAAGAAACCGTAGCATTCAATTGCAGGAACATTTGGTGTTTGAGTGAAGATTCCAGAACCCGACGCCTTAACCCTTTGTCTGCTTTCAACCAGAAACTTCTGTGCAAATAAAAGAACCGGTGAAACAACCAGTTTGTGTCGCCGATCGAGTAGTTAATTTTGAGGTATGTTTGAGAGTTTTGTTGTCGAGTTTCCGATTATATTTTTCAAATTATTGTGAATGCATGCATGTTTTAGGCGTAGGATGTTCACGTGTTTATTCCGTGAACTGCAGCGGGAGTGTGCGCTCGTGTAATTAGCTCATTAATATTGGAAATGTAAAACTATGAATCAACCTCAACCGAAACGCCGCAGTATCCAGAAGGACAACAAACTTTCTAAGGCGGCCTCCAGAAGGACAGTTCAGGCTGCACAAAAGGAAACAAGAAAGTGCCATAAAAAGCACTAAAGACAAAGAAACATCAATTCAAAAAACTGATGTCATGTACAGCATGCCGTGTGTATAGTTTGTTTCCAGATTGTGTTTAAAGACAATGACTGTTGATAATAGTGTTGTGAGGCAGAACATATCCATAAGAGGGACTATTTGATTTGTGACTGTGACACTTTGATTAGTGTTGGAATCCCACATGATAAACCCACAAGTTGAGGTACAGTATGCATATGGAGATTAGAAATTAAACTTTGTAGAGCTCTTTCAGTGTCATGAAATGGCATGTTTCCCTTTCTGAAATGCTTAAAACCTAGGAGCTTCGGGGGGAGGAGCTTCGGGGGGCTTCGCCAGACCTGGCTGATTTTCAGATATTTTGGTGATGGTCAAACACATGCCTGCTTAGTTTATTTTCTGAGCCTGAGTTTAATTCTCATTAGGGTCACAGGGAGGCTGGCACTCATCTCAGCCGACATTGGGCAAGGTCAGGTACACCCTGGACAGCTCACCAGGACCAACACTCGCACAACCATTCACACTCACACCCTGGAGCAATTTAGAACATTCAATTTACCGACTGTGCATGTTTTTGGATTGCGGGAGGAAACCCACGCAAGCACAGGGAGGACATGCAAACTCCGTACAGACACGACTAGGCTGGGAATCAAACCCAGGACTTTCCTGTTGTGAGGCAGACGTGTGAACCACTACGCCACTGTGCCACCTAGCGCACTCTTCATGTGATAACAAAATCAGCCCTGTGTTCTCAAGCTAACAACCGTTAATCTCCTGACCCCTGCACTTCAAATGTGGTACTGCATTACAAATATCAAACACATTAGAAATAAGATTTTATTATACATATTATTTATTATTTATTATATTAAAGAAAACAACCTTTTATTCTTTTCTTCTATCTGTGTGTCCTCAGTTTTTTGTGCACTTGTGGTTTCACCTCCTCTGGCCACCTTATGATGCTGAAAGAGATTAAAAAATCTGATGAAGACCTAAATGACTCCAGGAGACAAATCCTTTTGTGTGAGCTACGTGGAAGTTACTGTGACGCACCAATTTTCTTTCCGCAGGAAATTGTGTGTGTGTGTGTTTTTTTCGCAGGCCAGGAGTACACACTCAGTCCCAGTCAGTTATTATCTTTGGCAACGCCGGGATCTGATAACATCATGACAAGTTCAACTTTGTCTTCAAGCTAGACAGAGAACGTGTGTCTTCGAGTCCCAATAAAACGTGAAAGGTCAGTGAATGCATGTGCTTGTTCCACCAGTCATTTAAATGTTTGATTCATTTATGTCACGTGTGTGTGTGTGTGTGTGTGTGTGTGTGTGTGTGTGTGTGTGTGTGTGTGTGAGACTGTGTATGTGTGCGAGTGTGATTCTGTATGTGTGTGCAAGTGTGTGTCTATGTGTGCGGGCAAGTCTGTGTGTTTGTGTGTAACTGTGTCTGTGTGTGAATGTGTCTGTCTGTGTGTAACTGTGTATGTGTGTGAGTTTGTCTTGGTATGTGTGTGCAAGTGTGTGTAATTGTGTGAGTGTGTCTGTCTGTGTGTAACATTGTGTGTGTGAGTGTGTCTGTCTGTGTGTAACTGTGTGTGTCTGTGTCTGCATGTGTGTGTGTGTAACTGTGTGTGTGTGTGAGTGTGTCTGTCTGTGTGTAACTGTGTGTGTGTGTGTGTGTGTGTAATTGTGTCTGTGTGTGAGTGTGTCTGTCTGTGTGTAACAGTGTGTGTCTGTGTCTGCATGTGTGTGTGTGTAACTGTGTGTGTGTGTGAGTGTGTCTGTCTGTGTGTAACTGTGTGTGTGTGTGTGTGTGTAATTGTGTCTGTGTGTGAGTGTGTCTGTCTGTGTGTAACAGTGTGTGTCTGTGTCTGCATGTGTGTGTGTGTAACTGTGTGTGTGTGTGAGTGTGTCTGTCTGTGTGTAACTGTGTGTGTGAGTGTGTCTGTCTGTGTGTAACTGTGTGTGTCTGTGTCTGCATGTGTGTGTGTGTGTGTGTGTGTGTGTGTGTAACTGTGTGTGTGTGTGTGTGTGTGTGTGTAACTGTGTGTGTGTGTGTGTGTGTGTGTCTGTCTGTGTGTAACTGTGTGTGTCTGTGTCTGCATGTGTGTGTGTGTGTGTGAGTGTGTCTGTCTGTGTGTAACTGTGTGTGTGTGTGTGTGTGTGTGTGTAACTGTGTCTGTGTGTGAGTGTGTCTGTCTGTGTGTAACTGTGTGTGTGTGTGTGTGAGAGTGTGTCTGTCTGTGTGTAACTGTGTGTGTCTGTGTCTGCATGTGTGTGTGTGTGTGTGTGTGTGTGTGTGTGTGTGTGTGTGTGTGTGTGTAACTGTCTGTGTGTAACTGTGTGTGTGTAACTGTGTCTGTGTGTGAGTGTGTCTGTGTATGTAAGTGTGTGTCTATGTGTGCGTGCGAGTCTGCGTGTGTGTGTGTGTGTGTGTGTGTGTGTGTGTGTGTGTGTATGTATGTGTGTAACTGTGTCTGTGTGTGTCTGTCTGTGTGTAACTGTGTGTGTCTGTGTCTGCATGTGGGTGAGTGTGTTTCTGTGTGTGTGTGTGTGTGTGTAACTGTGTGTGTATATAAATTCAGCTGTATAAGGTGGTTGTTTTTTTTTTGTTAGTGACAGTGGTTCATACAGTAAACACTGGGAGTCCCATCTTCACTGCTTCCTTCTCTTGTTTGGATAAAATCATTCTCCGACCTCCACCACTGCATACAGAACCACAAGGGAAAAAACATTTAAAACAGTAACATGGCAGGTCAAAGGTCAAACTTATTCCTTCAATAAAAATGTAAGTGAAGGATCCTCATTAGAACCTGGAGCTCCCGAGTCCAGAGACTCGTTCTTCCTCATCTCCCTCTCTTCTACACACCTCCACCAAATCCTGCACAAAAACACACTGTTCTAAAACACACTCCACTTCCCTCCACACCCTGCAGCGCTACACATACTGAAGCACCACTGCTTATGTTCCCAGCCCATGAATTATTGTGATTAATTAAAAAAGTAAAATGTAAACACACACCTCCTTTGTTAAGCCAGATGGACGCTTCTGGACTGTTTTATGACCTCTGAAAATAAAAACAATCACGAATATGCAGATTAAATTGAAAGGATAAAGTCGCTCATTACCCTCAGTCGGATCAGAAAATGAAAGTGGATGAAGTGACAGGCGTTGGGGTGGATGAAGTGATGGATGAAAGGGTGGATGGACTGATGGGTGTAGCGATAGATGGGGGGATGGATGGAGGGATGGTGTGACAAGTGTATGGAGGTGTGGATGAATTGATGGATGGATGGATGTGTGAAGAGTGATGGAACCCACAGAGCGACCATCATGGCATTATGCTCCGCCTCTCTGACCGCCTGGAGTTCCTGCTCTTTGTCGTGCATCCCTGAGCCCTGTTTGTCTTTATTAAACCATGTCAAGTCCTTTCCTTTCTGCCAGCGTCCCACTGGAGCCATCAGAGAGTTCCCTACACACACACACACACACACACACACACACACACACACACACACACACACACACACACTTGAATACAATACATCCACTACCTCATTCATTTAATTTACCTTTAAATGTGAATAAAATCATTTTAATGAGTAAATGGGGAGGTGAAGTTTCCTGAAGGGATGAACACTGAGACGATATCTGCTGAATTGGAGATGAATAACAGTTTAAGTAAATAATAAGCGGGAACATTAAAGGGTAATAAATTGAAATTGTTAGTGTTTTTGTACTTATTTTAACCAGGACCGAAACGGGTCAGGTGAGCTTCACATGTCCAGAACAGGGAAGTGCTGCGTACCTAACAGTGTCTGTTTAACTTACTCCGAGTTTTAGTGTATATATTACACAGACCAACTTTTTCACACTTTATTTTTAATTATAAAAGCTAATAATGAAGACACAACCTTCTCCAATGGAACATGAAAAACTGTGTGTGTCCTTAGAAATGATGTCAGCTTCATCCACTCAGGATGTCTGTCTTCCTTTCGGCTTTTTCCCTTTTACTCGGGAGTCGCCACAGCGAATCATCTGATTCGCACGTTTGATTTGGCAGAGGTTTTTACGTCGGATGCCCTTCCTGTCACAACCCTTTTTAGCAAGGGACAGAAACACGCTGACGGCTTTGCAGCTCCTCTTTACGAAAGTCAGCAATGGTTCTTTTACATCAACCTCTCACCATAGACAGTGACAGACATGGCCCGCCTTTGATAACCCAGTTAGTGCACGGGTTGGGGGGGGCAGTGACAACCTTGTGGAGATAATGCTATTTAATCCCCTGAGGGCTGACCAATCAGATAGCACTATGGCCCTGCAGTGATATCTATCATTCATACACACACACACACACACACACACACACACACATACATACATACACATACATACATACACACACACACACACACACACACATATACATACATACACACACACACACACACACACACACATACATACATACACATACACACACACACACACACACACATACATACATATACACACACACACACATACATACACATACATACACACACACACACACACACACACACACACACACATACACACACACATACACACACACATACACACACACATACACACACACACACACACACACACATATACACACACACATACACACACACATACACACACACACACACATGTGGTAAGTGACTTCATGTATGAGTGAGAAGAAAAAACGGGCTCGAGTGATATCGCAAAGGAATATGGACAAACCTGTCTACCATCGGTACAATACTGAAGCAGAAGAAGGTATTAAAAGGTATGCTTTCATAATTTTTAAAGAGTTTAGGGGTAGTATTGGGGGCCTTGGAACGAATCACATGTTTTACATGTAAAATGCAGTTTAATTTACGAAAAATCCAGGTTAAGAAAAAAAGCTCTGGAATGGATTAATTTCATAAGGTGAGGTACCACTGTATACAGGGATCCCTCGCTACTTCGTGACTTCAGTGCATCACAGTTTTTTTAAAGAATAAATAAATAAAACCTTCTGCCTGCGTGTGTGCGCACGCACGTATGTATGTGTCGTCTTCTTCCCACACAATACCATCTGTATGTCTGTGTATTTATATTTATTTACATGTTGTGTTATTTTGTGGAATGTTTAATTGTTATTATAAGCATTTATAGCATTGAATATGTATTTATTGACATTATATACCCACATACACTGTACATGTATGTATACGTCAGTCAGGGGGTGGGGGTGATCCTACTTCACGGTTTTCGATGGTCGTGTGGGGATCTCGGTCCCAATTAACCGTGGAAAGTGAGGGATCCCTATATATACACACTAATATATACACAGTGGGGCCAATAAGTATTGGGCAATGTAAAAATGTGCAAGTTCACCCATTTAAAAAGATAAGAGAGGATTGTAATTTTCATCATAGGTACACATCAAGCTTGAGAGACAGAATATATATATATATATAAAAAAAAAAAAATCCAGGAAATCTTATTGTATGATTTTTAAACAATTTATTTGTGAAAATGAGAGGCCAATAAGTATTGGGCAGCCAGCAAAAGTTACTTTTAATACTTTGTAATGTAGCCTTGGTTGGTAATGACGGAGGTCAAACGGTTCCTGTAGTTCTTGACCAGGTCTACACACACTTTACTTGGTATTTTGTTCCACTCCTCTCTATCTCTCTCAGATCTTCTGTAGAGCTGTGATGTTTGAGGGCTGTCGCTTGGCAACTCGAAGTTTTAACTCCCTCCACAGGTTTTCGATTGGGTTGAGGTCTGGAGACCGGCTCGGCCACTCCAGAACCTTGATATGCTTTTTCCGGAGCCACTCCTTGGTTTTCTTGGCCGTGTGCTTTGGATCGTTATCATGCTGGAAGACCCAGCCACGTTTCATCTTTAATGCTCTGACCGAGGGAAGGAGGTTTTTACCCAAAATGTCACAATACATGGCCCCATTCATGTTGTTATTGATACGGTGCACTCTTCCTGTCCCTTTTGCAGAACAGCATCCCCAAAGCATGATGTGTCCACCCCCAGGCTTCATAGTAGGTATGGTGTTCTTGGGATGCAACTCGGCATTCTTCTTCCTCCAAACACGGTGAGTGCTGTTTCAACCAAAAAGTTCAATTTTGGTCTCATCTGACCACATCACATTCTCTCAATCCTCCTCTGGATCGTCCAGATGGTCTTTAGCGTATTTCAGACGGGCCTTTACATGTTTTTTGTTTAGTAGGGGAACCTTTTGGGCAATGCAGGATTTCATCTCATGACGACGTAGTGTGTTAGTTATTGTCATCTTTGTGACGGTGGTTCCTGCCGTCTTCAAATCATTGACCAGTTCCTGCCGTGTAGTTCTGGGCTGATTACACACTGTTCTCAGGATCCTTTGAACCCCACGAGGTGAGATCTTGCATGGAGCGCCACTCCTAGGGAGGTTGTCAGTGATGTTCTACTTCTTCCATTTTCTAATACTGTTTCCAACCGTTGATCTTTTCTCACAAAGTTGTTTACCAATTGCAGTTTGACTCATCCCAGCTTTGTGCAGTTGTACAATTTTATCTCTGGTGTCTTTGAGAAGCTCTCTGGTCTTGGTCATGGTGAAGACTGCAGTCTGACAGTTTGAAGGTATGTGCAGGTTTGAAGGTGTCTCTTATGCATCTAATCAGTTCAAATAGGTGTCATTCATACTGTTAACGAGTGGGGGCCGAAATAATGTTTGTTTTCTAGCTGCCCAATACTTATTGGCCTCCAATTTTCACAAATAAACTGTTTAAAAATCATACAATGTGATTTCCTGGATTTTTTTTATATATATTCTGTATATCAAGTTTGATGTGTACCTATGATGAAAATTACAAACCTCTCTGATCTTTTTAAATGGATGAACTTGCACATTTTTACATTGCCCAATACTTATTGGCCCCACTATATATATAATGTATATAAATAATGTGAATGTCTCAAATATTACAATTTTTAATGGAATATAAATCTTATACTTCTTTTCCTTTCAGCTATTCCCTTCAGGGGTCACCACAGCAAATCATCTATCTCCATCTCACACTATCCTCTGTATCTTCTCTGTATATAAATAAGCAGTAATATAAGAAGTATAAATATCACACTATAAACATAAAAAACATTAAAATGAAAGAATGAAAGAAAATATGCATGAAAGGGAAGTGTGTTTAAATGAGAGTTGCAGGAACCAGAAGGATCGAGTTGGAGCAGAAGGGTGGAGTAAACCTGCAGGGAGTGTTATCTACATTATCGCTCGACTCCAGCTGTCTTCTCATCACACACCCTGGGACCTGTCTATCCATTTCATTCTACTCAAGTGTCTGTCCACCATTTCATTCATCACCCCATCTCTCTGTCCATCACTCTACCTTCTCTCCATCTTGCTTTCCATCGCTCTACCTTCACCCCATCTCTCTGTCCATCGCTCTACCTTCTACCCATCTCTCTGTCCATCGCTCTACCTTCTACCCATCTCTCTGTTCATCGCTCTACCTTCTCTCCATGTCTCTGTTCATCGCTCTACCTTCTCTCCATATCTCTGTCCACCGCTCTACCTTTTCTCCATCTCTGTACATCACTCTACCTTCTCTCCATCTCTCTACCTTCTCCCCATCTCTCTATCACTCTACCTTCTCTCCATCTCTCTGTCCACCGATCTACCTTCTCTCCATCTCTGTTCATCGCTCTACCTTCTCTCCATCTCTGTTCATCGCTCTACCTTCTCTCCATCTCCCTGTCCATCACTCTACCTTCTCTATCTCTCTGTCCATCACTCTACCTTCTCTCCATCTCTCTGCCCATCACTCTACCTTCATCTCTCTGTCCATCAGTCTACCTTCTCTCCATCTCCCTGTCCATTGCTCTACCTTCTACCCATCTCTCTGTCCATCGCTCTACCTTCACCCCATCTCTCTGTCCATCGCTCTACCTTCACCCCATCTCTCTGTCCATCGCTCTACCTTCTACCCATCTCTCTGTCCATCGCTCTACCTTCTCTCCATCTCTCTGTCCACCGCTCTACCTTCTCCCCATCTCACTATCACTCTACCTTCTCTCCATCTCTCTGTCCACCGCTCTACCTTCTCTCCATCTCTCTGTCCACCGGTCTACCTTCTCTCCATCTCTGTTCATCGCTCTACCTTCTCTCCATCTCTCTGTCCATCACTCTACCTTCTCTCCATCTCTCTGTCCATCACTGTACCTTCTCTCCATCTCTCTGTCCATCAGTCTACCTTCTCTCCATCTCCCTGTCCATCACTCTACCCTCTCTCGATCACTCTACCTTCTCTTCATCTTCCTGTCCATCACTCTACCTTCTCTCTCTCTCCCCATCTCTCTGTCCTTCGCTTTACCTTTTCTCCATCTCTCTGTCCATCGCTCGACCTTCTCTCCATCTCTGTTCATTGCTCTACCTACTCTCCATCTCCCTGTCCATCACGCTACCTTCTCTCCATCTCTGTTCATCACTCTACCTTCTCTCTATCTCTCCCCATCTCTCTGCCCTTCGCTCTACCTTCTCTCCATCTCTGTTCATTGCTCTACCTTCTCTGCATCTCCCTGTTCATCACTCTACCTTCTCTCCATCTCTCTACCTTCTCCCCATCTCTCTATAACTTTACCTTCTCTCCAACTCTCTGTCCACCGCTCTACCTTCTCTCCATCTCTCTGTTCACTGCTCTACCTTCTCTCCATCTCTGTTCATCGCTCTACCTTCTCTCCATCTCCCTGTCCATCACTCTACCTTCACCCCATCTCTCTGTCCATCGCTCTACCTTCTCTCCATCTCTCTGTCCATCGCTCTACCTTCTACCCATCTCTCTGTTCATCGCTCTACCTTCTCTCCATCTCTCTGTACATCACTCTACCTTCTCTCCATCTCTCTACCTTCTCCCCATCTCTCTATCACTCTACCTTCTCTCCATCTCTCTGTCCACCGCCCTACCTTCTCTCCATCTCTGTTCATCGCTCTACCTTCTCTCCATCTCCCTGTCCATCACTCAACCTTCTCTCCATCTCTCTGTCCATCACTCTACCTTCTCTCCATCTCTCTGTCCATCACTCTACCTTCATCTCTCTGTCATCAGTCTACCTTCTCTCCATCTCCCTGTCCATCACTCTACCTTCTACCCATCTCTCTGTCCATCGCTCTACCTTCTACCCATCTCTCTGTCCACCGCTCTACCTTCTCTCCATCTCTCTACCTTCTCCCCATCTCACTATCACTCTACCTTCTCTCCATCTCTCTGTCCACCGCTCTACCTTCTCTCCATCTCTCTGTCCACCGCTCTACCTTCTCTCCATCTCTCTGTCCACCGCTCTACCTTCTCTCCATCTCTCTGTCCACCGCTCTACCTTCTCTCCATCTCTCTGTCCATCACTCTACCTTCTCTCCATCTCTCTGTCCATCAGTCTACTTTCTTTCCATCTCCCTGTCCATCACTCTACCTTCTCTCCATCCCCCTGTCCATCACTCTACCCTCTCTCGATCACTCTACCTTCTCTTCATCTTCCTGTCCATCACTCTACCTTCTCTTTCTCTCCCCATCTCTCTGTCCTTCGCTTTACCTTTTCTCCATCTCTCTGTCCATCGCTCTACCTTCTCTCCATCTCTGTTCATCACTCTACCTACTCTCCATCTCCCTGTCCATCACGCTAACTTCTCTCCATCTCTGTTCATCGCTCTACCTTCTCTCCATCTCCCTGTCCATCACTCAACCTTCTCTCCATCTCTCTGTCCATCACTCTACCTTCTCTCCATCTCTCTGTCCATCACTCTACCTTCATCTCTCTGTCATCAGTCTACCTTCTCTCCATCTCCCTGTCCATCACTCTACCTTCTACCCATCTCTCTGTCCATCGCTCTACCTTCTACCCATCTCTCTGTCCACCGCTCTACCTTCTCTCCATCTCTCTACCTTCTCCCCATCTCACTATCACTCTACCTTCTCTCCATCTCTCTGTCCACCGCTCTACCTTCTCTCCATCTCTCTGTCCACCGCTCTACCTTCTCTCCATCTCTCCCCATCTCTCTGCCCTTCGCTCGACCTTCTGTCCATCGCTCTACCTTCTCTCCATCTCTGTTCATTGCTCTACCTTCTCTGCATCTCCCTGTTCATCGCTCTACCTTCTACCCATCTCTCTGTCTATCGCTCTACCTTCTACCCATCTCTCTGTCCATCGCTCTACCTTCTACCCATCTCTCTGTCCATCGCTCTACCTTCTCTCCATCTCTCTGTCCACCGCTCTACCTTCTCTCCATCTCTCTACCTTCTCCCCATCTCACTATCACTCTACCTTCTCTCTATTTCTCTGTCAATCACTCTACCCTCTCTCCATCTCTCTGTCCATCACTCTACCTTCTCTCCATCTCTCTGTCCACCGCTCTACCTTCTCTCCATCTCTCTGTCCATCGCTCTACCTTCTCTCCATCTCTGTTCATCACTCTACCTACTCTCCATCTCTGTTCATCGCCCTATCTTCTGTTTATCTCTGTCCATCACTCTACCTTCTCTCTATCTCTCCCCATCTCTCTGCCCTTCGCTCTACCTTCTGTCCATCGCTCTACCTTCTCTCCATCTCTGTTCATTGCTCTACCTTCTCTGCATCTCCCTGTTCATCACTCTACTTTCTCTCTATTTCTCTGTCAATCACTCTACCCTCTCTCCATCTCTCTGTCCATCACTCCACCTTCTCTCCATCTCTCTGTCCATCAGTCTACCTTCTCTCCATCTCTCTACCTTCTCTTCATCTCCCTGTCCATCACTCTACCTTCTCTCTCTCTCTCTCTCTCCCCATCTCTCTGTCCACCGCTCTACCTTCTCTCTATGTCTCTGTCCATCGCTCTACCTTCTATCCATCTCTGTTCATTGCTCTACCTTCTCTGCATCTCCCTGTCCATCACTCTACTTTCTCTCTATTTCTCTGTCAATCACTCTACCCTCTCTCCATCTCTCTGTCCATCACTCTACCTTCTCTCCATCTCCCCCATCTCCCTGTCCATCGCTCTACCTTCTCTCCATCTCTATGTCCATCACTCTACCCTCTCTAAATCTCTATGTCCATCTCTCTGTCCATCACTCTACCCTCTCTCCATCTCTATGTCCATCACTCGACCTTCTGTCCATCTGTCTATTTCAGTAGCATGTATTTTAATCCTTCTTTTGGTTGATTTTCTTATTACCTGCTACGATAGAAAAATGCACCAACACCTACCGACTAATCAGAAGCCAGAATTTGGCAACAGGCTCGTGCACGAAGAGAGAGATAAACAGGGCAGTGTGGAGAAAAGTTAACTTCGGCTTGGAGGCTGATTTTGCGCAAACTGGGTGCAGGCATGACGCCCAAAAATGCCTCTGGCAGGCTCTCACTAACAGGCGCCGCAAGAGGATTTCATAAACAAAAAGGGATTAAACTCAGCAAAATTCTACTTGTGTGGAGTTCAGAGCACATGGACTGAGAGGAAGGTCGTAAACACACTGAAGGTAAGCTGAGAGAGAGAGAGAGAGAGAGAGAGCGCACTTACGCAGTAAAAGAGATCAGTTATATAAACACGAATCAATACAGTTCCACGGACTCGAGGATAAAATCAATACAAAATAAAGACAGTTGAATGTAGGATTGTATTGGAGACTGTACCCAGATAGTTCTCTCTGTGTTTGTCCACTTTCACATCGTCCCAGTTAAACTGGTCCTGTCCTCCTCTCACTCCTCCTGATCTCGAAGAACCGAACATCCTTCTTGGTTCTTCACACCTCCGGGTGTGGGTGTGTGTGTGTGTGTGTGTTTTTTAATTATAATACTACCACAAGTTCTAATCCTCAGTGTACATTTTGCACATGTATCGATCGATAGGTTCACTTCCGGCTCCACTATTGCCGTGGTAACCGCTAGAGGGCGCAGTGAGATGGAGTTCAGTCCGGGACGTGTTCCAATCCGCAACAGACTTGCCAGTCTGAAGTGAGCATCAGATCATTGTTAAATCGTGTCGTTTTCTGAGATCTTTGAAGAACCGGGCACAACTTACAGGTGACAGCAGCTTAACGAACATTGTTTCTATGGCAACAGAGAAGCACATAATTATGATTTCGGGAATACTACACCAATAGAATGCTGACGGGAGCAGTGGTGGTCTAGTGGTATAGGGCGCTGGATCGCTGATCCAAAGGTTGGGGGTTCGAGTCCCACTCTCCACAAGGAGCTCACTTTGGTGCCCGCCCCCCTACTTCTGGCTCCAGGGGGACTCCAGTGTACTGCGTCTGGTTAGGGCAAATTGAGTACAGTGGTACCTCACCTTACGATAGTCCCAACAAACAAAAAATCCAGGTTACGAAAAACATTTTACAAAATTTTTTGTCTCTGTATACGAAACAAGTTCTTCTTACGAAACGTGCCATTCAAACAATGCACGAGCTGCTCTCCCATTGACTATCTCCCAACACACCGCCCCACTGGCCTCCCATTGGCTAGGAGGGATGATGCAGCTCCCTCCCATTGGCTATTATGGAGCACACATCATGCTTTTCGTGTAAAGGACAGAGTTACTGTTGTTTTATGAGGTTTTCGAGTGTGCTCATTGCAACTTTATCTTTTCGCTCAGGCTTTTAACCTTGCATAAACATTTGTAAGATTATAACTCTGCTAAGAAGACATGGTCAATACAAGCGCACACACACACACACACACACACACACACATACACACATACACATGTGCGCGCGCGTGTGTGTGATTCCCAGTGTGAGTGAAAAGAAGAAGCGGGCTCGTGGCATGCGGTTAAGTGATATTACTTACACTATTTTTATTATAATTACACTATGGCCCTGCAGTGGTATCATCATACATACATACATACATACATAAAAACACACACACACACACACGCGCGCACGCGCGGCATGTGAGTTCCTGTACGAGTGAGAAGAAAAAAACGGGCTCGAGTGATATCGCAAAGGAATATGGCCAAACCCGTCTACCATCGGTACGATATTGAAGTAGAAGGAGGTATTAAAAGGGATGCTTTTATTATTTTTAAAGGGTTTAGGGGGTAGTATTGGGGGCCTTGGAACGAATCACGCGTTTTACATGTAAAATGCAGTTCAATTTATGAAAAATCCAGATTCCGAAAAAGGCTCTGGAACGGATTAAATTTTTAAGGTGAAGTACCACTGTATTTGTTTTTCTATCCATAGGGGTCTTATCACCTGAGGTTAGTCTGGAACTTCACCTAGGACCATTTGCTTTGGGTGACTCGACCAGGGGCATAATGCCCCCGACAACATAACGCCTAAGATCATTAGGACACTAATACCCTTCCACCATGATAAGGTGGCAATTCAAGGAGATTTTGTGTCTTAGGGTGAGAAGCTCTGCCATCCAGGAGGGGCTTGGAGTCAAACCACTGCTCCTCCACGTTGTGAGGAGCCAGTTGAGGTGGCTCGGGCATCTGGTTAGAATGCTTCCCGAACGCCTCCCTGTTGTGGCGTTCTGGGCATGTCCAACCGGAAAGAGACCCCAGTCTTGACCCAGAACGTGCCCGAGGGTCTATGTCTCTTGGTTGATCTGGGAACACCTCGATGACCCCCCCAGAAGAGCTGGAGGAAGTGGCAATGGCGAGGACATCTAGACCTCACTGCTTAGGCTACTGCCCCTGC
Source organism: Plotosus lineatus (assembly GCA_024760905.1). NCBI lineage: Eukaryota > Metazoa > Chordata > Actinopteri > Siluriformes > Plotosidae > Plotosus > Plotosus lineatus. The sequence goes on along the minus strand of CM045745.1, from coordinate 37,505,887 downwards.
GACCCAACCCCGGATTAAGCTGAAGATGATGATGATGATAATGATGACTTTCATGTTGTAGTTCAAAAGGGGATTAAAGAACAGGGTCACATGACAAGCGCCCATTTTATCCGTGAATAAACAGAGAATGAAGACGTGCTGTGTGTGCAATTTGAGGAAATGTGGCTGGTAACTTGTGTGTATTCATAAATAAAGAGCATCTGAACTGATGAAGGCTTCTGGATCTACATGTAAACAAACAGCTGTTCTGTTGTCATGGCTGAAGTGAATGAAGATGTGACTTCTGTTATCAAAATGTGATTTTTCTTTACTGTTTACAGTTTTACAAGATGAATATACAGCAGCCCCATAACCTGTATACAGTAGACCCTTGACTATTCACGGTTTTGCACTCACGGTTTGAGTATTCGCTGACTGCCGAGCAGCTCGCACGTGATTCAAATTGAGCAATGGCTGTCCTCCTTCCTGCTAATTGGTTGAGGTGATGTAACGCCCCTTTTTCCTCATTTGCGCACAAGTTGGTAATGAGCCTTTTTTTTAGTGTGTTTTAATTATCAGTTAAGTTCTATGATGTCACTCCTGTTCAGCACCAGAAAAAGGTAATGACGTTGGATGTCTCTTCAGAAGAAATAAGACTTTCTTTGGAAGAAACGTAAAACACTCCACTGTTAAAGTTTTTTTCAATTATTATTCCAGTACATGCCCTAAGGCAGAGGTCGGCAATCTTATTTGCAAAGGGCCGGTGTGGGTGCAGGTTTTCCCTTCAACCAAACAATAGCCACACCTTTCACCTGTTTCCACCAATCACTGATCATCAAAAGAAAAGAAAACCTAGATTGGACATTACTGTTTCAATTCTGACGTGGAGCCATCTTGGTGAGATCACCTTGCTTTAAGTGTTAAACAGTAATGTTTAAAATGTTTGTGTGTTCTATTTTATTTACTGTGGTGTAGCATGTTTCTCATTTTGTTTATTCAATTTATTACATTTCTTGTTCTTTTATGTCTTTTTTTGTTATGGTCTGTGTTTTGGGGGACTTTAATTTTGGCACTGTGCCTCTTAACTGTTTACTCTCTGCTTTGGGTGAGGGGCGTGGCTGAGTTGCTCAGTAGCACACACCTGAATTCACTATTCTCATTTACTCACAATAAACAAAGGCACGCTCACCTCTGCGCCAGAGAATTAACTCACATCACATCACCCTTTGGTTTGTAAGGCCTCTAACTTTCTCACTCTCAAACTCGGTTTGAACTCGCTCCGGCTGAGGGGCGTGGCTGAGCTGCTCAGACTTAATGCAGTTAATACCTGAATTCAGTCATCTCATGCCTAATGCAATACGATCCTCTAGTGGGCATTTTTGAAAACTACAGTGCTGAATGTTTTTCATAGAATGCATTTAAAGGTGTTTTTATATATATGCTGTATAATGTTTATATTTTATTATCAATCAATATCACAGTAAAAAAAAAAAAAAGTTTTTCTTAATCATGACTATTTTACTACATTAATACTGTATTAATGAGTAAGACGGTCTATAGAATGTGTTTAAGAAGCATATTTTAGTGCATGTAATAGATACATAGTATTTTACTTCCGACTGCTCATTCGTGCATGTGACGTCATACATGGGGTTTTACTTCCGGGTACAGAACGCGCGGATTATCTCGATTCGCGGGAGGGCCCGGAACTGAACCCCCGCGAATGTCGAGGGCCAACTGTACATGCGCATGGTTAAATAACTTCATACAGTACATGACCAGCACCAATCAGTACACATCAATCGATTATATGAAAACAAATTCACATAGTTGATCAGAAATCTCAATAAAAGTGTCACCCATATATATATATATATATATATATATATATATATATATATATATATATATATATATATATGTCAATAAAAAACCCACAGTTTTTGACTTTTTTTTTTCTCAGTGATTTCTTTGTTATGTAAGCAACAAAACCTTTTATTATCTTTAGCTATTTGTTGTTGAGCATAGCAATCACAAACGGGTATAAAAGTTTCCACCGGAAACTACTCTTGTTTGAACGAAGTCTCCAGATGAGCATTACATGTATCGCGTCTTTTATCTCTCTCGATCTATGACTCCACTGTGGTGGTCACGTGACATGGACTTTACGAAATCACATCATTGTTTTTTACTGTATACCTCACAGAAGCATATGCTTAAAAAAACAAAAAACCCAAACCACACTAAAATTTTGGGTTATTTTTACACTTTTTTTTCTCGAAACATGACAATGGCAGGTGAGCAAGCGCTAACAGGTGCACGTGAGATGTGTAATGGTTTGTGTTTAATGCCCTTTAAAAACCTCAGTACATATGTCACTGAATCATCACGAAAACAAATCTCTAAGTAGATTTTTTTTAAAGGTTATTTATACTTATATTTTAATCATGACAGAGGCGTGTCAGGTGAGCTCTGTGCTTCATGTCCTTCAGAGTTTTTGTATAAAAACCAGGCTTTATGGATCCGTGTATCCGAGACTAGTTTTGCTGTTCTGTTGCACAGTGCGGTTCTGTTAAAAGTCGTGCATTTAAAAACAGTTCAGTGTACGTACCGTCATGGGGCATAGTAGTGCACATGGACCGATTTGAGACGCAATCGGTCGTGTTTTGCGCGTGTGCTGCGCAGTATCGATGCGCTCGATGTGTTTTACTGTTACTTCCGGAATGCGTCGTTCCGTGACGTCACAGATGTACAGTCTTTGGGCGGAAAGTGATGGTTTGACTCCCGTACGGAAGAGGGAGCATTGTTTTGTTTTTTTTTTTCCTTTTGCAGCAGCTCGTTTTTCTCTCTGATGTACATGAGATTTTTCTCCAGAGCATGTTCAGGTGAGCCTTTGATCTTTCCTGTTAATTAAGCGGAAGGCCAGTAAATGCTACATCCGGGAATGAAGTGCATCACCTGGATTTGATGGACGTGCGCGAGCTGGGCGGGGAAAAATCTTTCTTGAATTTTAACTCTTCGGACATCGGATTCACCTTCCCACCGCTCCCACATCCCCACTTTCTTCCTTTTATTCTTCTTTTTCTTACATTCCTCCCCCATTTTCTTCTCCCTAATAGTTTTGCATCCGAGCCCGTCCATCAGGAATTACCTCCCCGATCATGATCATCACCGACCGGGGGGGGGTTTGACAGAACAAGTCTACTCCGTGACACGTGTTGCTGTACACCCGCCTCTGCGCATGCGTCTTCGGGGATGGGTGGAACACACTCGGAGGGAAAGCATGCATAATGGGCTGGCGATGGCTGTGAGTTCCAGGGAAGTGAGGGTTTGCGGTGCGTCCCACATGGACGAGATCTGCGGATGAGCTTCTATGCGTTCCCAAGCAACTCCATTCCAACTTGGGATCTCCGGCTTGATAGCTGCGTGCCTTGACGATGCCCCGCTTTCTTCTTTGTCACCCCCACATTCCCACTTTATGTCACTCCCACTTTCCGTCCTTCCTCTTTTACGTCACTCCCACATTTCTTCTTTGTCATTCCCACATTCTGCCCTTCCTGTTTGTCACCCCACATTCCCACTTTACATCACTCCCACATTCCGAGTTGACGTCACTCCCACATTCCCACTTTGTCACTCCACAGTCCCTTTTTATGTCATTCCAACATTCACACTTCATGCCACTCCCACATTCCCTCTTTACGTCACTTCCACATTCCTGGTGTTCTGTCATTTATTTTGTTATTAAATTAACTATATCATACTGTATAAGTAACTTGTGCTGATTTCAGAATGGATGTTGGCTTTAATCCCACTCTCGTATTCGCGTGGTCAGTGCTGTGTGTGCCAGTGTAATGCTTTATTGATCATTTTAAAATGATATGAACATGGAGGGATGTTTGTATTGTAGGTGTAGTCAGGATGTAAACACACCGGTTAGACTGGTTTATTTGCACCACTTCCTGTGTGTTTGGAACAATGTGACCACTCCGGCCCTGAGCTCGTCCTTGTGAATTTCTCCTGATTTCATGCTGAGTTACAGATAATTACTTTGCATGTGGTGCTCATTATTCATCATCTGTCCTCGACCAAGAACCAGGAGACTCCACTCTCTACTTTAAAAAAGGACAGAAGTTATTTCTTTAACAATACAAGAAAGACATTCAAAAAATGTATAACATCCACTTCTGCAGTTATGAAATAAACGTCCCCAAACTAAAATACTGACTTTAAAGGATAAAAATGTGCAGGTTATTACCTTTCCCCATGATAACCAGCATGGTGGGGTGATGGTAATGTTATACTGGGGTTATATTGATGTTATACTGGGGTTATAGTGGATGTGACATTGTAGAGGTTATACTGGGTTGTAGAGGGGTGGCAATGATGTTATACTGGGGTTACAGTGGAGTTATAACTATAACTCCCCTATTGCCCCAGTATAACGCTCCTAAACATCCACTATAACCCCATGTTTAGGGAGACGTTATACTGTGCTGGGTTAATAGCACAGTTATAATAATGTTTTATATATGTATGTAATGTATTTGACGTGATAAGCGCCCAGGGCGCTACAAAAATTGGAGTGGGTGGGCGCTTATTCAAATGTTACCAGCGAAGTGGAACGGTAAGTGCTTATTCCCATTGAGGTGGAAAACATTAATAATAACAGAACAATAAGAGAGTTTTACTGGTATTTGTGTTATTCATTTTGTGGTTTCAACCAAATTATTTACATAAAAGCTGAAAATAAACAGAAAACGGCATAATTTTTTTTTTTTTTTTACTACAAAAGACTTTTCCCTCCTGGTCTTCTTTTCCTTTCGGCTGTTCCCTAAAACATTTTCCCGTAAGTAAAATTGAGCCAGTCAACACAAATGGCAAATTTAGCCCATGTCCAGGAATGTCTTTAAATTTATGAAGTTAGTGAGCAGAAGAATCGGGTGAACAATACTCGTCATCAAATGTGTTGTTAGTGATGAACATTATAGACATTCTCCAGTGGCAGGGGGTCTTGAAATACCGTGTAAACTCACTTTTACAGGCAGTGAACGTCTCATTTTACTGTTACAGAGACTGATCCAATAAAATTGGTAAGTTTGAGCTACCATTTTACTCCCAGTACACATGGGCGGTTATTTGAAGTAAGATAAAAAACACGGGGGGGGGGTATTGGAGCAGGGTGCTTATTACGTCAAATACGGTGTGTGTGTGTGTGTGTGTGTGTGTGTGTGTGTGTGTGTGTGTGTGTGTGTATATATAAAATTAATGGAGTCATATTGTGGTTATAGTGGAGTTTTGTGACATTGCAGTGGTTATACTGCGTTATAGATGGGTGCGAATGATGTTATAATGATGTTATAATAATGTTATAGTGGCTGTTTAGGACTGTTATACCTGGTTAATAATGGAGTTAAAGTCACGTTATTGTGGCGTTATAATGGATGTGTAGTGGTGTTATAGTGATGTTCTACGGGGTTATAGTACAGTTGTAGTAGAGTTAAAGTGATTTTGAAATGGTATATTGGGGTTATAGTGCTTAGTGTTCCAGCTCTGCTCTGCTGTGGGGTTTTCTGCACTGAACAGTTTGGTACTCCACCTTATCTGATGCTAACAGAGCTCGCTAATTTGCTGGAGTAGCATTCACAAAGCGGGATGGTTGTTGGCAATATTTGGCACGTTTTCGCTGCTCATCATGTGATCAGGGTGTGATGTATTTAAGTGACGGCTGAATTTATTTGGGTTCATGCTGTCCGCTGCCAATATTTTCAGACACAGTAAACACAGCGGTCTTTCCTCGTTTCTCACCACAGAACAGTAAAGCCAAGCACTACATTACATCCGCTTCATCGTACCTCCTCGACTTAACTTCTGGGAGACTTTCATTTCTCTCACTGTCTACACCTCGCTCCGCCTCTCTTTCCGTCCCTGTTAAAAATTTCCATGGTGGGTTTATTATAGTCACTTCTTATTTTACTGTCGGGCACACTCTGACAGTGAGGAAACCACCTGCTGTAGTGGATGTAGAATTACACTTTATCCTTATACGGCAACAAAAGCATGTTCCCTGGGGTCACACGCGCTTCCTTCTGACACCCCCCCCCCCCAGGGGGCGCACCCCACTATTTGAGAGCCACTAGGTTATTATACTGGGTTTATAATGGCATTATATTGGAGTTATAGTTGCAGTGGTAACCTGGTGGTAAAGGGCGCTGGATCACTGATTCTAAGGTTGGGGGTTCGAGTCCCACTCTACACAGGGCTGTTACTGTCCCTCCCAGTGCCGCTGGCAGGGTTATCAAAGGCCGGCCATGTCTGTCACTGTCTACGGTGTGAGGTTCATGTAAAAGAACCATTGCTTACTTTCGTAAAGAGGAGCTGTATAGCCGTCAGCGTGTTCCTATCCCTTGCTAAAGGGTTATGTCAGGAATGGCATCCAATGGAAAAACCTAAGCCAAATCAAACAAAACATACGAATCAGATTATTTGCTCTGGCGACCCCTGAAAAAGGGAAAAAGCCGAAAGGAGATGATGATGATACTGGGGTTATATTGGAGGTTTAGTCATGTTATATTAAGGTTATAGATATTTTATAGTCATGTTATAGTGGCATTATAGAGATGTTATAGTGGGGTTATAGGGGTATTATAAAGATGTTGTAGTTCGATTGTAGTGGTGTTATAAAATTGTTATAGTGAAATTATAGCAGCAGAAAGTTCCAGAAGGTGAGAGATGATCTCAATTCAGTGTAGTGAAGATATGTTGGTGATTGTGTCACTGACATGGAAGGGAGCAGCGTGTGGTATGTAACACCGAGTGAAGAGCTGCTGTCATTGCCAACTGACACACACACACACACACACACACACACACACACACACACACACTTGCACATGCACCTCATACAATAAAATAAATAAAAACAACTATAATTAATAAACACACAAAATACACATATTTTAAAACTGCATGGTTTCAGAGGGGGAACACTGGTCCGAAGTACCCGATTGTCCGAAGTTTCCGATTCCAGATATTTCAACGATTACGTCACGAAAAACTTTTACTTAAGCACACTATGTAATCTGCAACTGTAAATACTGTATACTCTGTAAATGTTCACCATAAGATCAGGGGTCGGGAACCTTTTTGACTAAGAGGGCCAAAAAAAAGACATATATTTTAAAAATCTAATCCTCTGATATATATATACAGTTGGGCCAATAAGTATTGGGAAATGTAAAAATGTGCAAGTTCACCCATTTAAAAAGATAGGAGAGGACTGTAATTTTCATCATAGGTACACATCAAGCTTGAGAGACAGAATGTAAAAAAAATAAAAAATCCAGGAAATCACATTGTATGATTTTTAAACAATTTATTTGTGAAAATTGGAGGCCACTGTATATATATATATATATATATATATATATATATATATATATATATATATATATATATATATATATATATATATATCAGGGGTTGGGAACCTATGGCTTGTGAGCCAGATGTGGCTGTTTTGATGACTGTATCTGGCTCTCAGATAAATCAGGTGGTCTTTCTTAACAGAATAATGAATACATAATTTCACTGTCATTTAAAAAAATACAAAAAGCCATCAAATTAAACAAAAACAGATGAATAAATCTCAAGCATTTAAATCTATACATCTGTTTTCAATGTCACGGTCACTGTGGCGTGCAGTGGAGAGCCAATCCCTTTCTGTATGCCAGTATGTGGGCATGTCCAATACCTTGAAAGTCTAGTTTAATAGGATTATAACAACAGCCACAGACTGTGCGTGTTGTTTTTGAATAAAGAGATAAATTTCCCTCGTTTTGATCGGCTCATTTCCACGAAGCCAAGCACAGCTGGCAAGCAAACACAAATGGACAGACATGGGAAAACTTCAACCCGCAGACCAGCTGATTGCCGAAACTTGGGACGCGCTTCCTGTCACATAAACACTGTAGTGTGTTAGTCCAATAAAATTAGAGTTTCAAGGTATTCGACCCACCTGCATACACAAAGGATTGGCTCTCCGCTTCGCGCCATAGTAACGTGGCATTGAAAATAGATGAATAGATTTAAATGCGCGAGATTTCTTTAAGCCAGTCTGGTCATCTGGCGGTCACTTTCGGAAACAACGGCCCACATCCGAACGATCCAGACTAGTCGGAAGTTACAGATTTTGTCCGTTGCATCCGAAATCCGTTAAAGCGACGTCCATAAAACCGAGGCATGAGTGTATTCAGGAAAATAAAATGTAAAAATTTTAAATGTACTAGTATACTGTAGTGGCCTCACCCAGTCGCTGAGATGGATGCCAGCCTCCCTGTGACCCAAATTAGGATTAAATAGTTCAGAAAATGAATGAAATGTCACTCCTCCTCATCCTTCTTCTGTTCATTCCTCATTTTCCTTCTCATCGTTCTTTTCGTCTTTCTTCTTTTACCTCTCCCCTTCTTTTCTCACCTCTCTTTATCCTTCCTCCTATCACTTTACTTATGTCTCCTTCTCATTCTTCACCTCTTCTTTTTCTCCTCTCCTTCTGTTCCTGCTTCTTCTCCTCATCCTCCAACCAAACTTAATGCAAGCTTTTTCCTTTAATGTAAATTAATTTATTTTTCTCATACTTTTCTGTAAAATCTAAAGGTTTATGGTGATTTCTACTTCTTCCCCTTTTATACTTTTATAATCTTATTGTTTTCCCTTCTTCCTCTTCTCTTTTTCTGTGATTCTGAGTTGAGTATTTGATTTTCTCGTAATCAGTAAGGCGCCCCACCCACCCACACACACACACACACACACACACACACACACACACACACACATTTAAACAGTCGTGTTGCAGTTTCAGTGTAGTTTTTGTTTTCAACCTCACACAGTCATATGTTAGGAAGGTGAGTCTGATCCATCTGTTTTATGTGTGTGTGTGTGTGTGTGTGTGTGTGTGTGTGTGTGTGTGTGTGTGTGTGTGTGTGTGTGTGTTGTTTGAATTTTGTTTGCTTTTTCAAAAGTCTGTTGAAATTTTTTGTCTCCTTCACTTCATTTTCATTTTCACTCTGTTGCTTTGTACTTGTTAAGTTGGTAAATTGTTTTCACCGCCGCCTCCACCATTGAGCGTGAGAATCAATGTTATTGAAATGAAAATTCTTCCCAAGTTCCTGTATCTCTTGATGTCTTCCGATATTTTTAACTGAGGTATTCTTCACAAAATGAATTTATTCTTTTATATGGAATATGAAGTTACCTCATATTAAAAATATGTGCAAAGATCCCACAGGTCATAATATTTGGCTCTTCCAGTTTTCTTATTCTCTTACTGGGCTACAGTTCTTTATTGGCGAACAGTGATAAAAATTCATCATCTTAAGTGAACTTAGACAAAATGTTCTTTGGACAAATATTCCCATGTCACTTCTTCAGGCTAGACTACTGATATTGACAAATTAAATTTCCGTGTATACAGACATATATATATATATATATATATATATATATATATATATATATATATATATATATATATATATATAATATGCAAATCAGAAGTATTACCCCCATACCGGATCGGTCGAGGCCCGGGTTAACAACAACCGCCATCAGTGCTGTCAATCAACAGGGTGCTGATGGAAATTGGACTACTGTTGGTCGAAAGACGTCAAAAAAGGAGAGGCGGGAGGCGTGTCCGTAGGCAGAGAGAGAAGATGAAAGGCATGAGTCTAGGACTGAGAGTAGGGGCTGTGAATGTTGGAATTATGCAAAGAAAAAGGTAGAGAGCTGGCTGACATGATGCAGAGGAGGAAGGTGGACATACTGTGTGTTCAGGAGACCAGATGGAAAGGTAGCAAAGCTAAAAGCTTAGAAGCAGGGTTTAAGCTGTTTTGTCATGGTGTGGATGGGAAGAGAAATGGAGTAGGAGTCATCTTGAAGGAGGAATTTGTCAGGAATGTTCTATAAGTGAAAAGAGTGTGTAACACATGTAAACACATGGTTACTAATTTTATTGGAAAAAACCCTAGTTTCCAACACTCCCTGAAAGCACTAGTTTCCTAGTCCCCTTGAAAGCATCATAGGCACGTGCTGCATGCGACCAGCAGAGCGTGTAGGAGAGCGTAAGGAGCAGGACGCATACAGAGCCCTCGAAAAGCGACACGAGTGAGTCAACGATCAAAAATGTGATTAAGTGAACTTTTAACAAGTTTAACTAAGTTTGTGTGCTTTTCAGAGCCTTGTATGTGTTTTGTTCTCTCTCAATCGAACCGGGTGGAGAGAGCTTGTTTTCTTGGAAGCTCCGGTGAGTCATTGCAATATGAAGCTAGTTTAAGAACCTATGCTAACTTTACACGTGGTGAACCTATGCTAACTTTACACGTGGTGACTTTTAAAGCTGTGTGCACTATTTTTGTCTTTAAAAGGCTAAGACCAGTCGGAGTACATAACAAAGATTGTACTGTGCACAAAATGAACCTTACATTTTATTTTTCTAAATGTTTTGTTGAAAGCACTTTTGCTAATGCACTAAAGTAGTGCAGATAAGCTGTGTTGTATTACATTCCATTCAGTGCCTTTCATGCACTTTTGTCATTTTATTTAGGAATTATTGTTGTTAAATATTTTATTCATTGTGTCTGTACTGCATGTGCAGACTGGTTTTTTAGTGGATCTGGATTTGATCTTGAAGCTGGTTTCGGACACGGATGGCGAGCCAAATCCAGTGAGAACTCTTGGTGGATCCAGAAGCAGTGTGGCCAACTGTTCTCTGGATGCGAGAGTAGATCTACAGACCCAACTACTTCAAATCACAGGATCCCAGATAAGAATAGATAAAAACACCTTTATCCCAAACGGATCACAATCCTGGAAAAGACTCCCGGGTTCACACGAATCAAACCTTAGAGATTTAAGCTTATTTTATTTTATTTTTAATTTGTAAAGAAAGTTCTACAATATTGTATGCACTGTTTCTTGTAGTATTGTTAATTGTAATAAATCTGCCGGCTGTTCAAATTCAAATCTCCACAATTCATTTTACTCCTCCAGAACCTAGTATAAAACCTAGCACAGCTATATCAAGCTGGTGTTACAAGTGTCAGACAGAGTGATGAGTCTCAAGTTAGAAATTGAAGGTGTGATGCTCAATGTTGTTAGTGCTTATGCCCCACAGGCAGGATGTGAGCTAGAAGAGAAGGAGAGATTCTGGAGTGAGTTAGATGAAGTGATGCAGAGTACCCCCAGAGGTGAAAGAGTGGTCATTGGTACAGACTTCAATGGACATGTTGGTGCAGGAAACAGAGGGGACGAGGAAGTGATGGGCAGGTTTGGTATCCAGGACAGGAACACAGAAGGACAGATGTTGATTGACTTTGCAAAAAGGATGGAAATGGCTGTGGTGAATACTTTCTTCCAGAAGAAACAAGAGCATAGGGTGACTTATAAAAGTGGAGGTAGGAGCACACAGGTAGACTACATCTTGTGTAGGCGATGTAATTTGAAGGAAGTCAGTGACTGCAAAGTAGGAGTGGGTGAGAGTGTTGCCAAACAGCATAGGATGGTGGTGTGCAGGATGATGCTGATGGTGAGGAAGGTGAAGAAAGCAAAGGCAGAGCAGAAGACAAAGTGGTGGAAGTTGAAAAAGAAAGAGTGTCGTGTTGTCTTCAAAGAGGAGTTGAAACAAGCTTTGGGTGGCCAGGAAGTGCTTCCAGATGACTGGAGAACCACAGCAAATGTGATCAGGGACACAGGTAGGGGAGTACTTGGTATGTCCTCTGGAAGGAAAGTAGATAAGGCGACTTGGTGGTGGAATGAGGAAGTGCAGGAGTGTGTAAAAAGGAAGAGGTTAGCGAAGAAGAAGTGGGACATTGAGAGGACAGAAGAGAGTAAACAGGAGTACAGGGAGACACAGCGTAAGGCGAAAGTAGCAGTGGCTAAGGCCAAACAGAGGTCGTATGATGACTTGTATGCTCGGTTGGACAGTAAGGAGGGAGAAAATGATCTATACAGGTTGGCACAGAAGAGAAATAGAGATGGGAAGGACATGCAGCAAGTTAAACATGTGTGTGAATGAGAAGGACCCAGGAGGAATGGTGATGTTACAGGGAGCAGAGATAACGAAGGTGGAGGATTTTAAGTACTTAGGCTCAACAATCCAGAGCAATGGAGAGTGTGGAAAAGAGGTGAAGAAGCGTGTGCAGGCAGGCAGGAATGGTTGGAGAAAAGTGTGTGGTGTGATGAGCGATAGGAGAGTGTCAACAAGAATGAAAGGAAAAGTGTACAAGATGGTGGTGAGGCCAGCGATGTTGTATGGCTTAGAAACAGTGGCGCTGAGGAAAAGGCAGGAGGCAGAGGTGGAGGTAGTAGAGATGAAAATGCTGAGGTTCTCTCTGGGAGTCATGAGGATGGATAGGATCAGAAATGAGCACATCAGAGGGACAGCCCATGTAAGACGTTTTGAAGACAAAGTCAGAGAGGCTAGATTGAGATGGTTTGGACATGTACAGAGGAGAGATAGTGAGTATATTGTTCGTAGGATGCTGAGGTTGGAACTACCAGGCAGAAGGCCTAGAGGAAGACAAAAGAAGAGATTTATGGATGTGGTTAAGGAAGACATGAAGGTCGTTGTAGTCAGAGAAGAAGATGCAGAGGACAGGGTGAGATGGAGGCGGATGATTAGCTGTGGCGACCCCTGAAGTGAGGAGCCGAAAGGAAAAGAAGAAGATATATATATATATATATATATATATTTCGATGTAAATATGAATAAAGAACAAGTAAAGAGAATATGAGAAGAAAAAAGGAGGGAGGAGGAGAGAGAACATGCAAGTACATACCATATATTTATATTTTATTCAGAAGGGAGCACAAACTTTTGACTTGATCTGTTTTTAATGAACATTGCTTTTCGACTTTGTTTTTGTAATGCATTGATAGTGAAGGATGATGTGGGGATATAGTGTGTTTGAGGTAATTAGCCTCCTGAGAAGTGCCTCAGTGAACAGTGCGATGATTACCGAGTATGCTAACGAGCTGCTGACAGAGTGCTCATGAGCTCAGCTGTTGATTAGCTCACAGAGAATCTGAGAAGTAGGGGAAAACAGAAGTGGGCCACGCCCCAATCCACACACATCTCTCTTCTGTGTTAAGCACCCTGAGCTCAGGGTACAGGTGATCACACGTGATAAGTAGGACACTGTTCAGAACGATAAGAGTGTGGATTGGCACACGACCCATGTGAGATATAGATACTGATATTATTAATTTCCAAAAAACACAAGGACATCATCTTTAATTTGTCTTAAACTGAAACTCTGTGTGTGTGTGTGTGTGTGTGTGTGTGTGTGTGTGTGTGTGTGTGTGTGTGTGTTTATGTAGTGATGGCAGTGCCTAGGCCAGTGGTGTTAAGCGGACCCTCGGGTGCTGGGAAAAGTACACTTCTCAAAAAACTGCTTGAGGAATTTGATGGTGTCTTTGGCTTCAGCATCTCCCGTAAGACACACACACACACACACACACACACACACACACACACACACACACACACACACACACAGGCTACATCCAAAAATTCCCTTATGTATGTATGTAGCATAACGCTAGTGATATTTATTAGTATACAGTCAGCCCTCTACTTACGTAATTAATCCGTTCCAGAGCCTTTTTCGTAGCCTGGAGTTTTTGTAAGTAGAGGCACATTTTACAGGCATGTGATTTTCCGCGAATTCGCGGAATTCCATTTTTTTTCATTGGTCCAGTTTAAAAAATAAAAAATCGATTTTTCCACGCCGAATATGTCAAAATAACCTTTTCCGCTTTTATTCGGTTCCGAGTTTTGCATAAAATGACCTCTCTTGAACTGTTACTGCTGATTGGCTGATGGCTTTCTAATAGCCAATCACTGATGTTGAAACATGTACGTACACAATCACACCACTTCCGATCCGTTCAGCAGTCGGTGATCGAGAGAAAAGATTCTGCTCAACTCAAAGAAATAGACAAAGTCGTGTATAACAAGTCTAGGTGGGAATGGATGGAAACAGAAACCGTAGCATTCAATTGCCGGAACATTTGGTGTTCAAACGAAGATTCCAGAACCCTACGGACCCTTTGTTTGCTGTTTGACCAGAAACTTCCATGCAAAGAAAAGACTCAGTGAAACAACCAGTTTCTGTCGCCGATCGAGTAGTTAATTTTGAGATATGTTTGGGAATTTTCTTGTCTAGTTTCCGATTATATTTTTCAAATTATTGTGAATGCATGCATATTTTAGGCGTAGGACGTTCATGTGTTTATTCTGTGAACTGAATCAAATGAGCCGACTCTCTGGTCACTGAACTGAAGCAGCGGGAGTGTGTGCGCTCGTGTAATTAGCTCATTAATATTGGAAATGTAAAACTATGAATCTGAGCCTCAACCGAAACGCCACAGCATCCAGAAGGACAACAAACTTTCTAAGGCGGCCTCCAGAAGGACAGTTCAAGCTGCACAAAAGGAAACAAGAAAGTGCCATGCTAAAGCACTAAAGACAACGAAACATCAATTCAAAAAACGTATGTCATGTATAGCATGTCGTGTGTATAGTTTGTTTCCAGATTGTGTTTAAAGACAATGACTGTTGATAATAGTGTTGTGAGGCAGGACATATCCATGAGGGACTATTTGATTTGTGACTGTGACACTTTGATTAGTGTTGGAATCCCACATGATAAACCCACAAGTTGAGGTACAGTATGCATATGGAGATTAGAAATTAAACTTTCTAGAGCTCTTTCAGTGTCATGAAATAGCATTTTGAAATGAAATAGCATACTTCTAACACATATTTCATCCAAAATTGGTGTACTTTTATAATTTTTAAAGGGTTTATGGGGTAGTCTTGGGAGCCTTGGAACGAATCACGCGTTTTACATGTAAAATGCACCTCTACTTACGAAAACTCCAAGCTACGAAAAAGGCTCTGGAACGGATCAATTTCGTAAGTAGAGGGCCGACTGTATGTATGAAATATGTGTTAAAAGTAAAAGAAAATTATTTATTAAACCATTTAAACATTTTATTAACATATTTATTAATTCAACCATTATTAAACATTTTTTATTAATGCACATACACACACACACACACACACACACACACACACACACACACACACACACATTTGTGACAAGCTCCGCCAAATGCGGGCTCCGCCCACACGAAGGATGCTGGAGCATTTTAAGATGGGGAATTCAAAGCGCACTCCCTGCTTGACAGATCGGAGGTCAGGACTCAACTTTAACTTGTTTCCTTGAGGGATCGGAGGTCCGGATGAGCCACGTTTTGCCTACATTCGGTAGAGCAAGCCACATTTATGAAACATTTACTTAATTAAACAACTTAAAAAAACGAAAAATAAGCTGCAATGTGCTCCCTCAAAAGAGAGTTAAAAGAACGCTTCCTTTCATCTCTGACTGACTCTGTACGCAGTCTCGCGCTCTCACACACACACACACACACACACACACACACACACACACACGCGCACATGTGCGCACATGCACACACACACACACACACACACACACACACACACACATTGTCTCTCTCTATCTCCCTCTCTTTGTCTCACACACACACACACACATGCACAAAACTCTCTCTGGTGTGTTTTGCCGAATGCATGCTCCGCCCACACACCACGCGCAGCCGACGGAGCAATTCTATTTAAATAGACGGGATGTATTTAAAGCGGAATTAGAGCACCAGCTGCTTTCGGTCGCCTCGGTTGAATCTGAGGCGGTCGGTCTGGGTCGGCGCATGGAACGTGACTTCCCTGCGGGACGACTCTCACCTGCCTCTGGTATCAAGGGAGCTTAGTCTGCTTGGCTTCAGCATTGCGGCCCACTCTGAGGTGCGGAGGCCTGGGTCCAGCGAGACAGGTGTCGGTGGGTACACCTACTACTGGTCTGGCTGGGCTGATGGTCTTCACACTCAAGGAGTTGCCGTCGCCGTCACTGATCGATTGGCTCCTTTGGTATCGAAGGTGGTCCCGGTCAAGGAGCGTATTATGCGACTGAGGGTGACTCACACAGTGGAGACGCTCTCTATCGTCGCAGTGTACGCCCCGACCAGGGTAAGTGATCGATCTATGAAGGAAACCTACGACCAGCTCAACTCGGTGGTGTCG
Source organism: Plotosus lineatus (assembly GCA_024760905.1). Classification (NCBI taxonomy): domain Eukaryota; kingdom Metazoa; phylum Chordata; class Actinopteri; order Siluriformes; family Plotosidae; genus Plotosus; species Plotosus lineatus. The sequence goes on along the minus strand of CM045745.1, from coordinate 37,489,743 downwards.
GGGGTTCCGAGAAGGGACACCCTGATTGTACTGGGGGACTTCAATACGACCACTGGCACTAACCGGGATGGCTACGAAGCATGTGTCGGTCCCCACGGCTCTGGACGCCGCGATGAAAGCGCCTTAATGCTTCTTGACTTCGCAAAAAGTTGGGGCTTAAGGATTGCTGCCTCGGGGTTCCAGAGATCGGATCCGCGACGCTGGACTTGGTACTCCAACGACGGCGTCACTAGGAAGGAGATCGACCATGTTCTCGTAGGTAGTCGCTGGCGGCTGGTCCAGAACTGCCATGTCTTCAGAAGTGCCCAGCTATTCTCGGGAGACCACGGGCTTCTGGTGGCGACTCTGAAGATCCGCTTCAGGCGCCCTGAGAAAGCCCTGGCTCGTCAAATGCGATTTGACGTAAGCCGACTCGGGGACCCTGATGTGGCTTCGGAGTTCGTCAGTAGGCCTGGGGAATCTCTGGAGGATCTGGATGCGGGTGCAGGCACGGAAGTTCTTTGGACTGGTTTCAGAGACTGCATCCTGGAGGTGTCCCATGGCTGCATATCGGGGTCGCCCAGACGACCAGGAATAGCCATCTCCTATGAGACCATCGACATCATCGAGAGAGCGAGACAGGCTCAACTCGATGGCAGAGTTGGTCTGGCAAGGGACCTGAAGCGCGACCGTCTAGGCGGTGCGAAGAGATCGGGAGGCTGCGGTCCGCGATCTCTGTGAGACTGTCGAGGGCCATTTGAATTCGAGTGACTCTCGCCCGGCTTACAGGGTGTTGCGGAGCCTCCGTTCCTCTCGGTCCACATCGCGATGTCAGACGGTGAAAGCTGCAGACGGTAGTGTCCTTACTGAAGAATCGGAAGTGAGGACTCATTGGGCTGGCCCTGTTTGAAAGATCAGAGGTCCTGATTCAATATTAACTTGCTTCCTTGCAAGATCAGAGGTCTTGTCCCATGGAGCACTCTGTTTCCTTGCTCCTTCTGCTTCAATATCGTGCCAAAATAATCACCTTTGTCACTGTATTTTTGCTTTAAGGTCTTCTTCTTCAATATCGTCCTGATTGTAGAGGGGTTTCGGCGATAACGAAATATAACGCTGCATGATGAATCTCAAAACAAGCCAATGTTCCTGTTCAACAGTGTGTGACAAACAGGAAGTATGGGTACAGGAAGTATGGGTACAGGTCAGCTCCCTCCTGGCCAATGGGAGGTCAGTGGGGCGGGATGTTGGTAGACAGCCAATGAGAGAGCAACTCGCGCATTGTTTGAATTTTTGAATGGCACGTTTCGTAAAAAAAGGTTGTTTTCGTAAAAAGAGGATGAAAATTTAGGAAATTTTTTTTCGTAACCTGGATTTTTCGTACTCGGAGGTGCTCGTAAGCAGAGGGCCAACTGTATTTTCCTTTATCCTTTCAGATACGACACGGACACCTCGTCCAGGAGAAAAGAATGGGAAAGGTACCAACGCACGCATGCACGCACACATACACACACACACACACACACACACACACACACACACATACACATTGACCTTAACATAAGTGTAATATTGTGTTTTAGATTATCATTACGTGAGCAGGGATGAGATGCAGGCAGGAATCGCCCAAGGAGATTTCATTGAGAGCGCAGAATTTTCCGGGAACATGTACGGAACAAGGTACGCACAACCTGTTTGTGTGTTTAAAATCACGGGTTGTCTGTGTTATCAGTTGATGCTAATTTTAGTTATAATGTAATGCTAATATTATTCCATATTACAGTGGAGCCTCGGAATCCGAACAAATCGGAATCCGAACAAAAAATCTGTGATTTTTTTTTTGTCCTGGAAACTGAACAAAAACCTAAAGCTAAGCTAAAGCGCCAAAGCCAAGCTAATTAGCTAATAATAGTTTCATCTGTGAAAACGGGTGCGCTTTATTCTTCACAGGGAAGGCACTAGAGCACAAGTAAATCATAGTCAGTGTTTAGAGATGCGGAGAAACATGGAACTCAAATTAAAGCGGGAACTGGTGGAGCACGGAGCTGAGAGCCAGAGAGATCACGGGGAAGAGGGACAATGTTCTAGCACCGGGAAGAGCGCTGCTAGTCTTTATATCCCGTGATTAAGTGGAATTAGGTGTGTGTGTTTAGCACTCCACCCGTGTGTGACAGCCATGCCCCTCTCCAACGCGCATTTCAAAACGCAACTCTTTTGTGAGAGACCATAACACACTAAAATAAAAACCACAGTGCAGTTAGAGTATCTCACAACACAGACCATAACATAGTACACTGCATTCTATAATTTTTTCACTTAATTTGTGGACCTATGGTATGAGTTACTGTACTGTTAACTTCTGTTCAAAAGACGACGGAACAGATGAAGACCATTTACATTATTTGCAATGGGAAAAAGCGGATTTGGAATCCGAACAAATCGGAATCCGAACAGCTGTCTAGTAACGGACACTGCACATGTGCACGCCTGAGCTGACCAATCAACAAACAATATTATCAGTAAGCAATAATAGCTGAACACTGTCAATCAAACAACGTGCGAGTGTGAGAATAAAACACAGTTTGTTAGTCCCGCCTCCGGCTCCTGCACATGTGTGTTAGAACACAAACATTGACGCACAGAGAATGAATGGATAAAATAATCATAATCCATCCAGCCTGGATCTGCAGCCTCATGCTCAGTACTTTTATAATAGTATGTTTTTGTGCTGTAAATATGTATTAATATTTGTCTGTGCCTTTGAATAGATAAATAACTTTATCTCAATTTGTAAATGTATTCAGCACATGTACTTGCAGATGTAGTTTGAAATATATTTGAGAATGTTTTTGGTTGAACTATAATATTTGATTCGTCTTCTGAGAGGAATAGATGAATTGTCTTCTGATGAAAAACTGTGCATGTTGTTGGCATGAGATTCCATGTTGTTTATATCATATGCTGTGATATGCATGCACTATATTTTATGTGGTACTTTGTATCAATTCAGTGACGTCACGGTAACTTTGTGTAGGCGGGCACTTAGCGACGGCGGCTTTCGGGTCGATAACTTATACGACAAGCACATCAAACAAAAGTGCTGTGTGTGCAATGGTTTATTTGTGAATACTAGCCAACCCGGTATCAGCCGCTGAAACATCAGAAGGCAGCTGATCACAAACTGAAGCGTGGTCGTCCAAAAGCCAATGACCAATAAAAAAGGCAGACATTTTGAATTATATTTTAATCTAAAATAATATTAAAAACAATGTCATTTTTATTATTAAAACCAAATGTCTTAATATTAATATTAAAGCAGGTGTCATTATAAATAATTGTTTAAAAGTATATATTTTTTATTGATTTCATTATTATTTGACTGGTGTATAAAAGAAGTATTGATCAAGGAAATACATTGATTTATTTTAGAAAAGAGGTTTGCCCGTTGTTTTGTTTAATATCTTATTTAAAAATCCTGCCGAGAGATCATCAACATTTAGGTAAAAAAAAAAGCGTACTCTCTGTACGCTTGGGAAAATGTTGAACCGCCCTTAATGTTCCAGAACATTCTGTGTAATTTTCATGGTTACCATGTCAACGGTATTGAGTGGCCAGATGTTTCTGTCTCATGTTCTCTGGGTTAATTTTTATTGTCTTTTAGTAAAGATCACCTAGCTTATGGCGTTACCTTCACTAGCTCGCTCATGTTTGCTGTTTTTATTGATTTACTAGACTTTGCAGTCATGATCTTACAACTGAAACTGCTTGATAAAAGTGTGTGTGTGTGTGTGTGTGTGTGTGTGTGTGTGTGTGTGTGTGTGTGTGTGTGTGTGTGTGTTATCCCTATAGTAAAGCTGCGGTCCAGGCTGTTCAGGCCAAAAATCTGATTTGTATTTTAGACATTGACATGCAGGGAGTGAAAAGCATCAAGAGAACTAATTTAAACCCCATCTACATCTCCATCCAACCTCCATCCATGGAAATGCTGGTGTGTGCGCGCGCACACACACACACACACACACACACACACACATACACATACACACACACACACACACACACACACACACACACACACACACACACACACATACACCTAAATACCAATTTGACCACATGACATGGGCTTTATGGTTAAACGATTTAATAGATAACTTGAATTTGTTGTGCTACTGTGTGTGTGTGTGTGTGTGTGTGTGTGTGTGTGTGTGTGTGTGTGTGTGTGTGTGTGTGTGTGTGTTAGGAAAAGAGATTAAGAGCAAGAAAGACAGAGACTGAGGAGAGTTTACAGAAGCGACTCAGAGCTGCACTTCTTGCAATGAAGTTCAGTAAGTGATCTCTCGCTCTCTCTCTCTCTCTCTCTCTCTCTCTCTCTCTCTCTCTCTCTCTTTCTCCCTCACACACACACACACACACACACACACACACACACACACACACACACACACACACTTGCACACAGTAGCTGTACGCTGTAGCTGTGTGTTGTGTTTCAGGTAAAGAAAAGGGTCAGTTCGATGTGGTGATCATCAACGATAATCTGGATCAAGCGTATGAAGAATTAAAAGCAGCTCTGCTTCAGGTCAGAAATTTTGCTTCACCCTTTGATGCCTGCTTTCTGATTGGTCAGAAGGTGTTGATGTAGTCTTCTCTGACAGTTGTGCAGCTCTGTTTAAAACAGTGTCATTGTTGCTATAGTAACTGCTACTTCATCAGGGTGTGTACTCATGGGGATGTTTTAATTATGTTTCTAAACAGGAAATACAAAAAGTCAAAAACTCCAACAAAGCTTGAGAGTCCAACCTCAGACCATTGATGACCAGGGCTCAGAGCCGGCGACATTCCAGATCCACACACACACACACACACACACACACACACACACACACACACACACACACATACTTTGCTGACACACTCCTCTCCCTTACACAAGGCTAATAAGTTCATGCAGGTTCTGAACGGAAATTCTTATTTAAGTAAACATCTTTTTTTTTATTATAACCCAATGATTAGTTTCACCTCAGTTATCAGGTACAGCAGAGAGAGAGAGAGAGAGAGAGAGAGAGAGAGAGAGAGTTCATAGAGTTAGTGCACTGAGTGTGTACAGTGATGGCCAAAGGTTTTGGCAGTGATGCAAATTTTGTGTTTTTGTAAATTTTCTTGCTTGTCTGGCAATTTGTTGCTTGATAGCAATTAGTCCGCCCCTAAAATGAAATGAAAATGGAGGTGTGACTTCACCTGCCTTGTCCTCACTCACACTTCCTTCTGTGCTGATAATATGATACTGAAATGATGTTCGCTAATCATTCTGCACCGGGACCAAATACAGTGAAAATGCACTTTTTGTGATAAAATCATTTTTTGTGCCCAAGAAGCTCTTTGCAAATCATTGAAATGCTTGAGATCCTCTGCGTGATAGATTGGAAACCGCGTGAATCACCACCACAAAACTGAAGCAACAAAATTTGTCACTGTCAAAACCCTTGACCCTGACTATATTACCCAGAATACACTAAATCTATGAGCTCCCTCTGCTGCCTGCGAGGTGCATGAGTCACAGTCACAACTCCTTCAGTTTGTAAAATAAACACATCTCTTGTACACACCTTTAAACAAAATGGGCGTGGCCAAGTTGCAACATGACATAATTTTAAAGATTTTCCTTTTGGTATTATTACAGTTTTACAACCGCTTAAAAACTGACCTCAATACGTATATTTGAGTCACTCCACCGAAAGTAGGCTCTTGTGTCCAAAAATGATCTTTTTTTCACAGTCAGATAGAGGAGGCCCAAAGCTGCAAAGTGCAGCAAAAAGTTATGCCATTTCTTGTGTCAGCATTCAACTAAAAATTTCATAAGACGTTTTAGAGAAAAATGAGCACAAAGATTGCCCTTCCAACATCATTAGTCCTTAGCAACCAAACATTTTTATGCACTTCAGTCATATAAACTTTTAGAAAACATGTCTAGGAAGAGTTTTATGAAGAGATGATAACAGAAATCATCCACATTTTAATCTGACACACCACTTTTTAACCCATCAGTTACCGTGGTAACCCCCAAAAATTAACAAAAAAAAAGACCATTTTTTTTCCATTTCTGTTTATTCCAATAAGATCAGTATCTTTTCAACCATTATATAAAGGTTCAAATGCCTTCAAATGATACTGATTGAAAAAAAAACCCACTTAAATAACAAACCTCTCTGATCTCTTTATACAAGTAAGCGTCATCAACTCTACCCTCAGCATCATCATCATCATCATCATCTATATCCTGCTCAGCAGAAAGGATCACATCATAATCACAAAAACCACTCATGCACACTTTTATTAACAGAGGCCACTTCTTCATCAACATCAAAATCTTTATCAACACAGCTGGCATCATCATTATCAGTTTGTTCATCCGTAAAAGGAAGGAAACATTTAAGTATTTTTCAGGTCTTGACCAATTTTCAGACAAAACTAAACAAGCCATGATCCAGCATGTCCAGTCCAGACAAGATTGCACACAAATCAAATAATCCAAAAAAGTTATATAATTGAATTTTACATGCAGAGAAAAATACTCACCAGCGAAGTCATCTTCAAGAACGCCAAGCATTCCGGCATCTTCAAAGCCCAATTCTCGCGTCGAATTTAACATCTATACTAATGCTGCTAGACATCACAGATGACATTTCACTCTTCTTTTCCAGAAATTATGTGTATTCACAATCTTATAAATAAACTTACTTAATGTTACTGAAGAGAAAGTCGGAGATAAATTCAGCATGCAGTAAACCGGAACTCAGAAGTAAACCGGAAGTTGTCATGTGATGAGCACTGCGCATGTGCAAGCTCGAGCTGACCAATCAGGGTGCTCGTTTCAGATCTTCCTTAGCAACTAGCCTGCATTGTTCATGAGCATATCGTCTTCATAACCTTTATTTTATTCACTGAAACAGCATTTTAATATCAAAACCGTATCCAAAATGGAGAGACGACTTCACGACCGTTCTTCTGCTGTATGGATTATAGTGTGTCTTGTACCGAACTCGGTGAATAATTGCAATGAAAACCAGTAAGTTTGCTAATGTTTTTATCTAGTTTTATGAGGGTACTCATCAGAAAAATGGAAATAAAAGACATTTTTAGTGAGTTTTAGTCGATTTCACTTCAGCAAGTGATAGTTGAAAACTTGTTTTAATAGTTTATGCAAAAATCCAAATTCCGATAAAAATGTACCATTTTTACTTTTATGGCCATTTTCTCAAAAGTGGTCTGTGCGACAAGCGCCTACTTTCGGTGGAGCGTCTCACATATTACAATGTATAAACTTTCATTTAATTATGAACATTAATAAAAATAGTTATGATGTCCGAGTGATTTTTATGTGAATCTACTTCTCAAACTTCAGTCAATAAATTAAATCACAAAAGTATTTATGCAGGATTCAGATTGTTAGTAACAGTGCATTTTCAGGTTGAAGTTTTTATTTATAAAGTTCATATACAAATAAATGTACAGGACAGTTTAAATAATTTTAACTCTGTGCTCCTTGGATTTGTTACTGGATTATGAAATGTTTTGCAAAACAATAATATTTGTTCCAGCAGGTAATTGTTTGGGGGCAGCTGTGGGCTCATGTTTAGAGAGGCGGGTTTGGGACTGAATGGTTGGTGGTTGTATTCCTGAACCAGCAGGAAAATGTGTGGAGCTGGGTAGAGAGCTGCACCTTCCTTTCCTCCGGCTTCATGTCTGAAGTGTCCTTGAGGAAAGCATCAAACCCCCAAATGCTCTCGGCACCACTGCTCCATGTGTGTGTGTGTGTGTGTGTGTGTGTGTGTGTGTGTGTGTGTGTGTGTGTGCGTCCATTGGATGGGTTAAATGCACAGGAAATAATTTCCCTTACAGATTTAATGCAGTAGAGCAAAAAATAAATAAATAAATAAATTTTATTGAGAGGCCAACTGTGTGAACAGACTCTCTGAATATGCTGAAGTGACACATAACTCATAAAAATACATTTTATCACAAATATAATTAATAGAACAGTTTATATTAAGAGACGCCATTGTTGATATATACAGGAGAAACATGGTGCTGTTTTTATTGGGTTTGGAAAACCTCCACCTGATGTCATACTGCGTGTCATAACTCCTGACCAATCAGACGTTTGTCTTCGGCTCGTGCTCAGTAGAATGGCACATGTATGAAAATATGAGCACGTACTCATAATCATACATTTTAAAGTAATCACATGCTCGCTGTAATCGCACACTCTATTGCTGGGCTATTCCATCTTTAAGTTCGCTGTTGCATTTTTTTTTTTTTTTTTAGGTAAAAAAAATGTGTATTGAATAATGAATTAAAAAAAAAAAAACATGAAGTCAATATATTTTTGGATGATTCCATGTCACAACTGTTACTTGCCAGATTAGCCCCACCTCACTGTGGCACAAACTGCTAATCACGAACCAATCATCGTTTGAGGTGTCTTTCCTCAGCACGCTCTTTCTGGACGATACTTTTTCTATGGTTAACGTAGTAACCCGGTAACTTGGACAAAATGCCTCTTTTATACGATAAAAAACAAGAAGTTGATTTTGGAGAATATGGCGGATCACCAGTGAAGAGACACAACATTGTTTTATGTGTCTGCTTGAAGTCTGTGCATCTGCTGTGCAGTGAGAGAGAATATCAGTACGTAAGGATAGCAAGTCAGAGTATTTTAAGAAAGCCCATACTAACTCTCACATCAACCGGCTTCCCAACCGGGCTCTGATGCTCCACCACAGCAATGTGGTGCTTGTGCTTTGGTCCCCATTTTAAATACCATTCAAAAACCTGATAATCACATCTCTTGGCGTGTTGGCGAAACTGTCTGGTTGTTGCTGTGGTAACGATATACCCGCCGTCACTGCTCGTAGTAAATCAACACGTCGTTCCTGTCAGTACAAGTGAGGTGCTGGGTTTGAATCTGGAAAGGAACAGTTCTGTTCATCACGTTAGTAATGAGGACTGATTTATGACCAGGTTTGATATTGTAGTTAAAGTATTATATCCGTGTGTTGATCTTCTCATCTTTATTATAATATTTAAAATTGAACCTTTTGTTTTATTATTCACTTTTTTCCTTTTTCCTCTTTCTCTCACGATTATCATTCAAAGCCTTGTTTTTATTTCTCAATACTAATTTAATTCTCTTCCACTCATTGTTGTTGTTGTTATTATTATTGTTCACTATTCTGAATAATATTAGTATTGACTTGTTTGTTGTTGTATTTGATGCCGTACTCTACGGTTGTTGTTGGTACAGTTGGTTGCAGTGGATGTTGTGTGTTAAAGTTAGAATTGTCCGTGTGTGATGTGGCTCGTGTGGATGATTACTCAGTGCGGTGCATGTTTCCATTTGAATGTAGAAATGCTTTGGGCCTGTATGTTGTGATATATATGCGTTTACAACATACAATATATGCACTTTGATGTGGTTTACTGTATCTGTAGATTTTAACGCGGTTACTTGTTTTTCAGCTCATATTGCTTCGGCCTTTGGGGCTGTTTTCACCACTCGGCCTGTATTCTGGCTAGATACAGTACAGTACTTTAATTTAATATTACATAAACTGAATAGCCCTGCACTACTGTGATCACACACTCGTACTGATCACACATGAACTATAATCACACGCACCGTCTGCCAATTACAGGACTGCTCGAATCGCACATTCATCATCACAGGCTCGCTGAAATCACACACCAACCATCTTCACACAGTCATTATAAACAATCTCCATAAACAAACAATCAACAAAATCACAGTGATTATAAACAATCACTTTAAACAAACAAACAACAAAATCAGTCTTTATAAACAATCACCATAAACAACCAATCAACAAAATCACAGACATTATAAACAATCACCATAAACAAACAATCAACAAACTCAGACATTATAAACAATCTCCATAAACAAACAATCAACAAAATCACAGACATTATAAACAATCTCCATAAACAGTCAACAAAATCACAGACATTATAAACAATCTCCATAAACAATCAACAAAATCACAATCATTATAAACAATCACCATAAACAAACAATCAACAAAATCACACAGACATTATAAACAATCTCCATAAACAAACAATCAACAAAATCACAGACATTATAAACAATCACCATAAACAAACAGTCAACAAACTCACAGACATTATAAACAATCACCATAAACAAACAGTCAACAAAATCACAGACATTATAAACAATCTCCACAAACAATCAACAAAATCACAGTCATCATAGACAATCAACAAAATCACAATCATTATAAACAATCACCATAAACAAACAATCAACAAAATCACACAGTCATTATAAACAATCACTTTAAACAAACAAACAACAAAATCAGTCATTATAAACAATCACCATAAACAAACAATCAACAAAATCACAGACATTATAAACAATCTCCATAAACAAACAATCAACAAAATCAGACATTATAAACAATCTCCATAAACAAACAATCAACAAAATCACAGACATTATAAACAATCTCCATAAACAAACAATCAACAAAATCACAGACATTATAAACAATCTCCATAAACAATCAACAAAATCACAGACATTATAAACAATCACTATAGCCACAGCCTTAATTACACTCCGCAAACACATGTTTGCTATAAACACACTCACTATATTTATCCACTGGCTTTGATCCCACAGTTGTTGCTCAGTGAACAGGTTCAGATCAAACCTGGATGCTTCACAAAACGTTTTTCTTTTACTATGCAGGTTTTTATTCATACAGTACTCTGTGTTTACTGAAAAAATCCTCCATAATCTCTGTGTGTGAGAGAATCTGTTTAATTTCTATACCTGATGTTATTGATAAAACTGTGTGTCATTCATTACCGTTTAGAGTGTGCACACACACACACACACACACACACACACACACACACACACACACACACACACACACACACACACTGTCGTCCAGCACTCTATGTTTGTATTTTTCTCAACTTGCTGTTACACTTCCGTTGTAATTTTGAAAAATAAAGTGGTGTGGAAATCAGAGTGCGGCCTGTTCTGTTCAGAGCTGAAAAGGATCAGCGAATCAATGCAAGGATGAAATTGCGAAGAGTTTTTGCAGCCTGATGGGTGGCGTGGGGGTGGAGGCGGAGTTATTTGACTGATGTTGAAATCTCAGATTTGGAGCTCATCACTGCTCTGTGAGGTGAGTGAAGTGTGAGTGAAAAACCCCTCTCTGTTTAAAAGGCGAGTATTTGTGCGGTGTTGATTTTGTAATTATTTTGAAAGAAAATATCGGGGTATTTTGTTGTTTTTAATGATTTATTTCTGTAATTCTTGTCTGATGTGAGTAACTTCAGAAAATCTTTGAGGTTTTTAAAAACATTTCTAGTACCTTTAATCTGCTTTTATGTTGTTTTCAAATTTGTTTTGTTATAAATATATTTTTTATTTCACTTTTAAAATAAATGTTAAAGACTTGATATTCTGTATTATTCTACCTTTTTAAAAAAAATATATACACCCCCCCCCCCCCCCCCGCACCAAAGTATTTTACTTTTTATAGCAAGCATTAGGTTGTTTTTTATTATTGTTACTTTTCATTAATACTATCTCTATTTTATCTTTTCTTGGAAATAGATTGACAAACTACAACAGTTAGGTTTTAATTCTCGTAAATAATTCATTTTAAGAGAGTGTATTACATATGGAATTTCCATTCACTTTTTTTTCTTATCAGTAAGTATGACAAAGTGTAGAAGACGGTGTTGAGGCCAGCGATGTTGTATGGTTTAGAAACAGTGGCCCTGGGGAAAAGACAGGAGGCAGAGCTGGAGGTAGCAGAGATGAAAATGTTGAGGTTCTCTTTAGGAGTAACGAGGATGGATAGGATCAGGAATGAGTCCATCAGAGGGACAGCACATGTAAGACGTTTTGGAGACAAAGTCAGAGAGGCCAGATTGAGATGGTTTGGACATGTACAGAGGAGGGATAGTGAGTACTAGTGCTTCTCAAAAAATTAGCATATTGTGATAAAGTTCATTATTTTCTGTAATGTACTGATAAACATTAAACTTTCATATATTTTAGATTCATTGCCCACCAACTGAAATATTCCAGGTCTTTTATTGTTTTAATACTGATGAGCAAGAGGGTAAGACACAGAAAGAAATCTCTGAGCGAATAGGCTGTTCCCAGAGTGCTCTATCAAGCCACCTCAGTGGGACGTCTGTGGGAAGGAAAAAGTGTGGCAGAAAACGCTGCACAACCAGAAGAGGTGACCGGACCCTGAGGAAGATTGTGGAGAAGGGCCGATTCCAGACCTTGGGGGACCTGTGGAAGCAGTGGACTGGGCTACAGAGGCCACATTCCCCAGGTCAAGCCACTTTTGAACCAGAAACAGCGGCAGAAGCGGCTGACCTGGGCTACAGAGAAGCAGCACTGGACTGTTGCTCAGTGGTCCAAAGTACTTTTTTCGGATGAAAGCAAATTTTGCATGTCATTGGGAAATCAAGGTGCCAGAGTCTGGAGGAAGACTGGGGACAAGGAAATGCCAAAATGCCTGAAGTCCAGTGTCAAGTACCCACAGTCAGTGATGGTCTGGGGTGCCATGTCAGCTGCTGGTGTTGGTCCACTGTGTTTTACCAAGGGCGGGGTCAATGCAGCTCGCTATCAGGAGATTTTGGAGCATGAAGTGGGATTTTCATTTTTCAGCACGACCTGGCACCTGCTCACAGTGCCAAAACCACTGCTAAATGGTTTCCTGACCATGGTATTACTGGGCTCAATTGGCCTGCCAACTGTCCTGACCTGAAGCCCATAGAGAATCTGTGGGATATTGTGAAGAGAAAGTTGAGACACCAGACCCAACACTGTGGATGAGCTTAAGGCCGCTATCGAAGCATCCTGGGCCTCCATAACACCTCAGCAGTGCCACAGGCTGATTGGCTCCATGCCACGCCGCATTGAAGCAGTCATTTCTGCAAAAGGATTCCCCACCAAGTATTGAGTGCAGAACTCAACATAATTATTTGAAGGTTGACTTTTTTGTATTAAAAGCATTTTTTTATTGGTTGGATGAAATTTGCTAATTTTTTGAGATGGGAATTTTTGGTTTTTCTTTACTTTTTTGCCAAAATTATCAATATTAAAACAATAAAAGGCTTGAACTACTTCAGTCGGTGTGCAATGAATCTAAAATATATGAAAGTTAAATTTTTATCAGTACATTACAGAAAATAATGCACTTTATCACAATATGCTAATTTTTTGAGAAGGACTAGTATATTGGTGGTAGGATGCTGAGGTTGGAACTACCAGGCAGAAGGCCTAGAGGAAGACCAAAGAGAAGATTTATGGATGTGGTGAAGGAGGACATGAAGACAGTTGGTGTAAGAGAAGAAGATGCAGAGGATAGGGTGAGATAGAGGCAGATGATTCGCTGTGGCGACCCCTGAAGGGAACAGCCGAAAGGAAAGGAAGAAATATGAGTTAATTCAAAAGGTCTTTTTACCCATCAGCCCTCTGGGTGTGAGGGCTGTTGTCTTCATGTGCGATTTCTACCCGTCTGAACACACTCGCAATGTTCGCACTAATTAAAAACACCCGAATCCCCCGTTTTAGAGCAAAGTTGGGCTGGTGTAATCCCACAAGCTACGGTTCGACATCCAATATGGCTGCCAGAGCCCCGTCTTGAGCTTGCACATTACCAGCAATCATCACCATGTTTGATGTGGCTGTTGAAACTATGATTACACAAATTTATAGATTTTGGTAACGGCATATTATCCAATCTGGCCGCCACAGTGCCATCTTGATTTCTGCATTTAACTTGAAAAGTCCATCAACATTTTCCGTGTCCGTCTTGGGACTGGATGTTCATATACAGTACAACATGGCACACGGGTTGAGGGGTATCGCCCACTTCTGTGACTATTTTAAAGCTAAACCTCCCTGATGTAGGTGTGGAATGGTGTGGAATGGCGGGTTGGATGGATTATTAATCTCTCTATCTGCAGACATACAGATACTGGTGAAGACGAAACGGTTGAAGGCATGAGCTTGTTCCTGATTCGCTGTTGGAAACATGACAGGTTGTGATATTTAAAGGTATTGAACATGAGCTGTTTTAAATAGTCGGCCCCCGACTTACGAAATTAATCTGTTCCAGCGCCTTTTCCGTAATGCGTGAATTTCGGCAGTCGGGGTCACATTTTATATGTTGAACGCCCGATTCGTATCAAGGCTCCAGTCTTTGGACTGGATAAACCCCATAAACCCTTTAAAAATGATAAAAGTACACCAATTTTATTAAGCATTTTTTTATTAACACACACACACACACACACACATACACATTACATGTGTATTGTATACACATTAAATGTTTATTGTAGCGCTGCGGGCCACGCCCACAAGACGTGGAATTCAAAGCGCATTTCCTGCTTGACAGATCAGAGGTCCAAACTCAACTTTAACTTGATTCCCTGAGGGATCGGAATTCCAGATGAGCTCAAATGCACCACATTTATTGAACATTTACTGAATTAAACAACTTAAAAAACTAAAGAGTTAATCTTCCTTCTCTCTCTCTCTCTCTCACACACACACACACACACACACACACACACACACACACACACACACACAACTGGACGGGATGTTTTATTTAAAGTGGAATTACAGTACCTGTTTGAAAGATCAGAGGTCCTCACTGTATTTCCACTTTAAGGTCTCCTTCTGGTTCCACGTCATCCCTCCTAGCCAATGGGAGGCCAGCAGGGTGGGATGTTGAGAGACAGCCAGTGAGAGAGCAACTCACGCATCGTGTGAAATTTCAATTGGCGTGTTTGAATTTTGAATTTCTTTTCCTAAGAGGGGGTTGTTTTCGTATCCCGGGTACGAAAACATAGGAAAATGTTTTTCGTACCCAAGGGGTTTCGTAAGTAGGGGGCCGATCTGCTGATGTTGAATGTACAGGAATGTGATGTATAGTGGATATAATTCTGTTTATACATTAATGTGTATAATCAGAATACTTTATTGCTCGCAGAGGAAATTGTGTTGGGGGTCTGACTATTCCAAAGGTATCAGGCTTTATGAAAGTTATTGTTCTATCACAGGGCGTGTGTTGTCCCTATAACTATAATCAAGCTACGATTGGATAATCCCTTCGATCAAAGAGGTAGGATGGACAGTTATTGACATGATCCAGCAGCATTACTTCACAGTCATTAATCATACCTCTGTATGGATGGGACAAATTAAGATTAATTCAGCAAGCTAATCCTCATGCTAATTACGCAGTGTTCAGTTCATTCATGATTTTATTGATAAAAGTTGTATAAATAATTCCATGTGAAATGTCTCACCACACATTTTAAATACAGTAAAATAAACTGTTATCAATTAATTTTAAAACTAATTTAATCACTCAGGTCAGAAAAGTTGGACGGGTAAAGTACCAAACATCATTTACACATCAGCTCCAGAATAAGGCCTTTCACTAGAGCAAATAAATAAATAAATAAATATTTTGTGCGCAAAAGGTTTAGAATCATTTTTATAAACCTAATTACAATTCTTCAGATTTCAGTCTAGATATGATCAGGAAAAACTCTGACCTAAGCACGAATACTGTTAGCAATAGTGATTGACAACCAGATAGAAATGGGTGAAGTCAGTAAGAGCATGGCCACGCCTAGTCATGTGACCAGGTATGTTTTTATTGTAGCATTAACACAAGTTTGTGATGGAATTAGTCAGCTCGTAACACCTCCATGTTCAAGTATAAATGTCGTAACTGTTTTGCTTGCGTGTGTCATTTAGTACGCATGACTCATAAACGTAAATAGGACATGTCACAGCACAGCCACACCCCCATCACAACGGCTCGTGATCATGTTTCCTATTTCAGTCCAGGTGTCCAGTAGTGGGTCGTAAATCTCCACTGAATCCACAGTGATCGGAGCTGAGAAATCCCGCCCAGAGTTGCGGCCCCCGATGGCGTACAGCAGCCCGTTAACAGCAGCCACGCTCACACCAGCACGTGCCACCGACATGGATGCTACCTCCACCCACTGCTCCTGAACAGTGAACATACAAGTTAGCACACAACTATACATTAAACCTTCGAGGATTAAGGGCTGCTAGCATGCAGACTCATTGCTGATTAAGTACCGAATGATCGAAAGATCTACGCTACAACGTATTGCACCTGCTGATACCGTAGCGAGTCACACATTTTGAAGACAATATAAGACAGTTAGCCTGCTAGTTAAGTAATTAAAGCTAGCAAAAGCTAAGGCTTTAACTAATCTCTAGTGGTGCTGGCTAGTTAGCTTCAGATACAGAAGTAGGTAAGGTAAAGTCTGTTGGGCTTTTTACACTCGAGCCTACTGGCTCATCGGACTGGTGCTTATCTCCGGTTTCCATAGCGTGAAGTGACCGGAAGTACAACTCCTGGTCCATCGCAGGTTCCCTTCCCAATATATTTTACTGGTACCATTTATACTGCTGAGTGAACTGAGGCACACTTGTGGTTAAGACCTTGTCCAGGGGTCTCAGCACAGTGAGGGTCTAACTGGGATTCGAACACACAACCTCCCGATCATGAGCCCAGCACCGTAACCACTACGCCATTGGCCCCACAAGAATGATGTGTATGCTAGATCAAACCTCCTCAGGGCAGTATTTCTCCACGGTGTCCAGAGAGCCGAGAGCCTCGTTCCAACCCCCCACTGCGTAGATGGCATTATTGAGTGAGGCCACACCCACATACGCCCTCCTTGTCATCATGATGGGCAGCGATCGCCAGCGGCGGGAAATGGGGTCATAGACCTCAGCTGAACTAAGCTCCACCCCCTCATCGCTGATCCCACCAATCACATAAATGAAACCTGGAACCAAAATTAGTGATTAATTGTTTACTATCTAGCCAAGTACATGTTTGTCTACACTTCCCTGGTGCTTATGCATCATGGTGTCTGCGGCAGTAAATATTTAGACATCATATTTAACTACGTCAAATTTGATATCTTAGCAGAGTTTGTTTTTGGTGGTCGCTCGATGGTACCGGGGCTCGAACCCTCAACCTTTGCATCAGTGGCCCAGAGTCTGAAGCACTGATACACCACAGCTAATATTCATTCATTTTCTGAACCGCGTCATCCTAATTAGGGTCGCGAGAGACTGGTGCACATCTCGGCCAATTCTGGGTAAGGGCAGAGTACACCCTGAACATCTCGCCAAGCCATCGCAGGGCAGAAACCCGCTGACGGCTCCTTTTTATGAAAGTCAGCAATGGTTCTTTTACATGAACCTCCACCACAAACAGTGAGAGACACGACTGGCCTTTGATAACCCAGTTGGTGCACTGGGGGGACAGCAGGGACAACTATTGACTGTGTAGCTTGAACCCTTGACCTTAGGAGCGGTAATCCAGCACCGGGCCACCACTGCTGATATTTCATAAACAAATAAAATGTGGCTAAATATCAAGTTTATTTTTGTTTCCATAGTAATATGCAGCTAAACATAGCTAAAGATTGGGATCTCTGCATGTCTGCGGTGGTGCTGTGTAAACATCCTGTTTGTTTATGCTCCTGTGGTAATATGTAGCTCACCATGAGCAAGCGCCTGGACAAACATAGCGAAAGATCACGTTTCTCTGCTTTATTTATATACGTTTTATAGTTCCAGAACAACGGTCATTTAAAGTATGTGGGTTTTACCTTGCAGCTCACAGCAGCCGAAGTAGTAGCGTGGTACTGGCATGCTCTCTATCACCTCCCACTTATTCTCCTCCGGATCATAACGCTCCATCGTTTTCCCAATTTCAGAACCGATCCAACCACCTGCAGCAGTCAGAGGTCACACAGAGGTCATGTATCTAATTTACCAGTGAGTTAGAGCAGAGAGGTCCAAGGAACTCCATTTCCCATAATGCTTTGGCCCAAGCAGCAGGTTTTGATTTGAAGTGAAAAGTTGTGTGGCTCTGTGTGTGTGGGCGTACCCAGTGCATAAAGAGCTCCATGGCACGGAGACACCCCGACACCACAGCGTGGGAAGTTGAGTGAAGCGACAGCAGCCCACTGTTTGGTGACAGGGTCATAGCGCTCTGTACAGTCGAAGATCATGGAGTCCTTCTCACCTGAACCACCAAGCGCATGTGTGCGCGCGCGCGCACACACACACACACACACACACACACACACACACACACACACACACACACAGATCACAATGCTTTACAAAATTCCTAACTCCAGCTCAAGATTAAATAAAATTAGGTAAAACACGTACACACCTCCAACAACATAAATCATACCATCGAGGACAGACACTCCCAGCCCGCTGCGCGCCTGATGGAGGGAGGAAACCGTTGTCCAGAACTGACTGAATGAATCAAATCGCTCCACACAGCTCAACGCCCGACTATCACTCCATCTTCCCCCCTGCAGACGAGTGTAGCCTCCTGACGGGGTGAGAAAGGGTACGATTGTAAGAGAGATGAATGAGAGTGAAGGAGGGAGGGCTCACGAGAAACACACACACACACACACACACACACACACACACACACTGTACCAATGGCATAGAGGTATTTGCGTGCTTTCCTTCGGGGCCGGGTCTTTGGGAGTTGTGCAACTGTTTTGGGGTCTTTGGAGGTTTTGGTTGTCTCTAAGTACTCTCTCAACAGGGTCTGTAGCGCCACCCGCAGGCTGAAGTCACTCACACCTGTCTCTCACACACAGCGTTAACAATGTAAACATGGCATTTATTGTGAATATTGATTTTACTATAACTGTTGGAAGACTGTACACGATGCAACGATTCAGTAATGATCACCCCTTTAATATGAATTGTTGCATTTACCCTCGATGTAGGCATTCAGTCTTTGTGGTGAGAGCAGGGGGAAACGGATGGGCTCAAGAACTTCCACCACGTGCTTCTTCCTCTGTGTGACATCATGCAGAACCCAGCTCATGGCTGCCATGAACACCTGATACTCATCCTCAATCCTCAAATCCTCACTGTGCAGCAAACACGCCAGCTGATCCTTCGACAGGTTGAAGAACTCCTCCCCCTCACACACCTAACACACGATGTAAAGGCTACAGTCAGGAATTTAAACTCACACACGCCATTAAAGGTACAATGAGGGATTTAAACTCCACCTCACATACCTACCACACAGTGTAAAGGATATCAGGGGATTAACCCCAACCTCACATGGGGGGGGGGGCTCACCTGTAGGAAGTGGGCATAGATATAGTTCCTGGTGAACTCCAGGAGATCACTGTAACCGATCCGTTCCAGAAACTGATAAACTCCTACACAGTTATTCGGCTCCATGTGGCTCCTTAGAAACTCTCCACAGATCAGCACGAGCTCGGCGAGCTGCAGCATGTCAGCTGCCATCATGAGATCCTGAACATTCTCCACTGTGACCTCCACACAACCTTGAACGCACAAACAATACACTCAGTGCACACAGTGCTGCATGAAACAAATAGAATAATAACTACTGACCTGTTATACCTTTCTGTTCACTCAAAGCATCCACCTGTACAGTTACTCTACACACACCTGTACATTACCTGTATTACTCTTTTTACATCGACTTGTGTTTTCACCTCAATCTCCACAGGAATTTTATCGGTTTGTCCGTGTGTGTGTGTCTACCTATTCATTTACCTGTTTTGTTCTGTATATCTACCTGTACATCAGCCTGATAAACCTTTGGATTTAACCAATTAGAGTCCTGTGCATACACCTTTCAAATAATCTGTCTCCATTTGTAAAGCTACCTCTGTTTCTGTACACCTCTGTCTGTCTTCCTGTCGGCTTTTTCCCTTTTTTACTCAGGAGTCGCCACAGCGAATCATCCGATTCGCACATTTGATTTGGCAGAGGTTTTTACGTCGGCTGCCCTTCCTGTCACAACCCTTTTTAGCAAGGGACAGAAACACGCTGACGACTTTGCAGCTCCTCTTTACGAAAGTCAGCAATGGACCTCTTGATGACCTCTTGCTTTTTTACATGAACCTCTCACCATAGACAGGGACAGACATGGCCCGCCTTTGATAACCCAGTTAGCCGCACTGGGGGGGGACAGTGACAACCTTGTGGAGAGTGGGACTCGAACCCCCAACCTTTGGATCAGCGAGCCAGCGCCCTGTACCACTAGACCATCACTGCCTCAGAGTTTCTATACACCTCTCTTCCACCTCTCTTCCAATAAATTTACCTTTGAAATGTGGGAGGGTTTCTGGGTCGTCCTGTACAGTAGGCCCTTGACTATTCATGGTTTTGCACTCACGGTTTGAGTATTCGCGGACTGCCAAGCAACTGACACGTCACTCAAATTCAGCCAATGGCTGTCCTCCTTCCTGCTGATTGGTTGAGATGATGTAACGCCCCTTTCTCCTCATTCGCGCACAAGTTTTCAATGAGCCTCTTTTTTTTGTTTTAATTACCAGTTAGGCTCCATGATGCCACTCAAACGCTGTGCGTCTTCTCTGGCTAAGCACTAGAAAAGGTAATGACGTTGGATGTCTCTTCTGAAGAAACGACAGCTTTCTCTGATGTGCCTGAAGAGAAATAATCATCTGAAAGCACTCTAGTATGAAAGTCTTTTTCAATCATTATTCCAGTACAGTACCTACGTTAATGTTTGTGAGTGTGATTTTATGTACTGTGCTGTAGCATGTTTATTGTTTTGTTTATCCGATTTATTACATTTCATGTTCTTTTTGTTATGGTCTGTGTTTTGGGGGGACTGATTTTGACGACTGTGTTCTCTAACTTTAACTGTCTGCTTCAGCTCAGGGGCGTGGCTGAGCTGCTCCATGGCTCACACCTGAATTTCATTCTCATCTACTCTCAATAAACACAAGCATGGTTATCTCTGTGCTAGAGAATTAACTCAAACGTTTTTGCAGGTGACAAACGGAGCTTGTGAGACGAAGCGCGGCTTATCCGGACTTCTGATCTTTTAAGTGTGCAAGATCAAGCTTCGTGTGTCACCTGCAACAAACGCCTCACATTCCAAGGGGAAGGACTTAAGTGCGCTTTAATTGAGGTGAGCATGCGGTTTGTGTTTATTGGAAGTAAATGAGATTACTTAATTCAAGTTCAGGCGCTTCAGAGGAAACTGTCGTTTCTTCAGGAGAAAGTCTTATTTCTTCAGAAGCGACAGCTTTTAGCCGGCGTTTGAGTGGCATCATAGAGCTTAACTGGATAATATATTATACATACAAAATGAAAACATACACACACACACACACACATTTTATATATATATATATATATATATATATATATATATATATATATATGAGAGCGAGAGATAGATATAAAGTATGCTCTATAATGCTTATATATTTTATTAATAAATATCACAGTACAAAGTGAAAATATTTTTCTGAATCATTACTATATTTTACTACATTAATACTGTATTAATGAGTAAGACTGTCTATAGATTGTGTTTAAAAAGCATATTTTAGCGCATGTAATAGATACATAGTATTTTACTTCTGGTTGATCATTCGTGCATGTAATATGATACATGGGCTTTTACTTCCGGGTACAGAACTTGTAGATTATCTTCATTTGCGGGCGGGGCCGGAACCAAACCCCTGCGAATATCGAGGGCCTACTGTACATTCAGCAATAATAACGGCCCTCCCAGTGTGTAAGCTGGTGTTCAATTTTACATGTAATAGTACATATCTGGGGTGGGTAGTTTGTCTGCCTCACAGCAAGAAGGTCCTGGATTCAATTCCCAGGTGTTTCTCTGTGGATCTTGCATGTCCTCGCCATGCTTGCATGGGTTTTTTCCATCTACTTTGATTTCCTCCAGTCCAAAAACACGCACAGTGGGCTGACCGACAGACAATTGCCTGGTGGGCTGTTCTGGGTGTACCCTGCCCTCATCCAGAATCGGCTGAAATGAGTCCCAAGTCCCAGCATCCCGTGACCCTAATTATGATTTAGCGGCTTAGAAAATGACTAACTGAATGAATATATGTACATATCTACCTGTGTATATGAACTCCAGCAACGCCTCAAACACCTCTGCTTCCACCCCAGAGATGTGCACTTCCTCCTTGTGTGCCTCACTCATGGCCGAGTTAAAGAGGGCAGAGAAATATGGCCCACTAGCTGCCAGGACCAGCCGGTGGACCTGAAATCCCCGTCCGCCCACCACTAGACACACATCACATAATTCTGTCTGCAGTCGCATCTTATTCATGTGAGCCAGCAGCAGGTGAGCGTGTCGCTCTGAAGAATGGCGGCAACCATCTGCGCTGTCTGTCCCTGCGATGTCAGTCCCTCCAGGGGGCAGGACTGGGTGTGACTGGCAGGAGGATAACATGGTGTTCATAGAGCAACTGTTAAACTTTCAGTTAGAGACAATTTACTACAGTGGTGCTGTTCAATCTCCTTGGGGACATTGTGTGTGCGTGCGTGTGCGTGTGTGTGTGTGTGTGTGTATGCGTGTGTGTGTGTGTGTGTGTGTGTGTCAAAGGTCACAATGGGAGGGAGCTGAATATAATGTTCCTATCCATATCCTTTAATTCTTAATAAAGAAACTTCTCAGTCATGAGATGTATGAAATCCAATCTTCACCTCTTCATATCAGTCTGTACCTGTAGAATAGACAGCATCTTAAATGAGCAAATATTAAAAGTATGTTTTCATCCCTTTGTACTTTTTTAAAACCGCGCATGCGCAAAACAGAAAGTATGTACAATACAGCAATGAGACGTACAGCTCTCATCATCATCATCATCATCATCATCTTCAAGCAACTTAACTCGGATGAAAGCAAAGGCACTGTTAATAAAAAAAACACTTCATAAATAAGAGTGAAATTATCTGTAAGGAAAGAAATACAACACCCGGGTGTAATGTAAACATGCTGGATATCAAATTAGATTCACAAACATTATAAACCGAACCGCAGTCCCTTCGGAAGAATTATCGTTACCTCACCTGAGGTTGGTTAATTGATAGATTTATTACCATTATCGTTACCTCACCTGAGGTTGGTTAACTTAACTGTATAACACTTCATAAGTGGTCGACAGTATTTATCTGCAGCCGAACGCAGCACTTCCGTGTTTCTATCGATTTCTCGGTGATCGGCGTTCAGGTCAGACCCAACCAGCCGAGCTCCGAAACGATTCGCTTCATCTTTGATTGGTTTACAAATAGTGTGCGATGGTAATACTTGCATTGTTTACGGAAACGAGAACTGAGGATGGCGCTGAATGTTAAGCTGGTGACGTGCTTAGTTACTGTATTAATTCACTTTTATAGATTTTCACAGCGAAATGTGTCCAGTTCATCATGCAAGAGATGTTCGGGTGTTTCACATAAATCATCCAATAAATCCATCGTGCACTATACCGTATTACCGTACATTCAAACTCCACACAGAAACACCGGAGCTGGTCATTGAACCCAGGACCTTCTTGCTTTGAGGTGGTATAATCATGAATAATGTAGATTTCATTCGAGATTACCTTATTGGACAGTTCTTCATCTCAGCATTATAAATGTCTTTGAAAGAAGAAATACGATCCACATTCCAAACATATTATAATTTCTGTGTTAATGTTGATGCTGTTTGTGATCAATAATTAATTCAAGTAGATCATCGGGGAGTCCAACCATTTGCATAAGATTTATGGAGAATCAAATATGACATTTCAGACCGATGGGCCACAGGCCTTCCTCAGTTCATGGGTCCTAAACACACACAGTGCCACTGGTGGCGCCGGATACCACATACTTCCGACACTTCATCGTAATGGATTTAAATTAAATATGATTTTGTAATATGTTTCTCTCTCTCTCTCTCTCTCTCTGTGTGTGTGTGTGTGTGTGTGTGTGTGTGTGTGTGTGTGTGCCTGCTAGGTGGCAGTGAGATTTTTAGCTGGTGAGTTCCTTGCCAATATCACAGCAATATCAGGCTGCACGTGGAGCCTGGACGTGATGCTTCGGCAGGAGATTCTCACTAAACTGTGAGACATGTAGGGTTTGTCCATCAGGAGGATTGTAATGTCTGTCCAGTAGAGGGCAATAGTGTCATGAAAACCCATCTGTAAGCACTGGGATACTCCTAATACTGTATCCTGTATTCTGAGGCTGGACAACCAGATCAAGTCGGCGTAGTTTGATATTATGGTGTAGGATAATCAGATGATTCATCTGGTTTACTCCGATAATCTCTATTATTACTCAGTCTACAGTAATTACTCAGGTTTTATGGGTTCATATTAATTATGACCCACAAATCCACTTACATGAGTGAATAATGACGAGTGAATCGAATCAATCCACGTGAATCAGTCACAACTAATAAGTGAATCTGTATGATATGTATGAATCATGAATCAACAATCAATATGAATGAATCAGTTTCTTTCTGGAATCATGAGTCCGGATGAATGAATCAATCTTGAATCATGAATCTGTATGAACCATGAATCAATTCGAATGAAATTGTCCTGAATCGTGATTCAATCTTTATGGTGCATGATTCAATATAGATCAATTGTTCTGTTGTTGAGAGTGCTCTGTGTGTCTGTGTGCAGTGTCTCACTACAGGAAGATGCTGGAGGATGAGGGTGGGATGGATGTCCTCCGCACCTTGACCGCTGACCTAAGCACCCACAGCGATGTACATGCTCTGGCTGTGCACACACTCAGGCTTGTGGAGGGACAAGATTCGACACAGACCTCACCTTAAACTTGGTGACGTCGTGCACCTAGGGAAACTGGTGACTTCGGGGCAGTGTACCGGGTGACATCTAGTGGCAGTGAAGGGAATTACAGTGAAAGAGATGATCTGAGCCAACCAGAACAGGCCTACTGCACCTCAGGGATTTAAGATCAGGAACTGAGGTTATTCTTCTTTGATCTCTCTCTCCCTTTCTCTCTCACTTTCTCTCTCACTCTCTCTCTCACTCTCTTCACCTCTCTCTTTCTCTGGTTCTCTCTCTCTCTTACTCTCTTCACCCCTCTCTCTCTCTCTCTCTCTCTTTCTCGCTCAATCCCTTCACCTCTCTCTCACTCTCTTCATCTCTCTCTCTCTCTCTTACTCTCTTCACCTCTTTCTCTTTCACTCTCTTCACCCCCTCTCTCTCTCTCTCTGTGTTTCTCTTTTTCTTTCACTCTCTTCACCTCTCTCTCTATCTCTCTCTCACACTCTCTCTCTCACTCTCTCGACCTTTGTAATAAAGTTTATCGGTGAGTTTTTCTTGGTGTTCCTTACTGTTGAACTGACACAGCGGAAGGGAAGAGATCTCTTCACAGCAGTGATTATAACACACATATTTGTATTGTTATGAAAAACTCTTTAAAAAAAAAAAAAAAAATTCCGAATGACAAACACTTGCCCTCCATGTTCTCCGTATGGACTGCGTGCCGAACGTCACCCATATGCGGCCTCAGTCACCTGCTTTAGCCATCACCGCAGTTCCAAACCCTCAGCGTGTCCAGAGCAGGGCGGGACTTGGGGTCAGAAGACGTTTGTAAAATTTTCTGAGAACTGAAGACCTTAATCATGTCAACGTATTTCAGATCTCAAATGAAAGAGTGGTTCAGATCATACACCAGTCAGCCATTAGATTAGGACCCCCTGAGTGGTGTGTATGTAGACGGTTCCGTCCGCAGTGAGCGGTGTGTTCTGATTCTTTTCTATCAGATCCATCAGTACCAGGTTCAGTAGGCCATGCTGCAGCAGCTCTGCTGTGGGATCGGATCAGACGTATTCAAATTCACCAGTCTTCACATGTGCATCAGTTGCTTGATCCTTGTCCACTTCACTGCTCCTCCTTCCTTCTGCAGCTTTGGTAGGTCCTTGCACCTGTCTATCAGGACACGCCCCACAACACCTGCTGTTTGGAGATGAAGAGATTCAGTTAATCAAAGTTTAATAATGAAGCTCTTAGTTTTGGTTTGGTTCAAACAATGCAGGCGTTCAATCCCCTGCTGTGCACAAGATGACCTCAAGTGACCTTGACTTTTGGCGCATGACTTCAGAACCTGTACCGGTTTGTTGGTCTAGTTTCCTTTCGGTACTCTAGTTACCTCCCACAGTTCAAACACATTTACATTAGGCTGGCCCATACACAGTGCCAACATACACAACTATTCACTGGCACTGGGATGGTCTGGTAAACTCTTCACCCAGAGTTGCTGAGATAGGCCTCCCTGCCTTCCAGTGACACCAATAGGAAAACACAGTTCAGCAAATGAATGCCTGAGGGCGACTCCTCATGTCAATCCCTGATAGTTGTAAATGTAAATGAAACGGTCCTTTTGCTATGATCATGCGGTGGTGGTGGTGGTGGTGGTGGTGGTGGTGAAGGTTAATTTTCTGAAGCTGAGCAATCTGGAACAGCAGCTCAGCTCAGCATCCCACAGGAAACAGCTGGGAGAGTCCAGTCCAGAGCAGTGCATAAGAAGAGGAGTCCATCAGAAGAACCACAATAAGAATCAGGGCTACATCCACATCCTGGAGAGAGGCAACAGACACACACACACACACACACACACGTTTGTTAATGACCTAATTTAACCCCAACATGGACGAGTAGGAATTCCTGGCATGGCAACATTGATGAGGACAGGAAGTGTTGAAGTGAGCCAGGTGAGGTCGTGATTAAACAGGAGAGGACATTGATTACCTCACTGTTAATCTTCATGTGTTAGTTGTGTCTCATTATGTTATTAACCACAAAGCTCGATAAAATCATCTCCACCCCTTTTTATAGGAAGAAGAAATCTTTGGTTTGTCACAGTCCTGCTGATTGATACTGTAGCTGCTGTATGCTGAGATATATATATATAGGATTTTCTGAGTAGATCCTTCCGTAGGAGAGTGCTCAATACTTTTTGGTAGAGCAAATAACAATAAAAATAAAAGGACAGGACAAAGACTTTCTATTGAAACTCCATTTATCACTGCAGGTCTGTTTCGAGGGCTGCTGAAACCATCCTCTCTCTTCAGGTGATTATAGAAGAATTATTCTTCTATATATAATTATTAATAATTATTCTTCTATAATCACCTGAAGAGAGAGGATGGTTTCAGCAGCCCTCGAAACAGACCTGCAGTGATAAATGGAGTTTCAATAGAAAGTCTTTGTCCTGTCCTTTAATTTTTATTATATATATATATATATATATATATATATATATATATATATATATATATATATATATATATATTATATACGACCGCAGACTGGCCATCACTGCTGTGTGCTTGTGGAGCTGTAGCGTCAGAGCGATACGTGTTGGGGTCCGAGTAAACACCAGTAGTACCAGGTCCTGGAGAAACATTGCGTTATGCACTGCATTGACTATATGTGGCTGAAATGACAATACATTTTCTTGAACTTGACAGAGACCCCTAACGTGCTCTTTTGAATTCTCTCATTTCTTTATAGGCAGTTCCCATCCGTCATCTATCGCTTCTCCATCACACCCAACCACCACCAAGCAGGGAGGGGCATCAGCAAACTGCGGGCTCTCTATGACGCGTCAGCCTACAATCTGCGTCTTTAGGAACTGCTGGTGCGCACGTTTGGGGACGACCTAACACACCAGGAAGGATATCGCTGTCTGCAGATACGGATGCCCATGATTGGCTGGCATTCACTGCGATTGATTGACTTTTTGAGGTGAGATCTACTGTGAGCACTTGGCCAATGAGCTTCCATGAACACTCAACTGTGGTATCAACCTGGATTCAAACCTGCAATCTAAAGGGTTGATATTTGTCATTGTCATTATTCCCACTCGGGAAGCTCAGGCCCTTAATTTTTTTATTTTTGGGCCACATGTTGTTGATTCCATTTTCCAGATGTAAACCATAATGACTTATGGCACAAAGATCTTCGATTTAAGATTCAAAATCCTGGACCCCCCTTCCCTGTCCCAAATGTTAGAAAAGGCGAATGTGCCTCCGTCCTGCCACAGATGGAAGCTGAAGGTCCTGATCGATGCGGTACTGGACTTAACTTGAATATGCTAATTCTGAGACGATCCTGGTGAAATACTTTATGTAAACCTTCAACATGAGTCGATATGAGCTGCAGGGAAGTCGGACGGCCTGGTTTTGTGGTTCATCACTGAATTTCTATCAGTGGAAGAGTCCTCCGTGGATTCCAGTCTTACACAATGAAAAACAAACCATGGTAAAATAATATTTAATAAATATTTTTTGCATTTTATTGGTCCTGTCCCTTTTGACGCACATCGCACATCATCAGCGTTTGGCTCCTGCGTGCTGTAAATCAGAAAGGCAAACAAACCTCGATAAAAAAAACTCTAAGGAAAACATCCTGACTTTCCCATCGAATGGAGGCTCTGCGGTCCCTGAGCTTTTTTTTCACCACCTGGCGGTGTCCTCGTCAGGCTGTTTTGCACTCCTCGCCTCTCCAGGGACAGAGACAGAGCTACACGTACCTTTTGCACACATCCACGCTTTGCTGCTCAAACACTCCATCTGCTTCTCTCCTGCACAGCCACCACACCTAATTTAAGGTCGGGCTCAGCGTCGAGCACCAGGATTTTTTCATCTTCCCGGAACCCAGAGAAACTTCTCCGTGAAAACATCCAAAAAGAACGGGCCTCTTATTCATCTGTGCTCCACAGAAAGCTGCTTGTATATGTGTGTGTAGATAATGTGGGGCTGACTGATGGTTTTTTGGCCTGGAGGTGAACCACGTGCCTTCACCCGGGAGCTTCATTCCCCACCGTAAGCAATCAGCCGTCGCTTCTTATTAAGCATCCGCCCATCCTTGGCGAGAAAAGTTACACTGGACCAAACGGCAGCATGTTGTTCATAGCGATGCATTAACTCCTTAATTATTTGCACAGGAAACAAGAAAACACTCTGTACAAGCACCAGGGTTAAACACGCGCATCACGCCGCTGGATGATTCATGATGTTTGGCAGTTGCTGCGAGTAACCAGGCTATTATTACAGCCACATTCAGCCACGTTCAGCCTGTGTTTGGAAGTTTATACGACTTGAGGGAACTAGAGGGAAAAAATTTGCACTGGAAAAACAATTAATTTTTCACACGTCTCTGTGCAGGGACGCTGTTTTCACGTGTTGAGTTTTTAATTTGTGTGTGTGTGTGTGTGTGTGTGTGTGTGTGTGTGTGTGTGTGTGTGTAATAGGACTCGATGTTATGTTTCATTAAAATGTTTTACTTTTTTCTAAAAATCCCCCCAAAAATAACCTGAAAAATCTGCCTCAGCTTGCAGTTTTCATTACAGCGGTACCTTGACTTACGAGTGTCTTTTATAACAAATTGTCCATGATACGAGTTTCCATCCCACCGAAATCTGCTCCATCCAGCCAGCAAAATTTTGATTTACGAGCTCTGCAGGGGAAATGGCTTTTTCA
>CM045745.1:37432781-37447781 GCA_024760905.1 Plotosus lineatus | reverse complement strand
GACGGAGAAGACAGCAGATGACGAGTTTAAAAAAGGAAAAGAAAAGAGAACACAGAGCGGGGGAAGGGCGCCGCTATTACCCTGTTGGGTTATTAATCAACCTGCTGCTGTAGACGGAGAGAGAGAGAGAGAGAGAGAGAGAGAGAGAGAGAGAACTACGATGGACTGGCCTACTCATCCTCCTCCGGCACTGGTTCCGGTCGTGGTGAGTGCCGCGGCGGTCTTGGTTTCCCATTACGTTTTCAATGCTGCTGCCCAAATCCCCGATCCTGCGGTAAGACTCTTATTCCTGTAATCATCTGTTTTTTATCCTGCCTTTCTCTCTCTTCCTCCATAACAGAAGACAGCTGCAGCCAGCCATAAAACCGCGTGGAACCATTAGAACAGGAACATGTAAAAAGACGATGGCGTGACCGTACACATCGGTTCTGTGCCGGATAAATATCGGTTTCCATACGAGAGAAAAACATATCGACTCGTCATGTCTGTTTCTGTAAAAAACACGTTTTGTACAAGGTCCGAGCCACTGAGGCATTATATCGATTGGAGGGTTCTGGAAGATATATACTGTTGTAAAGGGAGTTCCGGATCAGCACCAAGGCTCAGCAAGGTCCGTTCTGAATGATCTTCTCAGGCACATTGTAGAAGATGGTGTATTGTTCTGGAGCAGTGATTCTCAGGGCCACACTATGAGTTCCACATGCTCGAGAACCCGTTAGATTTCAGGTCCCTATACACAGCACTGTGCAAAAGTTCTGGCACCGTAAGTATTTTTAATAGAACCTTTTGGTATAGATGTTTATTTTATACTTCCTATTAGTAAATTAGTGCAAGAAACACTTTAAACTTCCAAACGTCTGTTTTCCAGCAAAAACAACTTTGATAAACATGTTAGTATTATATAATAATATACAATAATAATAATAATAATAATAATAATAATAAAGAAAGCAGCACATTATGTACAAGAGACGTTCATCATTCATTCATTTTCTGTAACCGCTTCATCCTAATTAGGGTCGCGGGGAGGCTGGTGCCAGCCAACTCAGGGCGAGGGCAGAGTACACCCTGGACAACTCGCCAGGCCATCGCAGGGCGGAAACACGCTGACGGCTTTGCAGCCTACTCTTGTCGAAAGTCAGCAATGGTTCTTTTACATGCCTCACACCATAGACAGTGAGAGACATGGCCGGCCTTTGATAACCCAGTTAGCTCCACTGGGAGGACAGTGACAACCTTGTGCAGAGTGGGACAAGAGACGTCTTTTCAGATAAAAATATCATGAAGCTGCTCTCATTTACATGAAAAGAATAAAAACAAAATCACGTGTAATAGTCGACATTTCCAGGAGACCTGCGGCTGGTTCTGTAAGAGACCCGGTAGATACTCTACTTATAATACTGCATAAATTGGACCTGGTACTATTATGGATTTAAACAAACAAACAAAAAAGCTCATCATTATACCAAATATTTAATTAGTTTGATTTATTACTGTTTACTGTCATTTTTAGGACTTTAAATCGAGATCATTATTGGTCCAGTGGTGGTCTGGTGGTAAAGGGTGCTGGATCGCTGATCCTAAGTTTGGGGGTTCGAGTCCCACTCTCCAAGGTTGTCACTGTCTCCTCCACTGTGCGGCTAACTGGGTTATCAAAGGCGGGCCATGTGTGTCCCTGTCTGTGGTGAGAGGTTGATGTAGAAGAACCATTGCTGACTTTCGTAAAGAGGAGCTGCAAAGCCGTCAGCGTGTTTCTGTCCCGCGCTAAAGGCTTGTGACAGGAAGGCCATCGACCTAAAAACCTATGAACCAAATCAAACATGCCAATCATTCGCTGCAGCGACTCCTGAGAACGGGAACAGCCGAAAGGAAATCTCATCTCACTTTCTGTATTGTGTGTCAGAAAGGGCGTCCGATGTAAAATCCGATGCCGAATCAAACGTGCGAATCAGATGATTCACTGCGGCGACTCCTGAGAAAGGGAAAAAGCCGAAAGGAAAAGAAGAAGATCTTTAATTTAATGTCATTATTTCTATGTGACTAAAAGGCATCTTTGTTCTACACCATCCCTTTAAAACGTTTGAACAGTACTGTAGTTCCCAGATGTTCTGGTCATCGAACAAGTCTTCAGGGCCGTATGAGGTATTGCAGAGCGCTGCTTTGATTGGCTGTTCTTCACGGTTCTGGGTGTTCCTTTGGGCACCATTTGCTTGTCGTAAGTCTTTAAAATGTAACTTCAGTACTGAATCGAACATCACACACATACTGAACTACTCAGAACGTGTGTTATTGAATCTCAGGACTTTATTTAGTTTCTCCAGATTACATTTACCGTTAACAAGCGCTGTTAACAAAACTCGTTTAAAAGTCCCGTTGAACAGTGTGAGGATATTTCGTTTTCCCCGAAATATTTTGAAAAGATATTAAATGGCTGGTCACATGATCAAATGTATTGATGTTTGTTATTAAAGCAGCACTATGCACCGCTCAGTCCTGTTACTGGCACATCATCCAGTCAAGGGTTCTCAGCCCTGTTACTGCTGCTAGCGAGAGGACTCTGAGAAAATTTGAACAATTTACCCAAAAATATCATTTATAAACTAAACTAATAACATGAACAAAATATTTCCGGTGACAGGACAGGACATGACGATCAGCCCTCTCAGTCACACCTCAAAGGTCATCATCTGCATCATGTGCAGGAGAAAATATAACAAACCTTACGTTAGTAATTCAGATGATCTTTCAATGATTTAAATGATGCCAGTTCCTGTTGAACATGTGACTTGTGAGATGCTCCACATCTATAAAGAAATATTTACAGGTAACAGCGGAAATCTGGAAACAACATCAAAATGTGTACTTTAAATTCTATATCGTGGATTTAAGATGACGCCATTGCACAGCTGGGCCGTCAGATCAATGTAAAAACAATCAGGATTCTGAAGGATTTGAAAGATATTTGATGTTGGCGTGCGCTATTCCAGAGCATGGATGGCTAGGAAATGTTATCTGTTCATGGTTCTGTTCATTCATTTTCTGAACCACTTAGTCCTAATTCGGGTCAGGAAAGGATGGCACCCATCTGGTCCAACTCCGGGTGAGGGCAGAGTAAACGCCAGTCAGCTCTAGGCCATCGCGGGACAGAAACATGCTGACCGTGATGTAGTTCCTCTTTATGAAGGTCAGTAATAGTTCTTTTACAGGAACCTCTCGGCACAGACGATGAGAGACACGGCCGGCCACGGATCACCCAGTTATGGCACCAGGGCTCTTCAGAGCTCTAGTTATTTTTTTTATTCATGTTTTTATACACTCATTCATCCAGCTCTGCGCCAGGACGGGGTACACCTGGGCGGGTACACCTGGACAGCTCACCAGGCCATCGCAGGGCCAACACTACGCAAAATTTCAAACACACACACAACCATTCACACCTAGAGGTGCTTTGGAACAGCCAGGTAACCTACTGTGCATGGTTTTGGACTGTGGGAGGAAACCGGAGAACTTGGAGGAAACTCGCACAAGCATAGAGAGATCATACAAAGTCCACACAGAAACACCCAAGCTGGGAACCGAACCCAGGCCCTTCCTGCTGTGAGGTTAATGTGCTAGTGTTTATTTATACTAGTGCATCTTAATAAATTAGAGTATCATCCAAAGTTTGATTTATTTCAGTAATTAAGTTCAAAAAGTGTGACGATACATATTGTAATTTACTGAGATACACTTGTTCATATTAAAATAAGTATTACACTGGTGTGCGGGACACTTTCTGAAATACTAAAATTTATTTTACCTGCATGTTTAATATCCAGGGAAAACAAATGGCAGCCATTCATTCATTCTTTCATTTTCTGAACCGGATTCTGAATTTCCTAATTTGTGTTGCGGGTAGGCTGGCGCCCATCTCAGCTGACTCTGAGTGAGGGCGGGGTGCTCCCCGGACAGCTCACCAGGCCATTGCAGGACCAAATGGCAGCCATGTGGACAAAAATGCTATAATCGTTTTAAAGGAATTCTAGTGTGGTAGGAAGGATTGCGGATGCCTGTGAGGGTTCGGACAAGTTTGTATAAGTCAGTCCAGTGTTCTAGAACAGGTTCTCTCATCTCTCCCCAGGACACATACATATTTTTAAGCTGCCAGTAGATACCAAGAGCTCACAGAATCAGGGCGGCTAGAGGATAAAAGGGCAAAGAGCAGAAACCATTAGTTTATGCATTATCCATTCTGTGTCCGCCCAGGATTCACTTACATGATAAACTGGTTAGCATTGACTTTGCGATGTAATAATGGGGGCGGCGCGCGCGGTGGGAGGGGGGGTGGTTACAGTCGATAAACATTTTAAATTTAGAGATATTTATTGTTTTTGCAGGCATTAGCAAAACAAAACAATAAAAATGCTCAGTCTATGAAACGACAACTGAACTTTAAATGTAAAGTGATAGTTAAGCATTTAGTTTTAAAAAACTTATTTTATACAATTATTACAATGGGAAGTTCACCATAATCATTATAAACTTTAAGGGCAATTGTTTATTTATTACACCAACAACAATACTACTACTACTAATAATAATAATTTATTATTATTGGTGCTGCTGGTGGTGGTGGTGGTGGTAGTAGTAGTAGTAGTAGTGGTGATGTGGTAGTAGTTGTGATAGTAGTAGTAGTAGTGGTGGTGGTGATGGTAGTGGTAGTGGTGGTGGTGATGGTAGTGGTAGTAGTAGTAGTAGTGGTGGTGGTGGTGATGTGATAGTAGTTATGGTGGTAGTAGTAGTAGTAGTAGGAATAGTGGTGATGGTGATAGTAGTAGTGATGGTGGTGGTGGTGGTGGTGGTGGTGGTAGTAGTAGTAGTGATGGTGGTGGTAGTAGTAGTAGTGGTGGTGGTGATGGTAGTAGTAGTGGTGGTGGTGGTGGTGGTGGTAGTAGTAGTAGTAGTGGTGGTGGTGATGGTGGTAGTAGTAGTAGTAGTAGTGGTGGTGGTGGTGGTGGTAGTAGTGGTGGTGGTGGTGGTAGTAGTAGTGGTGGTGGTGGTGATGGTAGTAGTAGTAGTAGTAGTAGTGGTGGTGGTGGTGGTGGTGATGTGGTAGTAGTTATGGTGGTGGTGGTAGTAGTAGTAGTAGTAGGAATAGTGGTGATGGTGGTGGTGGTAGTGGTGATGGTAGTGGTAGTAGTAGTAGTAGTAGTAGTGGTGGTGGTGGTGGTGGTGGTAACTGCCAGTTAGCTTGCGTTTTATTTGTTAACAGGATTATGCAAAGATTTACATGCAGATTTTCCTGTAATTCATACCAGAGGCTTTGGATAACAAACATTTCAATAAAAAAAATTCAGAAGCCAAGTTGGACCATTAAGTCCATCATCATAGAATGGAACCACAACCAGAGGAGCTAAAGGAGCTGGAAGGCTTCATAGGGGGACAGGCATCTGTCCACAGTCCACAGAGCTGGGCTTTACAGAAGAGTCATCAAAAACATATGGAAAAAGTCCCTTTGGCCAAATGTGAGTAAAGCTGAACTTTTTGGCAATCAAGAAAATATGTTTCGGGTAAAGACCTCTCATCACCCTCAAAACACCATACTCGGGGTAAAGCACGGTGGTGGCAGTACCATGCTGTGGAGATTTTTTGAAATTCTTGAAAGAACTGAACCAGTTTTGCTTTGGAGAATAGACAAAAATCCCAGTGGCTAGCTATACCAAGCTCATAGAGACATCCACGAAGAGACCTGACGCTGTACTTGCTGCAGAAGAAGGATCTACAAAGATCAGAGTCTGGTAGTGGGGCAATTAGTTACGCATTCTCAAATTTTCTTTTGTTTGATTAATTTTTGTTTGGTTCACAATGAGAAATAGTTCTTTAAGGTTGTGTACGTCAACTGATTGAGCCCGCAAAATATTCATTTTAATTAATGAGGCGATAAAATAGGGAAAAGCCAAGCGGGGAGAATACTGCTGCGAGCCACTGTACCTATGAACATTCAGTTTTTTAACTGGTCCAACACTAAGTGTAATGGTTTGATCAAATATCCAGAAAATGTCCTGGATACCCTGTGTAGAGGTCATGGAGGTAAATCTCAAACATCAAAGGTGGAAGTGTCCCTGTATCAGACTGTGCTAGTTCTGGATGGACACGGTCATTCAGGGCCTCACAGGAATCACCAGGAAATGGGTATAAACCAGAACAGATAGCAGCGTTGAGTCTGGAGCTGCATGGGAGTCTCAGGTCCTTCCGAGTGTGACGTGCTAACCCCTCTTGGCTTTTCCCCTATTTTATTACCTCATTAATTAAAATGAGGGCAGTGGTGGCCTGGTGGTCGGATGCAGGAGAGCCTGATCCCAGGGATGGGGGTTCAAGCCTCACTATCAACGGGTTGTCATTGCTGCCACCCCCCTCCACCACGCCCCCAATGAAGCTAATGGGTTATCAAAGCTCGGCTGTGTCTCTCACTGTCTGTAGTGGGCACATGTAAACGAAAGTGCGTTGGCCTTTTGATGGACTGGTGCACTGTTCAGGATGTACTCTGCCTGCATCCAGAGTTGGTTGAGATAGGCTCCAGTCTAGCAGTGACTCTACTGGATTAAGCAGTTCAGCAAATGATTGAATGAATTACTACATCAAATATTTTTTTTTTTTTAAGAAATTTTGAAAAATATCCCAACTATTCTGCAAATAGAAAAACTAATCTCGTCTCCTTCTATCTTTCTGTGTCTCTAATTTCATGTGTCACGCTCTCCTCCTCTATCCCTGTCTTTCTCTTGACCTGTCTTCCTCATTGCCGTCTTTCTTTGGTGCCTTCCTGTCTCTCACCATCCCCTTACTCTTCCTGTCTCTCTTCCTGTCTTTCGCCATCCCTTCTATCTTCCTGTCTCTCTTCCTGTCTCTCACCATCCAATATCTCTTCCTGTCTCTCTTCCTGTCTTTCGCCATCCAATCTCTCTTCCTGTCTCTCTTCCTGTCTCTCACTATCCAATCTCTATTCCTGTCTCTCACCATCCAATCTCTCTTCCTGTCTCTCACCATCCAATATCTCTTCCTGTCTCTCTTCCTGTCTTTCGCCATCCAATCTCTCTTCCTGTCTCTCTTCCTGTCTCTCACTATCCAATCTCTATTCCTGTCTCTCACCATCCAATCTCTCTTCCTGTCTCTCACCATCCAATATCTCTTCCTGTCTCTCTTCCTGTCTCTCTTCATGTCTTTCACCATCCCTTCTATCTTCCTGTCTCTCTTCCTGTCTTTCACCATCCCTTCTATCTTCCTGTCTCTCTTCCTGTCTTTCACAATCCAATCTCTCTTCCCATCTCTTTCCTGTTTGTATCTGCTTCACTCTATCACTGTTGCTCCACCCTACGTCTGTTTCCTATCTGTCCTAGTTTCTCCTCCTTTCTTCTCTCTTCTCCCCCTCCCCTCTCTCTTTCAGCTCTTGCCCACAGACCCCCCACCGAAGCCGGACCCCATCACCTCTGAGACAGTTGTGTTCTGGGGACTTCGTCTCTGGCAGGTTGTGGGGATTTTCTCCATATTTGTCCTCACTATCAGTAAGTCTGTTTCCATGACTTTATACACAAAACAAAAAATTAAACTGACATGAAATTTCATTACTTACGGGCTACAGCAAGAGGAAAGGTTTTAATGAAACACATAAAGGACAGAATATAATAAATACTAAATATTAACGAATAATTAAATAACAATAAATATAATGAAGACAAAATAGCAGGTGCTGAGCTGTTACCATAGTAACAGTGGTATAATGATCCTGGTTTAACAGTTATTAATTTAGACTGATTTTAATTGTTCATGAGTTGAGTGTTTATGAGGCGCTGGCCTGAGAATGAAGTTGTCTGAGCTCTCAGCTTGAGCTCGGCTTTGATTCGACCCTGTGCAAACAGACACGCCCCCCTCACAGCCTTATCACACTTCTCACCATGGGTCTTACTGACACACTTTTATTCTCCAATTACTACAGTACCATGTTATTGGGATTAACGATCCATATTGCCATGTGTTTTTCCATACAAATTGAACATACGGATTGGGCGCAAATACTATTCACTAACAGGCAATAAAACAGTCGGTGATGTCACCAAGAGCAGCACTTCCACCCTGGGACAGCCCACCAGCAAAACTTAACAGGGTAAAGAAGAGCAATTTAAGAATTGTTGTACTTCACCCACAGTTAAACTGGAATATAATATTTATTTTACAAGGAATTAAAATGACCTCCATTACTCATAAACGAAACCCTGAGATAACAGAACTCTTCCACAAGCATCAATACCTCCTCAGCATGGACTGCCACCCTTTCATAACTGATACACATGGTCTCAGATGTGGAGCTGCAAGTTCCCAGAGCAGCCACATCACAACTGACTGGAAACTGCCCCAGCATGAGCAGGAAGGTCCTGCTTGCTAAAAGAACCCTGAGGACATTTGGCAGATGCCCTTAAATAGAACGATTTACATTGAGCTCATTTATACAACTGAACAGCTGAGGTTTAAGTGTCTTGTTCAGGGTCCCAACAGTGGCAGTTGGACCTTCTGATCAGTAATCCAGCACCATGTGAAAAGCAGAACTCTGTCCTGAGCTGACTGAAAAGGACGTCCTCCCACCCTTAGGAGTTCTATTGGTAAGACAGTCATGGTGTTGAGAGCTGAGTCCAAGACATGTTTAAAACGGCAATGTTATATCCCGCCCTGGCCCAGACTCGGCTGATGGGTGCCATCCTCCCCGAGACCCTAATTAAGATTAAGAGGTTTAGAAGATGAATGAATGTTGCGTCTACAAGATCAGTTATCAACCAACAACTCTGGGTGTTCTGGTTGTGCATATATGATTTTTGTGATCTGCTTACAAAGACCAAAATGGTTGTGTCAGGAAGGGCATCCGACGTAAAAACCTCTGCCAAATCAAACTTGCAAATCAGATGATTCGCTGTGGCAACTCCCAAGAATGGGAAAAAGCCAAAAGGAAGACAGACAGATAGCCGGTGTCTCTAACAGTTGGCAGAAACGCGTTATATCTCCAGTACAGTGGTTTTAGAATGCGAAGGGTTTTAATCATCGTTTGCTGTTGTGTTTCTCCTCCAGTCATCACACTGTGCTGCATCTTTAAATGTCGAGTTCCTCGCACTAAAAAGGAGATCGAGGCTCGCCATGCTCAGAGACAGGCAGCTAAGAGCTATGCTAACACGCTGGAGACTGTCCCTCCACTTAATGAGCTCACGGAGATACCAGGAGGTAAAGTAAATACACATCAACACATATACGCACACACATCCCTGTACGGTAAACATTCTAATGAAGTGAGCGTTGTGAGTACTGAACCCAAAAAAGCAAACAACTATTACACTAACCACGATTCCGGAAAACCAATGAAGGTAAAACTCCAATTTGGCAGTTGGTGTGAACTATTCTTTAACTGAAAAAAGTACAAAGGAAGGATTTACAGTATTCTGGCTTACCAGCTTCACGGTGTTCTGTAAGTATAAATAAAGTTAGAATTTAATGTGGCAGCATGGCGGAGAAGCGGTTAGCATGACCAGCTCACAGCAAGAAGGTCCCGGGTTTGATTCCCGGGCTCTGTAGGGACTTTTCTGAGTGGAGTTTGCATGTTCTCCCCGGGCTTATGCGGGCTTCCTCGGGTTCTCCGGTTTTGCCCCGAGCTGCGGGTGGAGTGTGGATGGTTGTCTTGGCTCGATGACGATCTGGAAGCTGTTCAGTGTGCACTTCGCCTTCACCCAGTCTAGTCTGAGATCCAGTCTCCCCACAGCCCTAATAGAAGTAATTCAGCAAACTGACTGAGAAAATTTAAGACTATGACATGCTCAATAAAAGTTGGGACAGGGGAGCTTTTCCTGCGGCGTCCTCTCACCTTTCTTTTAGTGACACTGTTTTGATCATTTCCTGCAGTAATAGCTGAGCTGAAATTTCATGACCTTTTATACTGTGAAAAAAAACCATATGATCGCCGTGAGACTCAGATGATCATCGCCAGCAATACAGTGCTTGTCGATGTTGACCTGTTATTCACGGTGGTCAGATGATGCTGGTGAAGGGATCATGTTGTCACATGGAAAGGGAAAGTTTTCTGCCTTTCCACAGAAATGTGGGGGGAAAATCATACATTAGAATTTTCTGTGAGTAGCGGCGGAAAGCAGCAGTGCCGACGGACCTGTAGCAGCTTGTGATTCACGCGACAATGATTGCATGTTGTTCTGTGGTGGTCTGAGAAGCATCTCTGCTGGTCAGGTTGTGCAACACTGAGCTGTAACATTAGCTCATTCTGCTTACTTGTGGTTGCGCTATTTTCCTTGACTGTATTTTTTCACACCTCTTGTGTGTCCTGTTCTGTTATGTGAGTTTCTTGCTGCATCTTCTCTCTGTGTGTGTGTGTGTGTGTGTGTGTGTGTGTGTGTGTGTGTGTGTATGTGTGTGTGTGTCTGTTTGGCCCCTCAGTGATTCGTACTGTCTCTGAGCATGTGCAGACAAATGACGCTAATGAACTTCCTGCTCTCAGTGAGGAAGATGAACCAACCAATCAGAGCCCTCAGAACGAGACTGGCTAAAACTATATATTAGTCTCTCTCTCTCCCTTCCTCTTTCTCTGTGTCTCTCCCTTCCCCTTTCTCTCCCTCTCTCTCCTTCTCTCTCTCCTTCTCTCTCTCCCCTTCTCTCCATGTCAATGTTTTGTCTTGTCTGTATTTCAAACTCAATAAATTAATCTGTCTGTCTGTTCTCTTTGTCTCTTTTCTTGATCTGTTCATTTTTGCTGTGTCATGTTTCTGTGTGCTGTGTGATGAACTTGTCTCACGTCCTGCACAGCACAGATCAATTCAGTGATCGAGACACACCACTGTGTTCACCCCTCTGACTGATTCCCAACCTGTAGCATTATAATGTAAACCTGAAGGGGACATCAGCGAGATATCGCAGCTGTACGGTACATCTAAAACAGTTCTTTATGGGCTGATCAGTATACATATAGCCCCTCCCCCATTCCGGCTGATTGATAATATCATGCTGCCTTCTCCACGTTTCACAGTTGGGGGGGGGGTTGCTCTTGGGGTGATGCTTGTGTGAGACCTGCTGATTTCGGAGTATCACGCCTGCTCTGTATAATCTCAATTCTCCATCAAAACCTCACAGAATGTGATGGACACAAATCAGAAGCGTACAAGAAGTCCTGCTTTTCCTTCGGTAAACCCGAAATAAGCATCTACAGATGCTCCCCGACTTACGTTTTTAATTGGTTCCGGACGGCCGAACATAAGTTGAAAGTGAACGTAAGTTGTTACAGTGATCTATGACGTGTGACGTATGACGCTCATACTGTACAATACATCCATAGATACCATTACCTTCTTCTTTTCCTTTCGGCTTTTCCCTTCAGGGGTCGCCACAGCGAACCATCTGCCTCCATCTCACCCTATCCTTTGCATTTTCTTCTCTTACACCAACTACCTTCATGTCCTCCTTCACCACAGCCATAAAACACCCCTAAATCAATTATTATAAACATAACATTGTAAAATAATATCAACATTAATTTCAAATAAGTCACTTATTTATACCAAGTCACTTTACATGAAGCTTAAAACAGCCAATCAACGCTTACAATATGTGAGGAGCTCAAAACCGAAAGTAGTGTACTTGCGAAAGTAGTGTACTTGCGAAAGTATAGTACTTGCCGTGGGTTATACGAACTTCCGGTCTTTCAAGTGCGCAAGGGCGCCATTGAACTCGTTTAGAACTGAGCCTGCACTGATGTGAATCACCAGCAGAGTGAAGAGTTCTCTCTGGATTCTGGTTTTCATTCATTTTACAACTCTCTTTGCTTAACTGAGTATGCATGGTAGTTTGCGCTGATCGGAGCGGACAGTTAATTCATCTCTGTGTATGAGACTTGCACCCATGCTAGTAGGCTTATGCCTCTGACCAACCATATTTGCTTAGGGTTACAAAAGTCCAAAAAACAGTGAAACACAAAGATCACAGAGACGACGTCTTAACACAAGAGTAACGCGCTATATAACTGAGATATATAAAATGATATAGAACTGAACTGAGAAGGAGGGGCACAATCAGTCTGTCGTTCGTAAACATCATTACGTCTTTGCGTCATTACGTCAGCGTACTACGTAGGTACATCTAAATTCAAAATTTGACTTATTTTTTTGAAAAATAAAAAAACAAACGTAAAAATGGATAAACGTAAATCGGGGCGCGTCTGTATTTATCTTTTCATAAAATATCAAATTGCTTTTATGGCTTCTCTGGAAAAGACGAGTGTTTACATCATCAGTAAACACGTTCAAAGACCCACCTACAGTCTGTCATCTCCAGGACCGACTTTAAAGGGTGAGACTCTCTCTCGCTCGCTCACTCGCTCACTTGCTATCTCTCCCTTTTTCTCTCACTCTCTCTCTCATTATCTCACCCTTTCTCGCTCTCTCTCTCTCTCTCTCGCTCCCTTTCTTGCTCTTTTTCCTTTTCTCTTGCTCTCTCTCTCTCTCTCCCTCCCTCTCTCTCCCTCCCTCTCTCCCTCCCTCCCTCTCTCTCTCTCTCTCTCTCTCTCACACTCACACACCCTAGCTCCCTCCCCCCCCCCTCTCTCTCTCTTGCTCTCTCTCTTCCTCTCTCTTTCTTTCTCTCTCACTCTCTCCCTGTCTCTCGCTCTCTCTCTTGCTATCTCTCCCTTTCTCTCTCTCTCTTTTGCTGTCTCCCTTTCTCTCTCTTCTCTCCCTCCCTTTCTCTTTCTCACTCTGTCTGTCTCTCTCCCTCTCTCTTTCTCTCCCTCTCTACCTCTCTCTCACTCTCTCTCACTCTCCCTTTCTCTTTCTCTCCCTCTCTTTCTCTCTCTCTCTCTCTCTCTCTCCCTTTATTGCTCTTTCGCTTTCTCTCCCTTTCTTGCTCTTTTGCTCTTTCTCCCTTTCTTTCTCTCGCTCGCACTCTTTCTCTCTCTCTCCCGCTCTTGCTGTCTCTCACTCTCTTTCTCTTGCTCTTGTCTCAATGTACTAAAGTCTTTATTATTATTATTATAAACATTCCTGGACAAGGTTGCAATCCCATATAATAACTTACGAGAAGGTGAAATCTGGAGTTATTTGTGATTTCAAAGCAAGTCAACAGATTTTAAGTTGTCTAAATTTTAAATATTTCCTTATTATTGAATCTTTATTTGATTGTATTTGCTTAATTTTTATAGCAATTATCTAAAACCTTTATTCTCAGATATCATGGTATTTAAAATGAGACGTGAACATAATTAAATGATTATGGCTTAAAATATCAAAGTTCCACAATTCACCACTTCTGAACTGTTTATTCCAGATGTGGATTTTCCAAATTATGGCACAATCTCATAAATATACCTCAAATATATCGATCTTCTTCTTCTTTTCCTTTGCTGGTCCCTTCAGGGGTTGCCACAGCGAATGATCTGCCTCCATCTCACCCTGTCCTCTGCATGTTCGCCACATCCATAAATCTTCTCTTTGGGTCTCCTCTGGGCCTTCTGCCTGGTAGTTCCAACCTCAGCATCCTACTACCAATATACTCACTATCCCTCCTCTGTACATGTCCAAACCATCTCAATCTAGCCTCTCTGACTTCGTCTCCAAAACGTCTTACATATGCTGTCCTTCTGATGTACTCATTCCTGATCCTATCCATCCTCGTTACTCCCAAAGAGAACCTCAACATTTTCATCTCTGCTACCTCC
Source organism: Plotosus lineatus (assembly GCA_024760905.1). NCBI lineage: Eukaryota > Metazoa > Chordata > Actinopteri > Siluriformes > Plotosidae > Plotosus > Plotosus lineatus. Next base: position 37,434,058 of record CM045745.1, on the reverse strand, counting down.
AGCTCTGCCTCCTGTCTTTTCCCCAGGGCCACTGTTTCTAAACCATACAACATCGCTGGCCTCATCAGTCTTGTACACTTTTTCCTTCAATCCTGCTGATACTTTCCTATCACACATAACACCGGACACTTTTCTCCAACCATTCCAACCTGTCTGCACACACTTCATCACCTCTTTTCCACACTCTCCATTGCTCTGGATTGTTGAGCCTAAGTACTTAAAATCCTCCACCTTCTTTATCTCTGCTCCCTGTAACATCACCATTCCTGTGGGGTCCTTCTCGTTCACACACAATGTATTCCGTTTTACTGAGGCTAACCTTCATTCCCCTCCTTTCCAGGGCATACCTCCACCTCTCTAGATTTTCCTGCACTTGTTCTCTGCTCTCACTACAGATCACAATGTCATCTGCAAACATCATAGTCCATGGAGATTCTTGTCTAACCTTGTCTGTCAGCCTGACCATCACCATAGCAAACAAGAAGGGGCTGAGAGCTGACCCTTGATGCAGTCCTACCTCCACCTTGAACTGTTGTGTGAACGGTGTGACAGCACACCTCACCACTGTCTTACATCTCTTATACATGTCCTGCACCACTCTAACATTCTTCTCTGCCACTCTAAACTTCCTCATACAATACCACAGTTCCTCTCTCGGCACCCTGTCATATGCTTGCTCCAGATCCACAAAGGCACAATGCAGCTCCGTCTGACCTTCTCTGTACTTCTCCATGAACATCCTCAAAGCAAACACTGCATCTGTGGTGCTCTTTCTTGGCATGAAACCAAACTGTTGTTCACAAATGCTGACATCTGCCCTTAGTCTAGCTTCCACTATTCTCTCCCATAACTTCAACGTTTGGCTCATCAACTTTATCCCTCTGTCATTGCCACAACTCTGCACATCTCCCTTGTTCTTAAAAATGGGCAAAAGTACACTTCTCCTCCATTCCTCTGGCATCTGCTCACTTTCTAAGACCTTGTTGACTATTCTTCTCAGAAAATCTACTGCTACCTCCCCTAGACACTTCCATACCTCCACCAGTATGTCATCAGGACCAACTGCCTTTCCACTCTTCATCCTCTTCAATGCCCTCCTCACTTCACCCTTACTAATCTTTGCTACTTCCTGGTCCTCAACGGTCACCTCTTCTACTCTTTATTTTCTTTCTCATTTTCCTCATTCATCAGCTCTTCAAAGTACTCTTTCCATCTTCCAAGCACACTTCTGTCATCAGTCAATACATTTCCCTCTCTGTCCTTAATCACTCTAACTT
>CM045745.1:37405281-37422781 GCA_024760905.1 Plotosus lineatus | reverse complement strand
ACCTATCACTCAAACACACACAATTACCACACCCACACACACACACACACACTTCCCACATATACACACACACCACACACAAACCATTCACACACACACTCATCACACACCAATCACAAAAATGCTTACACACACCCATCACATACATACTCACACACACCCATCACTAACAGACACCCAACACAGACATAACTTACAAACACACACACCCAGACACACACAAACTCACTCACTTATACACGCACACATTCACTCACACACATACACCCATCACACACACACACACACACACACACACATCATACACACACACATCAAACACAGACTCATCACACACACACACACACACACACACACACACACAGACATAAACACACACCAATCACACACATCCAACAAATACACACCAATCACACACATACTTACACACACACACCGATCACACACATATACACTCACTCACTCACTCACTCACTTACTCACAAACCATTCACTCACATCCCTCACGCACTCACTGAAAGACACGTGCACACACACACACACATCAATCAAACACACACACACAGACACACACACACAAATCACACACATACTTACACACACACACACACACACACACATCACACACATACTCACTCATTCACAAACACAAACACCCATCTCACACACACACACACACACATCACACACATACATGTAGCATATACACACAAAACACACAAACCATTCACACACACACACACACACACACACATACACGCACACTCATCATACACCAATCACACAAATGCTTACACACACCCATCACACACATACTCACACACACACACACACACACACACACACACACACACACACACACACACACACACACACACAACCCCATCACACACACACACACACACACACACACACACACACACACACACACATCCCACATATACACACACCACACACAAACCATTCACACACACACTCATCACACACCAATCACAAAAATGCTTACACACACCCATCACATACATACTCACACACACCCATCACTCACAGACACCCAACACACACATAACTTACAAACACACACACCCAGACACAAACTCACTCACTTATACATGCACACACACACACACACACACACACACACACACACACACACACACACACATCACATACATCTCTCTGTCTCTTACACATCACACACACACATACACATATACCCAACACACACAGATTCATCATACACATATTCACACACACACACATACACATGTGCATATGCACACACATTTATACACACACACTCACTCAAACTCACACACTTATGATACATACACGCACACAACCATCACTCACTCACTCACTCACTCACTCACTCACACATCTATCTCTCTCACACACACCCATCAAATACACACAATCACACACACATTCACTTACACACACACACACACACATTACACACACACCCATCACTCTCTCACACACACACAAACACACACACACATCCATCAAACACACACTTCACACACATACTCACACACACACACACACGCATTCACCCATCACTCTCTCTCTCTCTCACACACACACACACACACACACACACACATCAATCAAACACACACACATCACACATACACATCTTTCTCTCTCTCACATACACACACTCATACTCAGACACAGACACACACTTCACACACATACTCACACACACATCAAAAACACCCACACACACCCATCAGACACAGACACACACATCACAAACACGCACACACACACCTATCACACACATACACACTCACTCACTCATTCACAAATACAAACAGCCATCACACATCACACATGCACACACAGTCACATGCACACACACACACAGACACATGCACACACAGTCACATGCAGACACACACACACACACACATCCCACATGCACACCATACACAAACCATTCACACACCCATCACACACACACACACACACACACACACACACACTCACTCACTTACTCTCTCTCACACACACACACACACACCGATCACACACATATACACTCACTTACTCACAAACCATTCACTCACATCCCTCACGCACTCACTGAAAAACACATGCACACACACACACACACACATCAATCAAACACACACAGACACACACACACACACACACCAATCACACACACACACATCACACACATACTCACTCATTCACAAACACAAACACCCATCACACACACACACACACACCCATCACACACATACTCACACACACACAACCCCATCACACACACATCCAGCACACACACCTATCACTCAAACACACACAATTACCACACACACACATCCCACATATACACACCACACACGAACCATTCACACACACACTCATTACACACCAATCACAAAAATGCTTACACACACCCATCACATACATACTCACACACACCCATCATTCACAGACACCCAACACACACATAACTTACAAACACACACACACCCAGACACACACAAACTCACTCACTTATACACGCACACATTCACTCACACACACACACACACACACACACACACACACACACATACGCACACACATCCAGCACACACACCTATCACTCAAACACACACACATCACACATACACATCTTTCTCTCTCTCACATACACACACTCATACTCAGACACACACACACACACGCCACACACATACTCACACACACATCAAAAACACCCACACACACACCCATCAGACACAGACACACACATCACACACACGAACACACACACAGCTCACACACACAAGCAAACCACACTCATCTCTCACACACACACACACAACACACACACACACCAATCACACAAATGCTTACACACCCCATCACACACACACACACACACACACACACATACATCCAACACACATCACACAAACAAACATACCTATCACAAACACACCTATCACACACATACTTACACACACACACACAACCCCATCACACACATACAGCACACACACCTATCACTCAAACACACACAACTACCACAAACACACACCCACACACACACACACACACACACATACACACACCACACACAAACCATTCACACACACACACTCATCACACACCAATCACAAAAATGCTTACACACACCCATCACACACATACTCACACACCCATCACTAACAGACACCCAACACACACATAACTTAAACACACACACCAAGACACACACAAACTCATTCACTTATACACGCACACACTCACTCACACATACACCCATCACACACACACACACACACACACGCACACAAACACACATACACATCTCTCTGTCTCTTACGCGTCACAAACACACATGCACACACACATACCCAACACACACAGATTCATCATACTCATATTCACACACACAGCACACACACATGCATATGCACACACACACATTTATGCACACACACACACACACACACTCAAACTCACACACTTATGATACACACACGCACACAACCATCACTCACTCACTCACTCACTCACTCACACACACCCATCAAACACACACACCCATCACTCACACACACATCACTTACAAACGCACACACAATCACACACACATTCACTTACGCACACACACACATTACACACACACCCATCCCTCTCTCACACACACAGCCACACACACATCCATCAAACACACACTTCACACAAATACTCACACACACACACACACACACACACACACACACACACACACCAATCAAACACACACACATCACACATACACATCTTTCTCTCTCTCTCACATACACACACTCATACTCAGACACACACACACACACACACACTTCACACACACACACACAGCTCACACACCCATCACACACACACACACACACACACACACTCATCACACACCAATCACACAAATGCTTACACACTCCATCACACACACACACACACACACACACACACACACACACACACACACACACACACACACATCCAACACACACACATCACACAAACAAACATACCTATCACAAACACACTCACACACACACACCTATCGCACACATACACACTCACTCACTCATTCACGAATACAAACAGCCATCACACACACATCACACATGCACACCACACACAAACCATTCACACACATGCACACACACATCAAACAAACACACACACACATACAATCATCACACAGCCATCACACAAATGCTCACACACATTCTCACACACACAGCCATCAAACACACATACACATATTCACACACTTACACACACACACACACACACTCATCACACACACACACACACACACTCATCACACACATGTCACACACACACACACACACACACACCCATCACAAACACACGCACATACACACACCCATGACACACATGCACACATATTCTCTCTCTCTCTCACACACACACACACACACACACAATCATCACACAGCCATCACACAAAAGCTCATAAACACAACCAAAAACACACATATACACACACACAACCAAAAACACACATATACACACACTCACACACACACACACACACACACACACACCCATGACACACACCATCACACATACACCCATGACACACACACCATCACACACACTCCTTGACACACAGAAACACACACACACACACTCACACAGACACACACACACACACATCTCTCACACATACACACACACACACACACACACACACACACCCATCACACACTCCTACTCACACAGACACACACACTCATCACACAGACACATTTGTCACACCACACACATCACCAACACATACACACACAAACACTCATCACATACCAATCACACAAATGCTTACACACACCCATCACACACAAACTCACAAACACACACACCCATCACAAACAAACACACACACACACACACACACACACACACACACATCATACAGACATCCATCACACACAACACACACACACACACACAAATTCTCTCTCTCTCTCTCTCTCACACACACAAACACACACACACACACACACACACACACACACACCCATCACTCTCACACACACACACACACACACACACAAAAACACACACACACATCACTCTCACACACACACACACACACACAGTCTCACACATAGTCACACACATAGTCACACAGACACACATCCATCAAACACACACATCACATACACACACATCTCTCTGTCTCTTACACATCACACACACACACACACACACATATACCCAACACACACAGATTCATCATACACATATTCACACACACACACACACACACACACACACATGTGCATATGCACACACACATTTATACACACACACTCACTCAAACTCACACACTTATGATACATATACGCACACAACCATCACTCACTCATTCACTCACTCACTCACACATCTATCTCTCTCACACACACCCATCAAACACACACACACAATCACACACACATTCACTTACACACACACACACATTACACACACACCCATCACTCTCTCACACACACACAAACACACACACACACACATCCATCAAACACACACTTCACACACATACACACACACACACATCACTCTCTCTCACACACACACACACACACACACACACACACACACACAAACACACACACCCATCACTCTCTCTCTCACACACACACACACACACACACACAAACACACACACCCATCACTCTCTCACACACACACACACACACACACACACACACACACACACACACACACACCCATCACTCTCTCTCTCTCTCACACACACACAAACACACACACCCATCACTCTCTCACACACACACACACACACACACACACACACACACACCCATCACTCACACACACACACACACACACACACACACACACACACACACCCATCACTCTCTCTCTCTCTCACACACACACACACACACACACACACACACTCACACACACACACACACACACACACACACACCTTTTAAGGCAACACTGCTAATTTATTTCATAAATAATTTATATTTTTCTGAAATTTGAGTTTAATTTTAAAACTATTTATCTCCACCATTGAGACAAAGTCTCCTTCGTGAATTTTTTAAATTTTTGTTAGCAGTATTATGCAAAAAGATGTGTGTATATTCATGAAATATTAACCCATTAACCCATTAATTGTAAATATTTAACTCTGTGAGCGAGCAATGTTGGTTTCATAAGTCGTCAGTGTGCCGCGGCAGCGTAAGATCCCTTCGTTCTTCAATATTACGCTAAAATGTTAACAGAACAACTTCGATTTTTCTCATAATGTCAACATTTCTCTGTTATAATTTATTTGTAAACATTTTGCCCAACAAAACACAAACCATGAGCCACTTCAACACTGAGTAGATTTACAGATTGTACAGTTTTATATTGAACAAAAACTGGAAAAATAAAGGATTTAAGACGAAGCTTAATCTGTAAAAGGCGATAAAATAAAAACTGGAAGCAAAACTTTCAATAATAATGAAACCCTGGACAATAATTTATGAAAATAAATAAACAAATGTCTAAATATCCACAACTTTTTAAAACTTAAATGGACACTTCCTGATAAGAAATTCATTCCTTGTTGTAAAAGTCAAGTACTAATTATGTGAGCAGAATGGAAGGTTTGCTGATTGGCTAACTTTGTTACAATAAAATTTCTTAAAGAATTTAAATAAGTTTTTGGTCACTCGGTTACTCTCACGCTGCACTGCTAGTTAATCTGGCCGAGCAGGATGAATAGCCACATTATCCTTCTTCTTGTTTTATTACGTAATGAAAAGATGTGGAAGTTTGAAACTTATTGCTAATGATCACCGTCAACCAGATTTTTATTTTACAACAAAAATAGCAAACACTAAGAATTCATTAAAAGGTTTCAAGAAAATAATAATTAAAACAAACAAACAAACAAACAAAACATTTCAATTAAAATCCCAAAGTCCCATGAGAATTTCAGTCATGATGAAGGACATAAAACACCTGTTTTTCCTTCAAACAAAAGCACCACATGGTCACAAATTTCACTATACAGATTATATTTATACAATATTTTACACATTAAATATCCTCATGTAATAACAATGTCAACATTTGCTCCTGGCTTCTGCTGCTGGTGCAGAATTCCTTCATTAGCCTTTTAATACTCGGCTGTTAGCTTATTTAACAAAGCTAGCGACATCCTCTGAGTGTACTGTAGATCCTGAGGGTTTTTTTTTGTAACATCCACAACAGTCACATGACTGTTTCTCGCTCTTCTTCCACCAGTGTTGCAGGTTTTTCTTCAGAAACCATTTTCGAAGGCTCATCTTCCTGCACGTGGAGTTCATGAGCAGATGATGGAATGGACTGGTCTGACACTGAGCCATTCTTCACATAACCTGGAAGATTCCGGTGCCCATTGGTGCTAACATTAGCATTAGCAGGCGTGAGTCGCATATTGACATCACGCTGCCGCGAAGTCACGTTGGTCACGCTGGTATGGGAAACCATCGGGCCATAGCTGTATGTGCTGCTACCACTGCGTGCTTTCCGCTTAAAGTCCAACGCCAATGTCCTGCGGCTCCATGACTTCTTAATCTCTGCCTGCACCTGAACATGGCACAAAAACACTCGCATTACCATTTTAAAAACCTCAATAATCAATTCCTGGGACGTTACTTTATTTACCATGACAAAATTTTGTAGTGATTTGTTGGAAAAGTGTTGAACATTTATTTATTCATTCATTTCCTGAACGGCTTAATCCTAATTAGAGTCGTGAGGAGGCTGACTCCCATCTCAGCTGACTCAGAGCGAGAGCAGAGTACACCCTGGACAGCTCATCAGGCCGTCACAGGGCAGAAACACGCTGACGACTATGCAGCTCCTCTTTACTAAAGTCAGCAATGGTTCTTTAACAGAGAGACACGGCCGGCCTTTGATAACCCAGTTAGTGCACTGGGGGTGTAGAACATGGTTTGGATTTTACTTATCAATACATTTCACACTAAAAATAAATTTTATTGAGTTTATGAAAATCATGCAAACGTGAGTAGTTCAGTAGCTCGCTGGAATGAGGAGAACAAAGCCTACAGTGTGGGATCTTTTCTCAAACCAACGAAATACATTAATTATATAGTTCTGCATTGTTAAGTGCATTTTAACATAAATATCTTTTAATTATAAAACAAAATATTTAAAGCCACATGTCTTATAACACTGAAAGGGTAATGTAAATTTATTCCTAATTACAGTCGTACCTTGACTTACAAAATTGATCTGTTCCGAGGGCGAACTAGTAAATCAAAATGTTCATTATATAAAATAAAGATTCCCATCGGAAATAACAAAAAAACAATTAATTCGTTCCAGGTCCCTCCCAAACTCATATACCCTGACACAAACAGGTATATTTCACCTAATATATTAAAGGTCCGTCTGTCCGTCTTCCTTTCGGCTTTTTCCCTTTCACTCGGGAGTCGCCACAGCGAATCATCTGATTCGCACGTTTTATTTGGCAGAGGTTTTTACGCCGGATGCCCTTCCTGTCACAACCCTTTTTAGCAAGGGACAGAAACACGCTGATGACTTTGCAGAACCTAATAGAACCTAATAGAACCTAATATATTAAAGGTAAACATATAAAAACAATAAATATTTAATAATAATAATAATAAATAATAGAACAAGAATGCAGCCATGAGGGGGGCACAAGCCAGTGTTCATCGTCACGCCGGTCCCAAGCCCAGATAAATGCAAAGGGTTGCGTCAGGAAGGGCATCTGGCGAAAATCCAATGCCACAAATAACATGCCAGTCGAAAATAAGAGTTCCATACCGGTTCGGTCGAGGCCCGGGTTAACAACGACCGCCATCAGTGCTGTTAACCAACAGGGTGCTGGTGGAAATTGGACTACTGTTGGTTGAAGAAGGAGAGGCAAGAGGCATGTTTGTAGGGAGAGAGAGAGAAGATGAAAGGGATGAGTCTAGGACTGAGAGTATAGACTTTGAATGTTGAAACCATGACAGGAAAAGATAGAAAGCTGGCTGACATGATGCAGAGGAGGAAGGTGGACATACTGTGTGTTCAGGAGACCAGGTGGGAAGGTAGCAAGGCTAAAAGCTCAGAAGCAGGGTAGGAGTCATCTTGAAAGAAGGGTTTGTCAGGAATGTTCTAGAAGTGAAAAGAGTGTCAGACAGAGTGATGAGTATCAAATTAGAAATTGAAGGTGTGATGTTCAATGTTGTTAGTGCTTATACTCCACAGGCAGGATGTGAGCTAGAAGAGAAGGAGAGATTCTGGAGTGAGTTAGATGAAGTGAAGTACTCCCAGAGGTGAAAGAGTGGTCATTGGGGCAGACTTCAATGGACATGTTGGTGCAGGCAACAGAGGGGACAAGGAAGTGATGGTAAGGTCTGGTATCCAGGACAGGAACACAGAAGGATAGATGTTGATAGATTTTGCAAAAAGGATGTAAATAGCTGTGGTGAATACTTTCTTCCAGAAGAGACAGGAGCATAGGGTGACTTATAAAAGCGGAGGTAGGAGCACACAGGTAAACTACATCTTGTGTAGATGATGTATTTTGAAGGAAGTCAGTGACTGCAAAGTAATAGTGGGTGAGAGTGTTGCCAAACAGCATGGGATGGTGGTGTGCAGGATGATGCTGATGGTGAGGAAGGTGAAGGCAAAGGCAGAGCAGAAGACAAAGTGGTGGAAGCTGGAAAAGAAGGAGTGTCGTGTTGTCTTCAAGGAAGAGTTGAAACAGGCTTTGAGTGGTCAGGAAGTGCTTCCAGATGACTGGACAACTACAGCTAATGTGGTCAGGGAGACAGGTTGGAGAGTACTTGGTGTGTCCTCAAGAAGGTAAGTAGATAAGGAGACTTGGTGGTGGAATGAGGAAGTGCAGGAGTGTGTACAAAGGAAGAGGTTCGCTAAGAAGAAGTGGGACATTGAGAGGACTGAAGAGAGTAAACAGGAGTAGAGGGAGACCCAACGTAAGGTTCCAAACAGAGGGCATATGATGACTTGTATGATAGGTTGGACAGTAAGGAGGGAGAAAATGATTTATTGAGGTTGGCACAGAAGAAAAAATACAGATGGGAAGGATGTGCAGAAAGTTAGAGTGATTAAGGACAGAGAGGGAAATGTATTGACTGATGACAGAAGTGTGCTGGGAAGATGGAAAGAGCACTTTGAAGAGCTGATGAATGAGTTAAATGAAAGAGAAAAAAAGAGTAGAAGAGGTGACCGTTGAGAACCAGGAAGTAGCAAAAATTTGTAAGGGTGAAGTGAGGAGGGCATTGAAGAGGATGAAGAGTGGAAAGGCAGTTGGTCCTAATGACATACCGGTGGAGGTATGGAAGTGTCTAGGAGAGGTAGCAGTAGATTTTCTGACAATAACATTCAATAAGGTCTTTGAGAGTGAGAGGATGCCGGAGGAATGGAGGAGAAGTCTGCTGGTGCCCATTTTTAAGAATAAACGAGATATGCAGAGTCATGGCAACTACAGAGGGATAAAGTTGATGAGCCATACGATGAAGTTATGGGAAAGAATAGTGGAAGCTAGACGAAGGGCAGAGGTCAGCATTTCTGAACAACAGTTTTGGTGGGTCAGCTCTGAGCCCCCTTTTTTTTTAGTGATGGACAGGCTGACAGAAGAGGTTAGACAAGATTCCCCATGGACTATGATGTTTGCAGATGACATTGTGATCTGTAGTGAGAGCAGAGAAGAAGTGCAGGAAAATCTAGAGAGGTGGAGGTATGCCCTTGGAAAGGAGAGGAATGAAGGTTAGCCTCAGTAAGACATAATATATGTGTGTCAACGACAAGGACCCAAGAGGAACGGTGAGGTTACAGGGGGCAGAGATTAAGAAGGTGGAGGATTTTAAGTACTTAGGCTCAACAATCCAGAGCAATGGAGAGTGTGGAAAAGAGGTGAAGAAGCGTGTGCTGGCAGGTTGGAATGGTTGGAGAAAAGTGTCCAGTGTGATGTGTGATTGGAAGGTATCGGCAAGAATGAAAGGAAAATTGTACAAGATGGTGTTGAGGCCAGCGTTGTATGGTTTAGAAACAGTGGCACTGAGGAAAAGACAGGAGGTCGAGCTGGAGGTAGCAGAGATGAAAATGTTGAGGTTCTCTTTAGGAGTAACGAGGATGGATAAGATCAGGAATGAGTACATCAGAGGGACAGCAAACATAAGAGGTTTTGGAGACAAAGTCAGAGAGGCTAAATTGAGATGGTTTGGACATGTACAGAGGAGGGATAGTGAGTATATTGGTAGTAGGATGATGAGGTTGGAACTACCAGGCAGAAGGCCCAGAGGAAGACCAAAGAGTTGATTTATGGATGTGGTGAAGGAGAACATGAAGGTCATTGGTGTAATAGAAGAAGCAGAGGACAGGGTGAGATGGAGGCAGATGATTCGCTGTGGCGGCCCCTGAACAGAACAGCCGGAAGGAAAAGAAGAATATAACAAGAATAAACAATAAGTCAACTAACCCTTCCGATCATTCACTGTGGCAAAGATATCACGTGTGTGCGAAGATGTTACGTTGGCCGGCATGAGGTGGTGCATAAGAGATGAGGAGGAGGGGAATTTTGTGTATGTGCATGGTACAATTGCCAGCAAGGACAGGCTTGTGGTGAGCTCCCACAAGGCCAGTGTTTCTCAAACAGTGGGGCGCGCCCCTCTTGGGGGCACTGTGTGATGCCGGGGGGGTTGGGGGGGGGGGGGGCATCTGACCTTGAGGAACATGCTTTTTTGCCATACTCTACAAGAATTATGTGTAATTGCACATCCTCTACAGTAGGTGGCAGCGGCACTCTCACTGTGTTCCCTATGGTGTAGGGAAAAAGCACTGAGGAAACAACATGAAATGCAGTAAACACTATTTATAGTCACGTGTCGAATACAGGGAAATGGTTTTTTTTTCTTCTGAAAGGGGGCGTCACAGAAAATAATTGAGAAGCACTGCACAAGGCATTCTCGGAGTACGGAGGAATACACGCAGTAGAATACAAAGCGAATCAGCCTGGAAAAGCCCCAGAAGAGCTCGTAAATCAAAATTTTACTGGTTGGATGGGGCAGATTTTTGGTGAGATCAAAGCTCATGTCATGGAAAATTCGTTATAAAAGACACTCGTAACTCAAGGTACCACTGCATATATAACCCAGTTTTAACACTTAAAATTGAACATCAGGCCTGGTGATGCTTTACTATGTTAGTGTTAGTCATGCAGCTAAAAAGTGTAAACAATGATGTAATGAGGTTTTCTTACCTCTCCGTTACAGAAACAGTAAATAATCGCAACAAAAAAACCCTGTAAAGAAACAACAGTCAGCTCTACCTGAAGAATTATTCAAGAATTACCACTGAATAGGACAATAAAGTTTTAACACCCCCCCCCCCACCCACCTACACACACACACACACACACACACACACTCAAACAACTGTTGCAGTTTAATAATAAAGATGAATTTTTACCCACTCTGATTTCTCTTATAAACAACAGCGGGTGGAGTTTAACTTACATTTTACATCAAACCATAACCCAAAGTATCGAACACTGACTTTGGTACTAATATTTTACCTCATGTTTTCATAAATTCTTGACAAATTAAAACAAGAGAAAAAAAGTAAATCAAAACCCCACATACCACACGTACACATTGTATTGTATATTATTATAAATAAATAAAGTTATAAAACGTGTAAAGTAATAAAAATATTCCTGCCCGACCCCTTTGTAAAGTATCTGATACATTGATATTAATATAAAGAAAGGGAGAACTGATTTAAAATCTGATGTACCCTTTATAAAATGATGTCCTCTGGGTCGTGTCTGTGATACAGATTTATTTAATATTTAATGTTATATATGTATTATGTCTTCATGTTGTAATATGTTATGTATGTATGTTTATGGAGCCTGTGTACGTGCAAGACAAATTCCCTCCTCGGGCAATAAAGTATTGTCATTGTCATTGTCATTGTCATACATAGAACACTGTCTGTCTTCCTTTTGGCTTTTTCCCTTTTACTCAGGAGTCGCCACAGCGAATCATCTGATTCGCATGTTTGATTTGGCAGAGGTTTTTACGTCGGATGCCCTTCCTGTCACAACCCTTTTTAGCAAGGGACAGAAACACGCTGACGACTTTGCAGCCTACTCTTTACGAAAGTCAGCAATGGTTCTTTTACATGCCTCTCACCATAGACAGTGAGAGACATGGCCCGCCTTTGATAACCCAGTTAGCTGCACTGGGGGACAGACAGATACATAGAACACTAATGTGGATAAATTCCACGCCGTCATTAATTCAACAGGTTCTTGTCTCGTCCTTCTTGGGGCTACAACAAAAAAGATACCTGGAAGGAGTTAATGAGCATCTCGCAGTGCATCTGAATCTGCCAGGGGACTCCAGAAACCTCAGTGTACGGCATCGCCATAAACACAATGTAGTGAACTCCAAACAGTGGCATCAACACCAGTGTTGATTTTAGAAGCTTCCTGTGCACAAAAAAATCATCACAATCATCATCATCACCACCATTGTAACCTTCATCACCGCAATCATCATCAACAACATTATTACTGTCATTATCATCACCATCAGCAGCACCAATATCACCATTACCGCAACCACCACCACTGTCATCACCACCATGATAACCACCATCACCATCATCACATTCATCACTACCATGATCATAACCATCATCACCATCATAACAAGCATAATCCACACCATCCTCCTCCTTCTCCTCCTCATCATCATAACCATCATCACTATCGTCATCATCATCATTATCAAGGGGCATCATAACAATTACTATCACCATCACCACCATGCAATGCAGCCGTGACAGGGGCACAAGCCAGTGTTCATCCTCACACCGGCCCCAGACCGGGATAAATGCAGAGGGTTGAGTCAGGAAGAGCATCCGGTGTAAAATATGTGCCAAGATTTACTATGCGAGTCATAAAAACGAATTCTATACCACCAGTGTTGTTAGCGAACAGGGTGCTGGTGGAAATTGGATTACTGTTGGTCGAAGAAGAAGAGGCGGGAGGCGTGTCCGTAGGCAGAGAGAGAAGAGGAAAGGCATGAGTCTAAGTAAGACTGAGAGTAGGGACTCGTTGGAAGGAAGGGAAGAGTAGGGAATGTTGGAACTATGACAGGAAAAGGTAGAGAGCTGGCTGACATGATGCAGAGGAGGAAGGTGGACATACTGTGTGCTCAGGAGACCAGGTGGAAAGGTAGCAAGGCTAGAAGCTTAGGAGCAGGGTTTAAACTGTGTCATCATGGTGTGGATGGGAAGAGAAATGGAGTAAAAGTCATCTTGAAGGAGGAGTTTGTCAGGAATGTTTTAGAAGTGAAAAGAGTGTCAGACAGAGCGATGAGTCTTAAGTTAGAAATTGAAGGTGTGATGTTCAATGTTGTTAGTGCTTATGCCCCACAGGCAGGATGTGAGCTAGAAGAGAAGGTGAGATTCTGGAGTGTGTAAAATGAAGTGATGCAGAGTAGCCTTAGAGGTGAAAGACTGGTCATTGGTGCAGACTTCAATGGACATGTTGGTGCAGGAAACAGAGGGGACGAGGAAGTGATGGGCAGGTCTGGTATCCAGGACAGTAACACAGAAGGACAGATGTTGATAGATTTTGCAAAAAGGATGGGAATGGCTGTGGTAAATACTTTCTTCCAGAAAAAACAGAAGCATAGGGTGACTTATAAATGTGGAGGTAGGAGCACACAGGTAAACTACATCTTGTGCAAGCGATGTATTTTGAAGGAAGTCAGTGACTACAAAGTAGTAGTGGGTGAGAATGTTGCCAAACAGCAGAGAATAGTGGTGTGCAGAATGACGCTGATGGTGAGGAAGGTGAAGAAGGCAAAAGCAGAACAGAAGACAAAGTGGTGGAAGCTGGAAAAGAAGGAGTGTCATGTTGTCT
Organism: Plotosus lineatus; assembly: GCA_024760905.1. Lineage (NCBI taxonomy): Eukaryota > Metazoa > Chordata > Actinopteri > Siluriformes > Plotosidae > Plotosus > Plotosus lineatus. The sequence goes on along the minus strand of CM045745.1, from coordinate 37,407,813 downwards.
TCAAGGACAAGTTGAAACAGGCTTTGGGTGGTCAGGAAGTGCTTTCAGATGACTGGACAACTACAGCTAATGTGATCAGGAAGACAGGTAGTAGAGTACTTGGTGTGTCCTCTATAAGGAGACTTGGTGGTGGAATGAGGAAGTGCAGGAGTGTGTACAAAGGAAGAGCTTAGCTAAGAAGAAGTGGGACATTGAGAGGACTGAAGAGAGTAAACAGGAGTAGAGGGAGACACAGCGTAAGGTGCCAAACAGAGGGCATATGATGACTTGTATGATAGGTTGGACAGTAAGGAGGGAGAAAATGATTTGTACAGGTTGGCACAGCAGGGAAAAGGAGATGCGAAGGACGTTCAGCAAGTTAGAGTGATTAAGTACAGAGAGGGAAATGTATTGACTGATGACAGAAGTGTGCTGGGAAGATGGAAAGAGTACTTTGAAGAGCTGATAAATGAGGAAAATGAGAGAGAACAAAGGGTAGAAGAGGTGACAGTTGAGGACCAGGAAGTAGCAAAGATTCGTAAGGGTGGTGTGAGGAGGGCATTGAAGAGGATGAAGAATGGAAAGGAAGTTGGTCCTGATGACATACTGGTTGAGGTATGGAAGTGTCTAGGAGAGGTAGCGGTAGATTTTCTGACGAGAATATTCAATAAGATCTTGGAGAGTGAGAGGATACTAGAGGATTGGAGAAGAAGTCTGCTGGTGCCCATTTTTATGAACAAGGGAACTAGGGAAGCTAGACTAAGGGCAGACGTCAGCATTTGTGGACAACAGTTTGGTTTCATGCCACGAAAGAGCACCACAGATGCAGTGTTTGCTTTGAGGATGTTAATAGAGAAGTACAGAGAAGGTCAGAGGGAGCTGCATTGTGCCTTTGTGGATCTGGAGAAAGCATATGACAGGGTGCCGAGAGAGGAACTGTGGTATTGCATGAGGAAGTCTGGAGTGGCAGAGAAGTATGTTAGATTGGTGCAGGACATGTATAAGAGATGTAAGACAGTGGTGAGGTGTGCTGTCGGTGTGACAGAAGAGTTCAAGGTGGAGGTGGGACTCCATCAAGGGTTAGCTCAGCCCCGTTTTGTTTGCTATGGTGATAGACAGGCTGACAGTCGGGGTGAGACAAGATTCCCTATGGACTATGATGTTTGCAGATGACATTGTGATCTGTATTGAGAGCAGGGAACAAGTGCAGGAAAATCTAGAGAGGTGGAGGTATGCCCTGGAAAGGAGGGGAATTAAGGTTAGCCTCAGTAAGATAGAATACATGTGCATGAATGACAAGGACCCAAGAGGAACGGTGAGGTTACAGGGAGCAGAGATCAAGGTGGAGGAAGGACTGCATCAAGGGTCAGCTCTGAGCCCCTTTTTGTTTGCTATGGTGATGGACAGGCTGACAGACGAGGTTAGACAATATTCCCCATGGACTATGATGTTTACAGATGACATTGTGATCTGAATTGAGAGCAAGAGAACAAGTGCAGGAAAATCTAGAGAGGTGGAGGTATGCCCTTGGAAAGGAGAGGAATGAAGGTTAGCCTCAGTAAAACGGAATACATGTGTGTGAACAACAAGGACCCAAGAGGAACGGTGAGGTTACAGGGAGCAGAGATAAAGAATGTGGAGGATTTTAAGTACTTGGGCTCAACAATCCAGAGCAATGGAGAGTGTGGAAAAGAGGTGAAGAAGCGTGTGCAGGCAGGTTGGAATGGTTGGAGAAAAGTGTCCGGTGTGATGTGTGATAGGAAGGTATCGGCAAGAATGAAAGGAAAAGTGTACAAGATGGTGTTGAGGCCAGCGATGTTGTATGGTTTAGAAACAGTGGCATTGAGGAAAAGACAGGAGGCAGAGCTGGAGATAGCAGAGATGAAAATGTTGAGGTTCTCTTTGGGAGTAACGAGGATGGATAGGATCAGGAATGAGTACATCAGAGGGACAAGCACATGTAAGACGTTTAGGAAACATAGGCCGAAAGACTAAATTGAGATGGTTTGGACGTATAGAGGAGGGATAGTGAATGTATTGTTAGTAGGATGCTGAGGTTGGAACGAACAGGCAGAAATCTTAGAGGAAGACCAAAGAGAAGATTTACTGTCATCATCATAGTTATCATCCCCATTATCATGATATCATCACCATCACTATCACCACAAGCACCTCCATCATCTTCATCAGCAGCAGCACAGGCACCATTACAATCACTATCACCATCATCATCACCATCATCAACATTACCATCATCATCATCACCATCACCATCAACATTACCATCACCATTACTATCACCACCATCACTATTGTCATCATCATCATTGCCATTGTCACTACTACCACCACAACCATCATCATGACTACCATTATCACCACCACCATCATCGCCACCATCAATATCATCATCATCATCATCATCATCATCATCATCATCATCATCACCACCACCATCAAAGTTACCAACACTATCATCACCACCATTACCATCACCATTACTATCACCACCATCACTCCCATCATCATCATCATTGCCATTGTCACCACTAC
>CM045745.1:37392781-37400281 GCA_024760905.1 Plotosus lineatus | reverse complement strand
CTCTGCATCATGTCAGCCAGCTCTCTACCTTTTTCTTTGCATAATTCCAACATTCACAGCCCCTACTCTCAGTCCTAGACTCATGCCTTTCATCTTCTCTCTCTGCCTACGGACACGCCTCCCGCCTCTCGTTCCTCGACGTCTTCAACCAACAGTAGTCCAATTTCCACCAGCACCCTGTTGGTTAACAGCACTGATGGCTGTTGTTGTTAACCCGGGCCTCGACCCATCCAGTATGACATTCTTTCTTGTGATTCGCATATTTTATTTGGCATTTGTTTTACACCGGATGCCCTTCCTGACGCAACCCTCTGCATTTATCCGGGCTTGGGACCGGCGTGAGGGAGAGACACTGGTATGTGCCCCCCCCCCACGGCTGCTTTTCTTTTCATCCTATTCAAATCTTCCTTCTTCTTTCCCTCGCCACAGTGAATCATCTGATTCGCATGTTTGATTTGGTTCATAGGTTTTTACGTCGGATGCCCTTCCTGATACAACCCTTTAGCAAGGGGCAGAAACACGCTGATGGCTTTGCAGCTCCACTTTACAAAAGTCATCAATGTTTCTTCTACATGAACCTCTCACCGTAGACAGTGAGAGACATGGCCCGCCTTTGATAACCCAGGTAGCTGCACAGGGAGGGGAGCTAGTGACAACCTTGTGGAGAGTGGGACTCGAACCCCCTAACCCCTGAGTCAGCACCCTATACCACTAGGCCACCACTGCCCACTTTTTGTCCTGTTTAAATACAGGGGGCTAATTCTTAGAAAGATGAGAATATTATAGCACCATCACGCACACACACACACACACACACACACACACACACACACACACACACACACACACACACACATCTCAAAAGTAAATGAACAAAGAAAAAACCCTTAAATTCTAAGAATTACACATTTTTAATTTTTATTTATATAATCAATAAATATAATAATAATGTAAACGATACAAGTGAATAAAATTAAGTACAGGGAAAGGTGGTATTATTAAATTGAATTTGTATTAGCCAATCAGAATGCACTTCCTGTTCCATCAACCACTGAGAATAACACAATTTAAATATTTCACTGTGTTTGAAGCACTGCCCCTTTACATACCCCATCCAATGACAGTGAAGCCCCAGAGGTATTTCCTATCAGAGAAGAAGGTCATGAAGATGAGGCTGTGGAGGTAAAGTCCTTCCACCAGTATCCAGTAATAATTAGTTGCAAGGAAGTAGAGGAAGAGTGTAACTGTGATCTTACAGCCGACCTTCAACAACAACAAACAACAACAAATAACAGCAGTCACTGAATTAAAACTGAAATGGCCTTTCTTCACAAAACACTAAGCTCAGAGATCCACTAAGGATTTTAACACAGAAGAATAGTTACAGTACTTACAAATTTGTTTTTCTCAGTGGGTGGAGCCTCAGTGATAAATTTCAGCTCCTCGACAGTGATTCGTTGAGTATCATCAGAAGTTGATCCCGAATACAGAACGACATCTTTAACAAAGATGCTTGCAGCTCGCAGCATGAATGATACGAACAGGTGCATGTGGATAAAGTTCCTCGTACAGTGCAGACGCCTGAGAGAGAGGCAGAGAGAGAGAGAGAGAGAGAGAGAGAGAGAGAGACAGGTGAGAATGTGAGAGACAAAGGAGGAGAAGAGCAAGAGTGGGAGAGACAGAAGAGGGAAATGAAAAGAGAGATAAAGACTAATAGAAAGAGAGAGAGAGATCTGTGCCCTTCTGTCTGTTAAAGGAAAATGTAACTAATCTAAGACTTGAGATTAAATAAGGGTCAGTGGTGGCCTGGTGGGAAGGTGCTGGCTGACTGATCCCAAGGTTGAGGGTCCAAGCCCCACTGTCACCAGGTTGTCATTGCTGTCCCCCCAGTGCACTAACTGGGTTATCAAAGGCTGGCCGTGTCTCTCACTGTCTGTTCTGGAGGTTCATGTAAAAGAACCACTGCTGACTTTCATAGAGGAGCTGCATAGCCATGAGCGTGTTCCTGCCCCTCTGTGTCGTATGCCTAATGGATCTTATCAGACGAGCCCCCACTTGTTATGGACAGGTAAATTTTGAAAATGGATATTGCCCCGTGAAACCAGCAAATCACGACAGTCCACGACATTAACTATGTACAATTTAATAATATGAACAAAATAAAACAAAATTCATAACTTACAACTTAGAGCTAAACCACATACAAATTAACAAAGGGTCCCATAGTCACCAAGCACCCGCTGCAGGGTAAATTTAGAGATGGCGCATGTGCTGGCGTGAACCTCACTCCATCACACACTCACCTCCATCTCACACACTCCTCACTCCATCACACCACACCTCCATCGCACACACACCTCCATCTCACATACACCTCCATCTCACTTACACCTTACTTCATCACAAACAGCTCCATCTCACACACACCTTATTTCATTACACAAACATCTCACTCCATCCACACACCTCCATATCTCACACACCTCAATCCATCACACTCAACTCCATCACACACACCTCCATTTCACCCACACCTCCATCTCACACACACCTCACTCCATCACACAAACATCTCACTCCATCCACACACCTCCATATCTCACACACCTCAATCCATCACACAAACCTACTTCACCACACACACCTCCATCTCACAAACACATTACTATATCCCACACACCTCCATCTCATACCTCTCTTCATCTCACACACACCTCACTCCATCACATATACCTCCATTTCACCCACACTTCTCTTCATCACATACACCTCCATCACACACACCTACATCTCACACACCTCTCTTCATCGAACACACCTCACTCCATCACACAAACCTGACTCCATCATACATCTACATCCATCACACACAATTCATTCCATCTCACACACACCTTACTCCATCACACACATCCTCACTCCTTCACACACACTTGATTACATCACATACACACCTGACTCCATCACACACATTTCCATCTCACACACACCTCACTCCATCACACACACACACACACACACCTCACGCCATCTCACAAACATCTTTCTCTATCACACACACCTCCCTGTGAAAAATGAAAGTGAAAGCTGCGACTCACCGGAAGTATCCGAGTATGAGGACGGCCACCATGAGTGAGGTGAATGAGATGGAGTAACCGATAGTATAGATTAGGTATAGTCTGTCAAACACATCCTGTGGGGTTGTGTGAAAACAAACAAAAAACCCAGATGCTTTATTTATATTCATATATTTATATATTTATATCTTGTTATTTTTATTGAAGTTCACATGATGTACACTTAAAACTGACCATATATAGACTTTACTATTAACTTTATCCAGATATTATTTAAATGATGGATTGACTGTGACATGTAATTGTTTGTGTGTGTGTGTGTGTGTGTGTGTGTGTGTGTGTGTGTGTGTGTGTGTAGTAGGAAGTGTCTGTAAGCATTTAGTGTCTGAGAGGAAGCCAAACAACTTCAGTCTGCGGTTCCGAAATTTTCATTGGTGCAGATGAATATTTCATTAAATAACTGTGGGGAGTAAATGCTCTCTCTCTCTCTCTCTCTCTCTCTCTCTCGCTCTCTCTCTCTCTCTCTCTCTCTCTATCTCGCTTTCACTCTCTCTCTCTCTCGCTCTCTCTCGCTCTCTCTTTGTCTCTATCTCTCTTACGTGAATGTGTGTGTGTGTGTGTGTGTGTGTGTGAGAGAGAGTGTGAGTGTGTATGTGTGTGTGTGTTTGTGAGTGTGTGTCTGAGTGTGTGAGTGAGTGTCTGAGTGAGTGTGTGAATGTGTGACTGTGTGTGTGTGTGTGTGTGTGTGTGTGTGTGTGTGTGTGTGTGTGAGAGTGTCTGAGTGTGTGAGTGTCTGAATCAGTGCGTGTCTGAGTGAGTGTGTGTGTGTGTGTGAGTGCGTGTGAGTGAGTGAGTGAATGTGTGTGTGTGTGTGAGTGCGTGTGAGTGAGTGAGTGAATGTGTGTGTGTGTGTGTGTGTGTGTGATTGTGTGCACGTGTGTGTGTGTGTGTGTGTGTGTGTGAGTGAGTGTGCGTGCTTGTGAGTAAGTGTCTAAGTGAGTGTGTGAGTATGTGTGTGAGTGTGTGAGCGTGTGTGTGTGTCTGAGTGTCTGAATCAGTGAGTGAGTGAGTGTGTGTGAGTGCGTGTGAGTGAGTGTGTGAATGTGTGTGTGTGTGTGTGTGTGTGTGTGTGTGTGTGTGTGTGTGTGAGTGTGTCTGAGTGTGTGAGTGAGTGTCTGAGTGAGTGAGTGAGTGTGTAAGCATGCGTTCGTGTGAGAGAGTGTGTGTGTGTGTGTGTGTGTCTGAGTGTGTGTCTCAGTGAGTGTGTGAGTGCAAGTACGCGAGTGTGTATGTGTGCGCATGTGAGTGTGTGTATGTGTGTGAGAATGTGTCTGAGTGTGTGAGTGTGTGAGTGAGTGTGTGTGTGTGAGTGTCTGAGTGAGTGTGTGAATGTGTGTGAGTGTCAGCGTGTGTGTAAGTGTGTGTGTCTGTGTGTGAGAGTGTGTGAATGTGTTTCTGTGTGTGTGTGAGTGTCTCAGTCAGTGAGTGTCTGAGTATGTGACTGTGTCTGTCTGTGTGTGTCAGCGTGTGTGTGTGTGTGCGAGTGCGTGTGAGTGAGTGTGTTTGTTTGTGTCTGTGTGTGAGTGTCTGAGTGAGTATGTGTCTGAGTGAGTGTGTGGGTGAGTCTAAGTGTGTGAGTGTGTCTGTGTGTGTGAATATGTGTGTGTGTGTAAGTGTGTGACCATGTGTGTGTTTGTGTGTGCTTGTGAGTAAGTGTCTCAGTGTGTGTGTGTGTGTGTGTGTGTGTGTGTGTGTGTGTGTGTGTGGCGTGTGTGTGTGTCTGAGTGTCTGAATCAGTGAGTGTCTGATTGAGTGTGTGTATGAGTGAGTGTGTGATTGTGTGTGTATGTGTGTGTGTGAGTGTGTCTGAGTGTGTGAGTGAGTGTCTGAGTGAGTGAATGAGTGTGTAAGCATGTGTTCGTGTGAGTGAGTGTGTGTATGTGTGTGTGTCTGAGTGTGTGAGTGAGTGTCTCAGTGAGTGTGTGAGTGCAAGTATGTGAGTGTGTATGTGTGCGCATGTGAGTGTGTGTATGTGTGTGAGAATGTGTCTGAGTGTGTGAGTGAGTGTGTGTGTGTGTTTGTGTGTGTGTGCAAGTATGTGTGAGTGAGTGTGTGTTTGTGTCTGTGTGTGAGAGTGTGAGAGTGTGTTTCTGTGTAAGTGAGTGTCTCAGTCAGTGAGTGTCTGAGTATGTGACTGTGTGTCTGTGTGTGTCAGCGTATGTGTGTGTGTGAGTGTAAGTGTGTGAGTGTGTGTACGAGTGCATGTGAGTGAGTGTGTGTGTTTGTGTCTGTGTGTGAGTGTCTGAGTGAGTGAGTGAGTGTGTGTCTGAGTGAGTGTGTGAGTGTGTGAGTGTGTGACCGTGTGTGTGTGTGTGTGTGTGTGTGTGTGTGTCTGTGTATGTGAGTATGTGTGTGTGTGTGTGTGTGTGTGTGTGTGTGTGGGTGAGTCTAAGTGTGTGAGTGTGTCTGTGTGTGTGAGTATGTGTGTGTGTGTGTTTGTGTCTGTTTGTGTGTGTCTGTTTGTGTGTGTCTGTGTGTGTCTGTGTGTGTGAGTATGTGTGTGTGTGTGTGTGTGTGTGTGTGTGTGAGTGAGTGTGTGTGCTTGTGAGTAAGTGTCTAAGTGAGTGTGTGAGTATGTGAGCGTGTGTGTGTGTGTCTGAGTGTCTGAATCAGTGAGGGTCTGTGTGTGAGTGCGTGTGAGTGAGTGTGTGAATGTGTGTGTGTGTGTGAGTGTGTCTGAGTGTGTGAGTGAGTGTCTGAGTGAATGAGTGTGTGTGGGTGAGTCTAAGTATGTGAGTGTATCTGTGTGTGAGTGTGTGTGTGTGTGTCCGTGTGTGTATGTGTGTCTGTGTGTAAGTGTGTGACCGTGTGTGTGTGTGTGTGTGTGTGTGTGTGTGTGTGTGTGTGTGAGTGAGTGTGTGTGCTTGTGAGTAAGTGTCTAAGTGAGTGTGTGAGTATGTGTGTGAGTGTGTGAGCATGTGTGTGTGTGTCTGAGGGTCTGAATCAGTGAGTGTCTGAGTGAGTGTGTGTGTGTGTGTGTGTGAGTGCGTGTGAGTGAGTGTGTGAATGTGTGTGTGTGTGTGTGTGTGTGTGTGTGTGTGAGAGTGAGTGTCTGAGTGAGTGAGTGTGTGAGTGTGTGTGGGTGAGTCTAAGTGTGTGAGTGTGTCTGTGTGTGAGTGTCTGAGTGAGTGTGTGTGTAAACATATGTTCGTGTGTGTGTGTGTGTGTGTGTGTGTGAGTGTCTCAGTGAGTGTGTGAGTGCAAGTATGTGAGTGTGTATGTGTGCGCATGTGAGTGTGTGTATGTGTGTGAGAATGTGTCTGAGTGTGTGAGTGAGTGCTTGAGTGGGTGAGTGAGTGTGTGTGTGTGAGTGTCTGAGTGAGTGTGTGAATGTGTGTGAGTGTCAGCATGTGTGTGTAAGTGTGTGTATATGTGTGTGTGTGTGTGTGTGTGTGAGTGAGTGAGTGTCTGGGTGTGTGAGTGAGTGTGTGAGTGTGTGTGTGCGTGAATGTGAGTGTGCGTGTGAGCATCACAGTGTGTGAATGTCAGTGTGTGTGTGTGTGTGTCAGAGTTTTTGAATGTGTGTATGCGTGTGAGTGTGTGTGAGTGTGGGAGTATGTGTGTGTATGAGTGTGTGTCTGTGTGTCTGTGTAAGAGTGTGTGTCTGAGTGTGTGAGTGAGTGTGTGTGTGTGTGTGAGTATATGAGTGTGTGTGAGTGTGAATATGCGTGTGTGTGTGTGTGTGTGTGTGTGTACGTGTGTGAGTGTATAAGCATGTGTGTCTGTGTGTGTGTGTGTGTGTGTGTGTGAGACACTGTGCATGTGTGTGTGTGTCTCTGTGTGTCTGAGTGTGTGAGTGAGTGTCTCAGTGAGTGTGTGAGTATGCGTGCCTGTGTGTTTGTGTGTGTGTGTTTGTGTGAGTATGTAAATGTGTGTGTGTGTGTGTGTATGTGAGTGTCTGAGTCGGTGAGGGTCTGAGGGAGTGTGTCTGTGTCTGAGTGACTGTGCGAGTATGTGTGTGTGTGTGTGTGTGTGTGTGTGTCTGAGTGAGTGTGTGAGTATGACTGTATGGACGCACGTGTGTTTGTGTGTGTGAGTGTGTGAGTGAGTGCCTGAGTGTGTGAGTGAGTGTGTGTGTGTGTGTGTGTGTGTGTCAGTGCCTGAGTGTCTGAGTGAGTGTGTGTGTGTGTGTGTGTGTGTGTGTCCAGGTGTGTGAGTCAGTGTGAGTGTGTGTGTGTGTGTGTGAGTGAGTGTGTGTGTTTGTGCGTGAGTGTGTTTGTGTGTGAGTGTGGGAGTGTGTCTGAATCAGTGAGTGTCTGAGTGAGTGTGTGTGAGTGCATGTGAGTGTGTGTCTGTGTGTGTGTATGTGTGTGTGTGTGTGTGTGAGTGTGGGAATGAGTTTGTGTGTGTGTGAGTATGTGAA
>CM045745.1:37375281-37380281 GCA_024760905.1 Plotosus lineatus | reverse complement strand
GACTAAAAACACCCCACTCTAAAACAGGCCACTTTAAGACTCCTCCACTCTAAAAAAAACAATTAAAACACCTTACTCTGAAACACCTCTCTGATACACCCCACTAAAAACACCGCACTGTAGAACACCTCACTCAGAAACACCTCACTCAGAAACACCTCACTGTAAAACACCTCACTCTGAAACACCTCACTATGAACCACCTCACTAAAAACGATTGGCTGGCGATCACTGTGAGAGACAGCAAAATGAGAGCTCGGCCAAGCAGCTCCTATGGACTCCTGGTCATAAACGACTGTCGAATTAACTCGGATTCAAACTTGCGTCTCCGGGTTACTAGTCACGCATGTTGCCGATGCACCACTCAGGAGCCTTAAAGTGAAATTATATTAAACCGATTCACTTGAAGTGAGTTGCTTAAGGTATGTTAGGAGATTATTCTACACTGACATGAATCTCGGGTCACCAGTGTGGGAGGAAATACCATGAGGAGCAGTTTAAATGAGCTGTGAATGCAAGTGACTCATAAGTAATGCTTTATCCTGATGCCGGTGTCTAGTTAGTGAACTAGTGCAATAAGAAGGTGAGCAGGCAGCCATTTAGGACACAGCCACATGTCTGAAGTAGCATTCAGTGTGAATATAAATATAAATTACTCACCAGCTGTTTTGTGCCTGGACTTGATGGAGTTCTTGCACTTGATCCTGGCATTGATAATGTCCTTCATCTGCTCTTCTTTCGTCAGTACATCATCAGCTAAAACCTGAAGAAGCAAACACACATCAGGAAGAAAAAACGATAAACCACAAAGACACAGTGCTTCGTCTTCTTCTTCTTTTCCGTTCGGCTGTTCCCTGCAGGGGTTGCCACAGCGAATCATCTGCCTCCATCTCACCCTGTCCTCTGCATCTTCTTCTCTTACTCCAACTACCTTCATGTCCTCCTTCACCACAACCATAAATCTTCTCTTTTCTCTTCCTTTAGAACTTCTGCTTGGTAGTTCCAACCTCAGCATCCTACTACCAATGTACAGGGATCCCTTACTACTTCGCGCTTCAATCAATGCGGCTTCAGTGCATCGCGGTTTAAAAAGAAGAAAAAAAAACATTCATCAAATTAAAAAAATAAGGAAATTAAGAAAGAATAGGTGGAAAAGTTAAGGAAAATGTCACAAAAACAAGGCCAACTACGCAAAAACTCAAAACAAAACAAAACAAAAAAACCATAAACCAACACAAACTAAAAAAACAACCCAAAATCTCCCATCAAAACTGGATACTTTGTTGCATCTGTGTGTGCCTGCGTAGCCACGCCCCTCTGCAAGAGCCTAGTATTAAGTGTATCTCAGGATAAAGTTTAATCATATTTCAAACTTATATTTATGATCTATCTTTCTGTAGATTTTATTCCATTTCTATTTCTACTTGTTCTTCAATTTCATTTCACTTTCACTTTCGACCTTGGACATGTTGGTATCTCCGTATGTTTGCAAAATGAATGTTGGTAAGTTCGAGACCATCTGCATTTATATTTTATTAAATAAATATATATATATATATAAATAATCTTATGTTATTTTTTCAATGTGTAATTGTTATTATAAGCATTTATATCATTGGATATGTATTAATTGATATTATATACACCTATACAGTACATGTACGTATACGTCAGTCATGGTGGTGGTTGGGGGGTGATCCTACTTCGCCGATTTCAATGGTCGCATGGGGATCTCAGTCCAAATTAACCATGGAAAGTGAGGGATCCCTGTATATCATAAAGTTCATATTAGCCTTTAAGGATTGTTCATTGGGCTCATAAACTCACTATAACAACAATACAGTAACAACACTGTGAAAACATAGCACTGTAATAACAACACAATACCATTAAACATTATCATAAAACTGTAATAATACAGCACTGTAATATCAACACACTGTAATAACATTGTAATCCCAGAACACTAATAACATAACCATGTAACTGTATCGCACTGTAATATAAAAACAACAGAGTTACATCACAGCACTAGTATTATAATACTGTAATAACACTAATACCATAAAGACACTACAGCATAACGCCATAAAATCCCAACACTGTGGTACTATAAAAGTGTAACATCACAGTACTGTATTAGCACCATAATATCACAACACTGGAACTGGAAAAACTAACACCATAACCTGTAATATTGAAGCAACACTAACAGTGTAACAACAACAATGTCACAAACTTTGTAAGACTGTAACAGCACTATAACTTTGTAGCACTTTAACACAAACACAGTACCAACACCATGGCAACACTATCGCAACATGGTGATACTATAATATCAACACTGCAAAACCATCACCGCTGCAACATAAACACTAACAACTATAACAACATCAGAACACTGCAACAACACTGTGACATGAACATCAGAACACTGCAACAACACTGTGACACGAACATCAGAACACTGCAACAACACTGTGACACGAACATCAGAACACTGCAACAACACTGTGACACGAACATCAGAACACTGCAACAACACTGTGACACGAACATCAGAACACTGCAACAACACTGTGACACGAACATCAGAACACTGCAACAACACTGTGACACGAACATCAGAACACTGCAACAACACTGTGACACGAACATCAGAACACTGCAACAACACTGTGACACGAACATCAGAACACTGCAACAACACTGTGACACGAACATTAGAACACTGCAACAACACTGTGACACGAACATTAGAACACTGCAACAACACTGTGACATGAACATCAGAACACTGCAACAACACTGTGACATGAACATCAGAACACTGCAACAACACTGTGACACGAACATCAGAACACTGCAACAACACTGTGACATGAACATCAGAACACTGCAACAACACTGTGCCTCAGAACTTGTAACGCTGATGAAGTTTGTGCTGTATGCTTTGTGTTTTTCAATCACATGACCCATGGGTTCTGATCTGTAATCTAATTGAACAGTTAAATGAGGTTAGATTCAAACCCAAATTAGTTTGTTGTATAAACACTGTAACCCCAGAACAGTCTTAAGCTTAAACAACACTAACACCACAATAACAAGAAGCGCTTCAATAATGACGACTCAGGTGCATATTTGGAACAAATCCGCTCGGTAAACTGATCCATGATCAATAAAGCGGCGGTGCGTGGTTTCAAATAAACAGCATGAGATCATCATTGAGGCGTTTATCCACAACAACGATCTCGGAGTTCTCAACGTTATACCAATCGCTGTTCTGCCGCAGAGTTCTCACACGTGCGCGAGATGCTTCCTCTGGTCACACCGCCATGTTAGTGTTACCGTGAACAGATAGAGATCCAAAACAAGACGTGGGGCCTCTCCGACTGCTAGCTTGTGTCGAATCTGGGGCTAAATGACTCATAAACGACCCAGGTGCAGTCAAACAGAACACACAGGTCAAGATGGGACCGACTCCAAAACCTTTCCCCCAACCAACCTCTCTTCACCTTCCTTCGTTGTCGTATCTGTTTCTTTTTATTTTTTTCTTTCTCTTTCTCTCTTACTCACTCAACAATTCAGTAACTAGGTTGTTTTTGTTAGAATTAGAAAACCTCGTATTATATTATTATTATTATTATTATTATTATTATCTTCTTCTGTTTTTTTTTTTTTTTTAATTAATTAATTTTTTTTTTTTTACAAAAAATCCAGACATGAATTTAACGGAGACAGTGATGGCCTGGTGGTAAGGTGCTGGATTACTGATCCTAAGGGTGGGGGTTCAACCCCACTATCAACGGGTTGTCACTGTCCCCCCAGTGCACTAACTGGGTTATGAAAGGCCGGCCGTGTCTCTCACTGTCTGTGTTGAAAGGTTCATGTAAAAGAACCATTGCTGACTTTCAACAAAAGGAGCTGCAAAGCCCTCAGCATGTTTCTGCCCTGCGGTGGCCTGGTAAGCTGCCCAGGATATACTCTGCCCTCACCCAGAGTTGGCCTGAGATGGGCACCAGTCTCCGCGCGACCCTAATTAGGATTAAGGGATTCAGAATAAAGTGAATGAATGAATTTAACTCATTTGAAATTTTATACAGTAATATCACATATGTTACTGGAAAGAAATATGCAAATACATCTCATTCATTAATTTTACATATTATATATTATCCATTCATTTTAAATAACAACAACAACAAAAACATAAAAAATACTTTTAATATTGTTGCAGAATTAACTAGGAATAATATATAAACAAAACCTGAACCAACAATTTATAGCAGTGATGATTTTATGAACTTTTTTAATTTTAAAATTGAAAATATCAGGAAAAAATTATTCACTAAATTGAAAGACATTTATGTTAATACAGTCGGACCCCAATTTACGAAGACCCCTTTGTACGAAATCCCCGGATTATGAAAAACATTTTCTTGAGTTTCTGTCCCAGAAATATGAAACAACCCCCTCTTACGAAAAGAAATTCAAAATTCAAACGCACCAATCAAAATTTCACAAGACGCATCAGTTGCTCTCTCATTGGCTGTCTCTCAACATCCCGCCCCGCCGGCCTCCCAGATAGACACAGAATTAAGCTTCACTCTTTAGTTTTTAGTTTAGTTTTTTAAGTTGTTTTAATTCAGTAAATGTTTAATAAATGTGGGCGCATTTGAGTTAATCTGGAATTCCGATCCCTCAAGGAATGAAATTAAAGTTGAGCTTGTCAAGCAGGGAATGCGCTTTGAATTCATGTCTTGTGGGCGTGGCCCACAGCGCGCACAAGAGAGAAGGAGATAGAGAGAGAGAGAGAGAGAGAGAGAGAGAGAGAGAGAAAGAGAGAGAGGGAGAGAGAGAGAGAGAGAGAGAGAGAGAGCGAGGGAGAGAGAGAGAGAGAGAGAGAGAGCGAGAGAGAGAGAGAGAGCGAGGGAGAAGGAGAGTGAGCGAGAGAGAGAGAGAGAGAGAGAGAGAGAGAGAGAGAGAGAGAGAGAGAGAGA
>CM045745.1:37322781-37370281 GCA_024760905.1 Plotosus lineatus | reverse complement strand
GCTTACACTGACCCCCCCTGACCCCCGGCAGTGGATGTTTGCAGGATCAACCTGGTATCAAATAATTTTTAGCTTCTCAGTCAAGCACGGCATGTGGTGTGTCTGAATAAACCCCAAAGTGTGTAAACCCAAAAGGAGATTACTGTGTGTGTGTGTGTGTGTGTGTGTGTGTGTGTGTGTGTGTGTGTGTCTCAGATTGTATGGTGATGTTGTTAATCCCTGTACACAGTACTATATGTGTCTTAATTAGATTCACAGCATTTATTATAAACATCCCAGATTACACACATCATTCTTCCATCCAGGGACTTTAATACTAAATAACACACTACATTTATTTTTTGCTTTTTGTTATTTTAACATGCTGTATTAATGTGTCAAGGAAAGCTTAGCTTCTCAACTAAACCCATGCAAAGTGAACACACACACACACACACACACACACACACACACTCTTGACAGTAACACTTTGCTGGAGTATACTCAGTGCAAGCTGCTGATGTGTCTGTAGGAAAGCCGTCCCATTCTAAAACATGGTTTTAATAATTTATAATGATGAGGATGAGGTCTGAGTGAGACGTGGGTAAGGACAGTAATTTTATAGTTTCATTTTCATAAGCATTACCATCCACACAAAACTATCATGAAGCACTGACCCAGCGGCGGTATGTCATAAACATGCCCAGTATATACTACATTGGAAAACAATGGTTGGATTGGTATCACGGAATCATACATTTATCTGCACCATTCAGTAAACACTTTCTGCTAAATATGCCTCAGGTGTTTGGGCTCTACATTGGGCATTCCATTTGGGGCAGAGGCTGCAGCTGTTCGCAAAGATTTCTGCCACAGCTAATTCCAATGGCTTCTGCTACTCCTTAGCTATTCCTACAGTTTCTGCTACTGCCTGCAATATTTCCAGAGGTTTCCACGATACCCTCAGCTGTTTTCGATGGTTTCTGCTACTCTTTTAGATATTTCTGCAGGCTTATAGTACTCCCTTGGATACTTCCGCCAGTTTTCTGACTGCCTCAGCTATTTTCTGAAGTTTCTGCAAGTCCTTCAGTTACTTTCAGAGGTTTCCGCTATGCCCTTGGCTATTTCCTGAGGTGTCTGCTACCCCTCGACTCTTTTTCCACAGGTTCCTACTACTCTTTTTGCTTTTTCCACAGATTTCTCCTACTCCCTCAGCTATTTACTGAGGTTTCTGCTAGTCCTTCAGTTATTTTTAGAGGTGTCCACTACTCTCGCCAATATTTCTGATGACTTCTGCGAACCCTTTGGCTATTTTTAGAGGTTTCCACTGTTCCTTCAGCAGTTGTTTCTGCTATAGCAGAGATTTACCTGGATGGCCATTAGATTGCCTTTAGGGATCATAGTTGTAAATACAGTCGTAAATTAGCTTAGTTTTAATCTATGTAAAACAAACATTGCTTAATTTTCTTCTTGGTTTTTTTTTAATGCCAGTTATCCACATTTGTACACAGGAAACTAAGCTACTTCGTGCTTCAATTCATGCAGCTTCAGTGCAACAATTTTTTTTTTTTTTTTAAATATTCATCAAATAAAAAATAAGGAAATTAAGAAAGAATAGTGGGAAGTTAAGGAAAATAACACAAAACAAGGCCTTCTTCTTTTTCTTCTTTTCCTTTCAGGTGTTCCCTTCAAGGGTCGCCACAGTGAATCATCTGCCTCCATCTCACCCTATCCTCTGCATCTTCATCTCCTACACCAACTGCCTTCATGTCCTCCTTGAAAGAATCCATAAATCTTCTCTTTGGTCTTCCTCCAGTCCTTCTGTCTGGTAGTTCCAACCTCAGCATCCTACTACCAATATACTCACTATCCTTCCTCTGTACATGTCCAAACCATCTCAATCTAGCCTCTCTGACTTTGTCTTCAAAACATCTCACATGTGCTGTCCTTCTGATGTACTCATTCCTGATCCTATCCATCCTCGTGACTCCCCAAAAGAACCTCAACATTTTCATCTCTACTACCTCCAGCTCTGCCTCCTGTCTTTTCCCCAAGGCCATTGTTTCTAAACCATACAACATCGCTGGCCTCATCACCGTCTTGTAAACTTTTCCTTTCATTCTTGCCAATACTTTCCTATCACACATCACACCGGATACTTTTCTCCAACCATTCCCACCTGCCTGCACACCTTTACCTCTTTTCCACGCTCTCCATTGCTCTGGATTGTTGAGCCTCAGTACTTAAAATCCTCCACCTTCTTTATCTCTGACCCCTGTAACCTCACCGGTCCTCTTGGGTCCTTGTCGTTCACACAAATGTATTCTGTCTTATTGAGTCTAACTTTCATTCCTCTCCTTTCCAGGGCATACCTCCACCTCTCTAGATTTTTCTGCACTTGTTCTCTGCTCTCACTACAGATCACAATGTCATCTGCAAATATCATAGTCCATGGGGAATCTTGTCTAACCTCGTCTGTCAGTATGTCCATCACCATAGCAAACAAGAAGGGGCTCAGAGCTGACTCTTGATGCAGTCCCACCTCCACCTTGAACTCGTCTGTCACACCTACAGCACACCTCACCACTGTCTTACATCTCTGATACATGTCCTGCACCACTCTAACATACTTCTCTGCCACTCCAGACTTCCTCATGCAATACCACAGTTCCTCTCTCGGCACCCTGTCATATGCTTTCTTAAGATCTACAAAGATACAATGCAGCTCCCTCTGACCTTCTCTGTACTTCTCCATTAACATCCTCAAATCAAACACTGGATCTGTGGTGCTCGTTCTTGGCATGAAACCAAACTGTTGTTCACAGATGGTGACCTCTGCCCTTAGTCTAGCTTCCGCTATTCTTTCCCATAACTTCATCAACTTTATCCCGCTGTAGTTGCCATGACTCGGCAAGTCTCCCTTGTTCTTAAAAATGGGCACCAGCACACTTCTCCTCCAGTCCTCCGGCATCCTCTCACTCTCCAAGACCTTGTTGAATGTTCTTGTCAGAAAATCTACTGCTGCCTCTCATAGACACTTCCAGACCTCTGCTGGTATGTCATCAGGACCAACTGCCTTTCCACTCTTCATCCTCCTCAATGCCCTCCTCACTTCACCCTTACTAATTTTTGCTTCTTCCTGTCCTCAACAGTCACCTAGTCGACTCTGTATTCTCTCTCATTGTCCACATTCATCAGCTCTTCAAACTACTCTTTCCATCTTCCCAGCACACTTCTGTCATCAGTCAATACATTTCCCACTCTGTCCTTAATCACTCTAATTTGCTGCACATCCTTCCCATCTCTATGTCTCTGCTGTGCCAACCTGTATCAGTTTGTCCCTCCTTACTCTCCAACCTAGCACACAAGTACTCATACGCCCTCTGTTTGGCCTTTGACACCGCTACCTTCACCTTACGCTGTCTCTCCCTGTACCCCTCTTTACTCTCTTTGGTCCTCTCTATGCCCCATTTCTTCTTAGCTAACCTCTTCCTTTGTACACACTCCTGCACTTCCTCATTCCACCACCAAGTCTCTTTATCTACTGTCCCTCCAGATGACACACCAAGTATTCTCCTACCTGTCTCCCTAATCACATTAGCTGTAGTTGTCCAGTCATCTGGAAGCACTTCCTGACCACCCAAAGCCTGTTTCAACTCCTCCTTGACAACATGACATTCATCCTTTTTCAGCTTCCACCACTTTGTCTTCTGCTCTGCCTTTGCCTTCTTCACCTTCTTCACCATCACTGTCATGCTGCATACCACCATCCTATGCTGTTTGGCAGCATTCTTACCCACTACTACTTTGCAGTCACTGTCTTCCATCAAATTACATCGACTGCACAAGATGTAGTCTACCTGTGTGCTCCTACCTCCGCTTTTATAAGTCACCATACGCTCCTCTCTCCTCTGGAAGAAGGTATTCACCACAGCCATTTCCATCCTTTTTGCAAAATCTATCAACATCTGTCCTTCTGTGTTCCTGTCCTGGATACCAAACCTGCCCATCACTTCCCCATCCCCTCTATTGCCTGCACCAACATGTCCATTGAAGTCTGCACCAATGACCACGCTTTCACTTCTGGGGGTACTCTGCATCACTTCATCTAACTCACTCCAGAATCTATCCTTCTCTTCTAGCTCACATCCTGCCTGTGGGGCATAAGCACTAACAACATTGAACATCACTCCTTCAATTTCTAACTTGAGACTCATCACGCTGTCTGACACTCTTTTCACTTCTAGAATATTCCTGACAAACCCCTCCTTCAAGATGACTCCTACTCCATTTCTCTTCCCATCCACAGCATGATAAAACAGCTTAAACCCTGCTCCTAAGCTTGTAGCCTTGCTACCTTTTCACCTGGTCTCCTGAACACACAGTATGTACAGCTTTCTCCTCTTCATCATGTCAGCCAGCTTTTACCTTTCCCTGTCATAGTTCCAACATTCAAAGTCTCTACTCTCAGTCCTAAACTCATGCCTTTCCTCTTCTCTCTCTCTGCCTATGGACACGCCTGACGCCTCTCCTTCTTTGACCAACACTCGTCCAATTTCCACCAGCACCCTGTTGGTTAACAGCACTGATGGCGGTTTTTGTTAACTCAGGCCTCGACCAATCTGGTGTGTTATTCTTATTTTTGATTCACATTTGTATATGAGGCATCGATTTTACATTGGATGCCTTTTTTGGCACAACCATTTGCATTTATCTGGTTCGGGACACACTCCATTGCCCCCCTTCCCGGCAGCATTTATATATAAGAACACCTTTAAATGTATTTTCCTTGAAACATACAGCACTGTAGTTTTAAAAAATGCCTATTACATGACGGTATTGCATTACAGTATTTGTGAGGCGCATTTCTGAGGCAGCATGAGATGGCACAGTGGGCTTATTATTCAAAGGGGAAGCACTTTACCCAGCTAACACGCAACGTTGTTGCAACCATTTACAACGTTGCAGAACGGTCGCAATTTCGTCAGGTTACACGTAACGTTATGTAAAGTTCTAGCAACGTTATATCAAACGTTCCGAGAACCCCACGACGTCGGCCTCTTGGAGGC
Source organism: Plotosus lineatus (assembly GCA_024760905.1). Lineage (NCBI taxonomy): Eukaryota > Metazoa > Chordata > Actinopteri > Siluriformes > Plotosidae > Plotosus > Plotosus lineatus. The sequence goes on along the minus strand of CM045745.1, from coordinate 37,365,233 downwards.
GCCATTTTGACCATTCACTGTTAAATGCAATGATGTCATTGGTTAAATGTGCTGGACTGCCACGGTAAACTGCGCATGCGTGTCTTTTTGGTTTGGCGCGCTTGCTTGAACAGACAAGGAGATTACCTTTCGGCTCGCCACAGCTAATGAAGAGTTCTTCATCCTGGCCAACAATATTTCCTCTGAGAAAAGAAGATTTAACCGAAATCTAAGATCTAAGATCAGACGGTAAGATATAAAGCTATACACTTCACAGCCAGATACTGATTGGTAGTTCATAGTTCTAAATTTAACTTGGCTTCACTTATGTTTATTGAGAGAATATGAAATGTGTTGCAACAGATATATTTTAAAGTCTGCCAGGCCGAGAGTTTTGCACACCAACATTAGTCAGGAGTCAGGATTTTTTTAATAGCCATTTGTGTTTTTTACACAATTTTTATGCAGTTTTCTAGGAGTCAAGTTACAAACAGAAAAGGATAATGATGATGATGATAATAATAGAATAAATAAATCAGTAGATAACCGCAATAACAAAATTGCACTAATTATATAATATTATAATGTAATTTATACAGTATTTATATAGCACTATGCCCATTGTTTTGTTGGAAAAAATGAACAATTCTCTGCATAAACAAAAAGGCCGCAACTTCAAAGTTAGATGTTGTCCATTCCCAGAGCAAGGTTTAGAGATACAGTCAGTCCGTAAACCAGGTTTATTTAACGAGAATCCGCCGTTCTTCCGCCGCGGGCTTTGTTGCTAGCCGCTGCACTCCGGTCCTCTCTGAAGGCTGTGTAGCTGGCTGGTGTAGTCGCTCGCCGGGTACTCTCCTCGAGCCATGTTTCACAGAAACACAGCATGGAGCAGTCCTGTATATCCCTCTGCGCTGCAATCCGAGCATGAAGCCCGTCCATCTTGTTTCACAGAGATTGAACATTTTCAAGCAGTATGACCAGGAGTGCTAACTGCTAACCAGGTGCCAGAGTCGCCGATCAGCCCCTCCACGCCTGCTGCGTCTCCGCCTACGTTTATTGTTATCTGGGGTGTGGCTAGCATTGAGCTGCGGTAGAATATTATCTCAGGATAAATGAGTGTGCTCAGTTCTAAATGTGCTCTAATAACTGTAGTAAAGTCGCACGGTCATAGACGAGCATAGTGCAAAAAAGCAAACAAACAAAAACAACATTTAAGACAAACAAAGAAACAATTTGATTCCGAGAACCCTGCGACGTCGGCCTCTTGGAAGCGCCATCTTGACCATTCACTGTTAAATGCAATGACGTCATTGGTTAAATGTGCGAGGACTGCCACAGTAAACTGCACATGCGTGTCTCTTCGGTTTAGCATGCTTACAACTTTTTTCCTTTCTTCAGGATTCGCCACAGCGAAAGACGATTTCTTAATCTTGGCCAACACTATTTCCTCTGAAGAAGATACCGAAATCTGAGGCAAGATCACAAAGTAAGATACATGTACACAAAGCTAAGGCATATTTTTTTAAAGTAATTATTATTAATTTAAAAAATTCTCTCTCTCTCTCTCTCTCTCTCTCTCTCTATATATATATATATATATATATATATATATATATATATATATATATATATATATATATATATATATATATATATATAATAAAATAAAAGGACAGGACAAAGACTTTCTATTGAAACTCCATTTATCACTACAGATCTGTTTCGAGGGGTGGTGAAACCATCCTCTCTCTTCAGGTGATTATAGAAGAATGTATATATAATGTATATAGAATTCTATAATCACCTGAAGAGAGAGGATGGTTTCACCACCCCTCGAAACAGATCTGTAGTGATAAATGAAGTTTCAATAGAAAGTCTTTGTCCTGTCCTTTTATTTTATTGTTATTTGCTCTACCAAAAAGTATTGAGCACTCTCCTACGGAAGGATCTACTCAGAAAATCCTATATATATATATATATATATATATATATAATAAAAGTTGTAGGAACTTTATTTTAGATAGCAGAACATTGTGAAAAAAAAAAATGTTTTTTAATTCACTTGTTCTCCCCTGTTATTGTCAAACTGTGCCAAATTATACGCCTGGGATGGTTGGATGCACTGATCCACATTAAGTGCAAGGCCAGACACTTAAAACAAACAAAAAAAGCAAAATACTCTTTGTTTTTCTTGCATCTCAGATGTGCAACAAATTGAAAAGATTTAAGTAACTCAATACTGGCCCAATCATAAACACACACAATAGATGAAGTGACTTGTTGAATTGCAGAGTCAATGTGGGCATGTGGGAGTTCTTCCTTTGTGTTCATTATCGAAAACATGGCTTGTTTTAACTTATTATTAGTGGCATGAGCAGTAGTCGTACTAAAATTACTCTACTAATAATTTATTTCCAGCTACACCTGCATGCAATGGAAAGCTACACAGAAATCAAGAGAGGGCAGCGTCGAGAATACAAGCGGAAATGGATAGCAGCAAAACGTGCACGAGAAAATGCTTTAAAACAGCAAGCCATTCCTCTGGATGAAAGTTCAAGTGATAAAAGTATTGACCAGGAAGCCTCTTTAAATACTCTAACACATACGAACGGTGGAGCCTGCTTTGATCATCATTCTAATGCTAGTACATACTACTACAATACTAGTATTGCCTGGCTTTATAATACATAATGGCAACTTTCCTTGAATACTGTTAAGTGTTGATATGGTATCTTTATACACATGTATAAATAGGTCAGTGGGTCACGTTTGCATGTACTGTAGGTTTATGCATGTGGTGCAACAATGAAAACAGATCAGGGTTCAAACTCAACACTGCTCATTTTGATATCTCTGACCTAATTTAGGAATAAGATTAAGTGGCTCAGTTAAAAAAAGTGCAGGACAGCACAGTTTGGACATGCAGTGTGCTCCCGATTTACAATCAAACAGCACCACACCATCAATGATGACGAAGATGAATTTAGTCCAGAGTTGAAATCAAAAACACAGCGTGATGAAACAGATGAAAAACCACCCTGCTCTGATCCAGCTATCCATCTTCATCGGCGGGGGCTGTACGATGTCATTAACTTACCTGGCCAGACTGGCTCTTCGTAACCCCGATGTCTGCTGGGACAAAACGAACAACCCTGGAACAAACTGGGGCCAACTGATCAGTACAAGTTCTTCTCCGTGAACATGAACTACTCCAAACTTAAGAAGAATCGTCCAGACTTCTAAATCACAACCGTCGCTTGCGATGTTGCAGCAACGGTCTGGGGAGTCTACAAAGTTACGTGCCCACCACGTTTCGTTGCAAAGTTGTAGCAACACTGTTACAATGTAACCATGTTAGCTGGGAAGCAGCACGCTTCAACCGAGGTGAGCGTGCAGTTTGTGCTTATAGGGAGTAGATGAGAGGATTGAATTCAGGTATGAACTGCATTCAGTTTGAGCAGCTCAGCCCCTCACCCGGAGCAGGTAGAAAACAGAGTTTTAAAGTTAGAAAGTTACAGTACAAAGAAGCGCTAACGTCATATGAGTTAACTCTCTGGTGCAGAGGTGAGCGTGCTTCTATTTATTGGGAGTAGATGAGAAGAGTGAATTCAGGTGTGAGCCACTCAGCAGCTCAGCCATGCGCCTCAGCCAAAGCAGAGAGAGAACAGTTAGAGGCATAGCTTCCAAAATCAAAGTCCTCCAAAATCACAGAACATAACAAAAAGAACTTAAAAGAACAAGAAATGTAATAAATTGGATAAACAAACAAAAAAAATGATAAGCATGCTTTAATACTAGAGTGTTTTCCAACAGTTCAGATGATTATTCCTCTTCAGGCACTTCAGAGGAAACTGTCTTCAGGAGAAACGCTTATTTCTTCAGAAGCGACATTCAACATCATTACCTTTGTCTGGCGCTTAGCCGGCGTTTGAGTGGCATCATAGAACTTAATTGGTAATTAAAACACACTAAAAAAAGGCTCATTTACAACTTGTGTGCGAATGAGGAAAAAGGGGCATATACATATATCACCTCAACTAATCAGCAGGTAAGAGGACAGCCATTAGCTGAATATCAATCACGTGACAGTTGCTCAGCAGTCTGCGAATATGTGCATGCGCAAGTGCAAAACCGCTAATAGACAAGGGCCTACTGTACTGTTATAAACTTTAAAAAAAAAAGCACTTTATTTAAACTGTGGCTGAGTTTCAAAGGATGTTGTAATGGAGCAGGTAACCACCCACAGTTCACCCCCACTAGAAATCCATGGGATAAAGTTAAAATGTACCAAATAAGTTCTTCTTTTAGTTTAGTTCAACCGAAATGAACAATTAATTTTCCACAATGATGTTTTTTGAATTCAGGAGGTACTCGTTTTCTTACAATATATTATTGTTATTGTGGTAACAGCTTAGACATTGCATGGGCAACATGAAAGGTTGAACAATGAGTGCAATCCCTGAGGTGGTGAAAGATTTTGTTGATGTGCAGAAACACTATAAGGGGAGAAAGGAGGTTAAGTTATATTTGGGACGAACATGTTTCTGGTACCAAGTAAGCACCAGTTAACCAATTTTCCATCAACCATTTAAAATGCACAAAGACCTGATGGAATGGTCCTGTAGGTGGGGGCGTCGGAACCCTTGAGATCTGTTTTGCTCCTTGGATTGTTCTCATCAATGAGGTGTAACCCTAACCTGCAGAACTGATGCTCGGTGAATACAGAGTTTTGCTTTTTTACTATTTCCTGTCAACTTTAGAGAAAACACAGCTAACACACAGCATTGTATGAAATTCATGGCTTTGAAAAAGACGGTTGTCTTTCGTTAAAGGAACTGGACAGTCACCTGCATCACTGGCACTGCTGCCATGTGATTATTTGATTGGATAAATGAATGAATAAGTATGTGTACATACCTGTACAAGTACAGCTGTACATACCCGATCCCGGAAGAAGCGGATGATGATGATGATGATGATGATGATGATGATGATGATGACAGCTATACTTAATAAAGTGGTCGTGTGCATCTGATATGAACACTCTCTCTCTCTCTGTCTCTCTCTCTCTCTCTCTCTCTCTCTCTCTCACACACACACACAAACACACACACACACACACACACACACACACACACACACTCCCTTTCAAAACCCTTCTCTCTAACCCACTCGCTTTTGCTCTCTCACTCCACTTTCTTTATCTGACACTGCCTCGCTCTATCAGTCTGTACTAATCTAACAGAGTAAACCACAGATACAGTGTTCAACACACACACACACACACACACACACACACACACACACACACACACACACACACACACACACAGAAAGAGAGAGACATACACACTCACATAAACACACAAACACATACACACACACACACACACATACACACACACACACACACACAAGGGTTGCAACCAACAATTATTTTAATAATCAATGAATCTGTTATTTTTTTTGATTAATCGGAAAGAGCACCAACATTTTTTAATTTCCATTTCTATATTCAAAAATACACCATTTGTTTTGAAATTGCCAATCCATCTGTGAGTAATACCCCCACTTCACTGGGGCACAGCAGACTTACGGAAGCAAACATGTTGTCATCCACAAACGCTCCTCAACTGTTCCCTTATCTACCTGTCATTTCATGTTATTCCGTAGTTATTCCTTGAGTCTTCCTCCACTTCCGTATGCTTCCGGCAGGCCAAAATATTCCGTGAATGTGCTTTTGAACATATTTGAACACCACACACCATAAGCACCATCAGCAGCAGCAGCAGCAGCAGCAGCATCAGACAGAGCGCTTGCCGGCGCTTTGCCTCTCACTTTGGCTATGCGTGTGGCGCACTCTCTACTCCGTCCGCGCGCACATGATCATCGGCATGAGGAGAATGATCATGCAGACCCGATCGAAGTCTCAAGCAAACCACAATCAGCAGTGGATGAGTGAATCAGAAGAAAGTGAAATACTCACGGTGTGCCATCAAGACATGACCCCTGAAGACCGATTGATGGCACACCATGAATATTTCACTTTCTTCTGATTCACTGATCCACTGTTGATCGTGGTTTGCTTGAGATTGCGATTGGGTCTGCATGATCTTCCTCCTCATGCCGATGATCACGTGCGCGCGGACGGAGTAGAGAGCACGCCGCACGCACAGCCCTGTTTAACGCACCGCCTTATAATAAATGATAAAGCAAATACAAAGTGGGGTTCAGAGATCAGCACGGCTTAAACACAGGCTCGAGTGTATGCTTTTATCCAGCACAGACTCGATCAGAGGGATTGGGGAGTTGGGATAAAGCCTGGATGATGCTCTGAAAGGCACCACACACCGAATAGATGAACCAACCTGAAGGGAGAAGAACAGAAATCTTCACCACATCTCAAGGTGATGCCTTGAAATGAACAACTAGGGCTTTTTAAATTTTTTATTATTATTTTTTTTTTTTACCTGGCTATCAAATAGACTAAGCTGTTGTATGTTGTATTATACTATATAAGCTATTTGTCAGAATGAGTTTTCTTGGTTGAATCTCCGTATTTATAAGTGGAATCAGGTGCAAATCCTTTGATCTTTGCCGATATTTTTGGATTGAAACATGGTTACACCGGGTATTCCTCAGTCATTCCGTGTTAAACGTTCCGCTTTCATTCCACTTGTTTCCGCAATCATTCCAAAGCTCGTTCTGTGCTTTCCGTGGACGATCTGTTCTGCAGTTCATCCGTGGGGTTTTCACCCATTTTCCGTGTAACAATGCTGAAGCTCTTCCGTAGACTGCGTTCCGCGCATTTCCGCTACGATCCTTGCATGCCGTAGTCCAATGAAATGGGGGCATAACTGAGTGTATATCTAATTATTTATTAATTCTGTGATAGATAATCATAGTTCAACATATTCAAATAAATCATCTACTAATAAATAAACATTATATATATATATATATATATATATATATATATATATATATATATATATATATATATATATATATATATATATATATACACACACACAGTGGTATGAAAATGTATCTGAACCTTTTGGAATTTCTCACATTTCTGCATAAAATCACCATCAAATGTGATCTGATCTTTGTCAAAATCACACAGATGAAAAAAACAGTGTCTGCTTTAACTAAAACCACCCAAACATTTATAGGTTTTCATATTTTAATGAGGATAGCATGCATATAAATACAGAAGGTTGAGGAATAAGTAACTGAACCCTCTGCCTAAGGAGAATTAAAGAGCAATTGAAACCAATTTTTACCAAACAATTTAAGTGAGGTGTGTGCCCAATCACTGATGAGTGGCTTAAAGCTGCCCTGCCCACTATAAAACACACAGCTGGTAAGAATCATCTTGATGAGAAGCATTGTCTGATGTGCACCATGGCTCGCTCAAAAGAGCTGTCTGAAGACCTGCGATCAAGAATTGTTGATTTGTATAAAGCTGGGAAAGGATACAAAACCATCTCTAAAAGTCTGGATGTTCATCAATCGACAGTCAGAGAAGTTGTCTACAAATGGAGAGAGTTTCGCACTGTTGCTTCTCTCCCAAGGAGTGGCCGTCCACCAAAGATGATGCTAAGAGTTCAGCGCAGAATACTCAGCGAGGTAAAATAAAAACCTAAAGTGTCTGCTAAAGACTTACAGAAATCACTGGCACAGTCCAATATCTCTGTGCACACATCAACTATATGTAAAACAATGGCCAAGAATGGCATTCATGGCAGGACTCCAAGGAGGAAGCCACTGCTGTCTAAAAAAAACATTGTTGCTCGTTTAATGTTCGCAAAAAGGCACTTGGACACTACACAGAAGTTTTGACAAAATATTTTGCAGACTGATGAAACCAAAGTTGAATTGTTTGGGAGGAACACACAACGTCATGTGTGAAGGAAAAATGGAACAGCTCACTAACATCAACACCTCATCCCCACCATGAAGCATGGTGGAGGGTGCATAATGGTTTGGGGCTGTTTTGCTGCCTCGGGGCCTGGACAACTTGCAATCATTAATGGGAAAATGAATTCAAAGATTTATCAGGATGTTTTGCAGGAAAACCTGAGGCCGTCTGTCAGACTATTGAAGCTAAAAAGAGGATGGATGCTGCAACAAGACAATGATCCAAAACACAGAAGTAAATCAACTTCAGAATGGTTTCAGAAGAACAAAATACACGTTCTGGAGTGGCCAAGTCAAAGTCCAGACTTGAACCCCATTGAGATGCTGTGGCATGACCTCAAGACAGCGATTCATGCCAGACATCCCAGGAATCTGACTGAACTATAGCAGTTTGAAAAGAAGAATGGGCCAAGATTAGTCCTGATCGATGTGCCAAACTGATCTGCAGCTACACGAAGCGTCTGGTTGAAGTTATTGCTGCCAAAGAGGGGGCCACAAAATATTAAATGTGATGGTTCAGTTACTTATTCCTCCCCCTTCTGTCATTGTTTGCATGCTATCCTCATTAAAATATGAAAACCTATACATTTTTGGGTGGTTTTAGTTAAAGCAGACACTTTTTTTTTCATCTTGTGATTTTTGACAAAGATCAGATCACATTTGATGGTGATTTTATGCAGAAATGTGAGAAATTCCAAAAGGTTCAGATACTTTTTCATACCACTGTATATATATATATATATATATATATATATATATATATATCATCATCATCATCATCATCAGGCTGTCATGCCACTGCTGGCAGATGGTCTCCACAATCTTCATAGTTGTGGGTTTGAACCATAACTCATCACGCTGGTTCAGTGTGGGTTGGTGAGTGGTTTGAGTAGAAACACGCTGACGGCTTTGCAGCCTACTCTTTACAAAAGTCAGCAATGGTTCTTTTACATGCCTCTCACCATGGACAGTCAGAGACATGGCCTGCCTTTGATAACCCAGTTAGCTGCACTGGGGGGGACAGTGACAACCCTGTGGGGACTCAAACCCCCATATATATATATATATATATATATATATATATATATATATATATATATATATATATATATATATATATATATAAAGAGAGAGAGAGAGAGAGAGAGAGAGAGAGCGAGAGAGAGAATTTTCTGAGTAGATTCTTCCGTAAGAGAGTGCTCAATACTTTTTCGTAGAGCAAATATTTGTAAAAATAAAAGGACAGAACAAAGACTTTCTATTTAAAAATCCATTTCCACTACAGATCTGTTTCGAGGGGTAGTGAAACCATCCTCTCTCTTCAAGTGATTACAGAAGTATATCTATCTATCTATCTATCTATATATATATATATATATATATATATATATATATATATATATATATATATATATATATATATATATATATATCCACCCCCCAGTGCGGCTAACTGGGTTATCAAAGGCGGGCCATGTCTCTCGCTGTCTATGGTGAGAGGCATGTAAAAGAACCAATGCTGACTTTCGTAAAGAGGACCTGCAAAGTCGTCAGCATGTTTCTGTCCCTTGCTAAAAGGGTTGTGACAGGAAGGGCATCCGACGTAAAAACCTCTGCCAAATCAAACGTGCAAATCAAGATGATTTGCTGTGGCGACTCCTTAGTAAAAAGGGAAAAAGCCAAAAGGAAGACAGACACACATATATATATATATATATATATATATATATATATATATATATATATATATATATATATATATATATATATATATATATATATAGGATTTGCTGAGTAGATCCTTCCGTAGGAGAGTGCTCAATACTTTTTGGTAGAGCAAATAACAATAAAAATAAAAGGACAGGACAAAGACTTTCTATTGAAACTCCATTTATCACTACAGATCTGTTTCGAGGGGTGGAAGAAATTCTTCTATAATCACCTGAAGAGAGAGGATGGTTTCACCACCCCTCGAAACAGATCTGTACTGATAAATGGAGTTTCAATAGAAAGTCTTTGTCCTGTCCTTTTATTTTTATTATATATATATATATATATATATATATATATATATATATATATATATATATATATATATATATATTAGTTATTATTTATTAATATACTTTTATACATGCTATAGCTTATAATTACATGCCGTTTGGTTCTCAAATGCTGATTTTAATTTTATCTAATTTTGTCTAATGCTTAAATTTAGTTTTATAAATTAAAATTCATATATTTCAAGGTAAGTTGTGTATTCTAATGACTCTAATTAGGATTACACGGTTCGGAAAATGAATGAAGAAATGAATGAAAAAGCTATTAAAATGTAATAAAAGTTTAATTTCGGACTCATCCTACAGAGAGAGAGAGAGAGAGAGAGAGAGAGAGAGAGAGAGAGAGAGAGAGAGAGAGGGAGAGAGAGCAAGAGAGAGAGAGAGAGAGAGAGAGAGAGAGAGAGAGAGACAGAGAGAGACACAGAGAGAGACACAGAGAGAAACAGAGAGAGAGACACACACACACACAGATAGAGAGAGAGATAGAGAGAGACAGAGAGACAGAGAGAGAGAGAGAGAGAGAGAGAGAGAGAGAGAGAGACAGAGAGACAGAGAGACAGAGAGAGATGTATATTTATCCAGTTTTAACATCAGGCCTGTAAGAGAACATTCACAAAGTGGTGTTGGTGGTGTCAGTGGTGGTGACCTTTGGGCGATGGTGACGGTTTTCACACGTCAACACGAGTCAGTCAGAGTGGAGACGACGAGAACGCAGCACGGCAGTGAAAATGAGAAACGAGGTGTGTACACTCAACAACACAATGCCGTGCTTCTCTGAACGGCCACATTAGCATTTGCTAGCATGAATAAACACCTCTGAGAAGCAAAATATTGATATTTCACAGTTGATAAAGTGAGAAGCTCTCAGACAAGCGCCGAGGTGTAAACTGCAACGCTGATAACACCGAGTGACCAAGGACACACAGCCGACCGAGCACAAGCAATTAAAAGAGATCATTCAACTCCGTTCATTATTTTTATGTGCAATAAACTAACAAGAAAGAAAGTAATGTCTTCATCACCACAAGGATCATAAGAATCAGAAGAAAGAATCAGTTCTTCCCACACTCGAGACACGAGTTCCTGTTCTTATGTCATCTGCACTGTTACTGCATTCCTTCCTTACACACTGCGTCAGGATCAGTAATGTGCACTGATTCTGATTCCGGTTACTGGTCAGCGCTCATTTCAGGCATGAGTGAGATTCAATCCTGCATCGTTCAGTGAGTCAGTGTCTGAATCAGTGAATCCTTTATAACACTGAGTGGGATTCAATCCTATGTTGTACAGTGATTCAGTACACTGTAGTAGACTGTATTACTCTCTATTACTTGGGACCGGTGGTGTAGTGCTTAGGGTGCCGGGCTCATGATCAGGAGGTTATGGGTTCGAATCCCATTTAGACCTCCACTGTGCTAAGACCCCTGGGCAAGGTGTTAACCACAAGTGTGCCTCTGTTCACCCAGAAGTATAAATGGGTATCACTAAAATACACTGGAAAGGGAACCTGCGATGGACTAGCGTCCCATCAAGAGGAGCCGTGGAAACCGGGGATAAGCACCGGCCTGATAAATTGCTCGGCTCAGGTGTAAAAAGCCCAACGGACTTTACCTTTACTTATACTCTATTACACTCTATGACACTGTTACACTCTATTATAATTTATTATACTGTGGTACACTCTATCACACTCTATTATACTGTGGTACACTCTATTATACTCTATTATACTGTGGTACACTCTATCACACTCTATTATACTGTGGTACACTCTATTATACTCTATTATACTGTGGTACACGCTATCACACTCTATTATACTGTGGTACACCCTATTATACTCTATTATACTGTGGTACACTCTATTATACTCTATTATACTGTGGTACACCCTATCACACTCTATTATACTGTGGTACACCCTATTATACTATATTATACTGTGGTACACTCTATTATAATTTATTATACTGTGGTACACTCTATCACACTCTATTATACTGTGGTACACTCTATTATACTCTATTATACTGTGGTACACTCTATCACACTCTATTATACTGTGGTACACCCTATTATACTCTATTATACTGTGGTACACTCTATCACACTCTATTATACTGTGGTACACCCTATTATACTCTATTATACTGTGGTACACGCTTTTATACTCTATTATACTGTGGTACACTATATTATACTCTATTATACTGTGGTACACTCTATTATACTGTGGTACATTCTATTATACTCGATTATACTGTGGTACACTCTATTATACTCGATTACACTGTGTTGCACTCTATTACACTCTGTTATACTGTCTTACATGCTATTATACTTTATTGAACTCGATTACACTCTATTATACTGTGTTACAATCTATTACACTCTATTATACTGTGTTACACTCTATTATACTCTATTATACTGTGGTACACTCTATTATTCTCTGTTATACTGTGGTACACTCTATTATACTCTATCATATTGTGGTACACTCTATTACACTCGATTATACTGTGGTACACTCTATTACACTCGATTATACTGTGGTACACTCTATTACACTCTATTATACTGTGGTACACTCTACTATACTCGATTATACTATGGTACACTCTATTATACTCGATTATACTATGGTACACTCTATTATACTCGATTATACTATGGTACACTATTATACTCGATTATACTATGGTACACTCTATTATACTCGATTGTACTGTGGTACACTCTATTATACTCTATTATATACTGTGTTGCACTCTATTACACTCTGTTATACTGTCTTACATGCTATTATACTTTATTGAACTCGATTACTCTCTATTATACTGTGTTACATTTTATTACACTGTATTATACTGTGTTACACTCTATTATACTCTATTATACTGTGGTACACTCTATTACACTGTATTATACTGTGTTACACTCTATTATACTCTATTATACTGTGGTACACTCTATTATACTCGATTATACTATGGTACACTCTATTATACTCGATTATACTTTGGTACACTCTATTATACTCGATTATACTGTGGTACACTCTATTATACTCGATTATACTATGGTACACTCTATTATACTCGATTATACTATGGTACACTCTATTATACTCGATTGTACTGTGGTACACTCTATTATACTCTATTGAACTCTATTACACTCTATTATACTGTGTTACACTCCATTATACTCTATTATACTGTGTTACGATTTGCTGTGGTGACTCTCGAGAACGGGAAAAGCTGAAAAGAAAGAAAGAAAGAAATATTGTGTTACACGGAATCACTCTGTATTGCATGGAATTATATTGTACTACACTTTCTTAGGACCAATAGAGATTTCTCATATAGTCTCTGTGTGTGTGTGTGTGTGTGTGTGTGTGTGTGTGTGTGTGTGTGTGAGAGAGAGAGAGAGGGAGGGAGAGCGAGAGAGAGAGAGAGAGAGAGCGAGAGAGAGAGAGAGAGCACCCAATATTTACCAAATTTGAAGCATTTCCAGCAGATTTGGATGCCACTGTAAGTTATAGTTAATTAGGAAAGACATGGATGAATAGATAAATGTGTAAACATTATAAATAGTTAAAAATAAATAATGTGTACATGCTCATCACACTGAATGGCAGCCATGCAAAATGCTTCAACTCTCTCACACACACGCGCTCACACACACACACACACACACACACACACACACACACACATACATACACATCACGACTGTGTTTAACCTAGACGCAAAAGTAGCGTCGAGTTACACACACTCGTGCATTCTTCCAGTGGAAAGAGGGGAAAAAAGAGTGAAATTTCCCCCAGAGGTCAGGGGGAGTCGGGTAAACACACGGCCTTCCTGAGCAACACACTGCGGTGCATTAATGGCGCCGAGACGAAGGGAGGAAATACACTCACTAACGCAACACGACACGCTATGCAGCATCTATGACATCTTATCTACTCATCAGTCATCACGTCATAAAGGAAATTATGCAGATCAGTGCATGAAAATAATAAAGAATCAAGTCATGCATGAGTCAGCTATAAGGTTACAATACAGCCTGTCAATCATCATGTTTTAGAGAACTGAATCGGGACATGACAGCCCCAGGAATAGCTGGAGGAATTGGCTGGGGAGAAGGATGTTAGGAACTCAATGCTTAGGCTGCTGCCCCCGGTGACCCGTTCCCGGATCAATTAGAAGATGGCGATGAAGATGAATCAGGATAGGTCTTTGATTGACAGATCTGTAAATGCACTCTGTATAAAATTTTGTAACATGCAAATCACCTTGACATAACAAATCCAGCTGCAAGTTTTACCTCACATTTTTATTACTTGTTACCTAAAGCAGAGGTCCTCAACCTTTTTATCACCACGGACAGGGCAGTTTTACCGTTGACAGAGGGGAGGGGGGTGTCATAGATTGTTTATATTGTAAATATTTATTTATAAAAATCATTATTATTATTATTATTATTAGGAATACAGTAGGCCCTTGACTATTCAAGGTTTTTGTTTTGCACTCGCGCCCTTGGCTATTTGCAGATTGTCGAGTAACTGTCGAGCAACTGTCATGTGATTCAAACTCAGCCAATGGATGTCCTCCTTCCTGCTGATTGGTTGAGATGATGTAACGCCCCTTTATCCTCATTTGCGCACAAGTTGTCAATGTCTTTAGTGTGTTTTAATTGCCAGTTAAGCTCTATGATGCCACTCAAACGCCAGCTAAGTGCCAGAAAAAGGTAATGACGTTGAATGTCGCTTCTGAAGAACACTTTCTCCGGAAGAAACGACAGTTTCCTCTGAAGTGCATGAAGAGGAATAATCACCTGAACTGTTGTAAAGCACTGTAGTATTAAAGTCTTTTTCAATTATTATTCCAGTACAGTATCCAAGTTAATGTTGAGAATGTTTGTGTGTGTCTGTTTTCCCCTGCTCAGGCTGAAGGGCGTGGCTGAGCTGCTAGGACTGAATGCAGTTCACACCTGAATTAAGTCCTCTACTCCCGAGAAAGGGAAAAAGCCGAAAGGAAAATAGACATTCCCTATAAACACAAGCTGCACGCTCACCTCAATTAAAGCACACCACTTATGTCTTTCCCCTTTGAATGTGGGTGCTTGCATACTATGCACTTCCTCACTCGAAAAATCGAAAGTCCGGATAAGCCGCATTTCATCTGACATCTGTCACTTGCGACAAACGCCTATATATATATATATATATATATATATATGTATGTGTGTGTGTGTGAGCCACTCCACCAAAAGTAGGCTCTTGCATCCAAAAATGAAAAATGAGATTTTTACACGGTCAGATAGAGGAGGCCCAAAGTTTGTCAATACCTTGAAAACTGAGCGAGCTATGCCATTTCTTGTGTCAGCATTCAACTAAAAATTTCAAAAGACGTTCTAGAGAAAAATGAGCACAAAGATTACACTTCTTCCAACATCATTAGTCCTTAGCAATCAAACATTTGTATGCACTTCAGCCATATAAACTTTTAGAAAACATGTCTAGGAAGAGTTTGAGGAAGAGATGATAAAAGAAATCATCCTCATTTTAATCTGACACGCCCTTTTTAAACCCATGAGTCACCGTGGTAACCCCCAAAAATTAACAAAAAAACGACTTTTTTTTCATTTCTGTTTATTCCAATAAAATCAGTATGTATCTTTTTGACCATTATATAAAGGTTCAAATGCCTTCAAATGATACTGATTGAAAAAAAAAAACACTGTCGGGTTCAAACACTCACACTGAAATTAAGAAAACTATATAACAAAACTCTCTGATCTCTTTATACAAGTAAGCTTCATCAACTCCGCCCTCAGCATCATCATCTTCATCTATATCCTGCTCAGCAGATAAAATCACATCTTCACAAACACCAGTCATCACACTTTTATTAACAGCTGCCTCTTCTTCATCAACATTAAATCAAAATCTTCATCAACACAGCCGGCATCATCATCATCAGTTTGTTTATATGTAAAAGGTATGAAACATTTCAGTATTTTTCAGTTCTTCACCAATTTTCGTACAAAACTCAACAACCCACGATCCAGCATGTCCAGTCGAGACAAGATTACACACAAATCAAATGATCAAAAAAATTCCATCATCGAATTTTGCATGCAGAGAAAAATACCAATACTCATACAATGCTCATATTAGGTTTCTAAAGTACATAATCCTCAGCATATGGGATTTTCTTTGATTAAATTGCAATGGAATCATGTCTTTCTTAATATTCCAGCAGACCCGAGGTATCTCACTCACTCACACACACACACACACACACACACACACACACACACACACACACACACACACACACACACACACACACACACAGAGACTGTAAGCAGTGGGTCCCTTCTTCTTCTTGTCCTTTCGGCTTTTCCCTTCAGGGGTCGCCACAGCGAATCATCTGGCTTCATCTCACCCTATCCTCTGCATCTTTTTCTCTTACACCAACTGCCTTCATGTCCTCCTTCACCACATCCATGAATCGTCTCTTTGGTCTTCCTCTAGGCCTTCTGCCTGGTAGTTCCAACCTCAACATCCTACTGCCAATATACTCACTATCCCTCCTCTGTACATATAGAAACCATCTCAATCTAGCCTCTCTGACTTTGTCTCCAAAACGTCTTACATGTGCTGTCCCTCTGATGTGCTCATTCCTGATCCTATCCATCCTCGTTACTCCCAAAGAGAACCTCAACATTTTCATCTCTGCTACCTCCAGCTCTGCCTTCTGTCTTTTCCCCAGGACCACTGTTTCTAAACCATTAAAAATGGGCACCAGCACACTTCTCCTCCATTCCTCTGGCATCCTCTCACTCTCAAAGACCTTGTTGAATGTTCTTGTCAGGAAATGTACTGCTTCCTCTCCTAGACACTTCCATACCTCCACCGGTATGTCATCAGGGCCAACTGCCTTTCCATTCTTCATCCTCTTCAATGCCCTCCTCACGTCACCCTTACTAATCTTTGCTACTTCCTGGTCCTCAACAGTGACCTCTTCTACTCTTTTTTCTCTCTCATTTTCCTCATTCATCAGCTCTTCAAAGTACTCTTTCCATCTTCCCAGCACACTTCTGTCATCAGTCAATACATTTCCCTCTCTGTCCTTAATCACTCTAACTTGCTGCACATCTTTCCCATCTCTATTTCTCTGCTGTGCCAACCTGTATTAATAATTTTCTCCCTCTTTACTTTCCAACCGAGCACACAAGTCATCATACGCTCTCTGTTTGGCCTTTGACACCGCTACCTTCACCTTACGCTGTGTCTCCCTGTACTCCTGTTTACTCTCTTCGGTCCTCTCTTCTTCTTCTGTCCCACTTCTTCTTAGCTAAACTCTTCTTTTGTACACACTCCTGCACTTCCTCATTCCACCACCAAGTCTCCTTATCTCCTCTCCTTCCAGATGACACACCAAGTATTCTCCTATCTGTCTCCCTGATCACATTAGCTGTAGTTGTCCAGTCATCTGGAAGCACTTCCTGACCACCCAAAGCCTGTTTCAACTCCTCCTTGAAGACAACACAACACTCCTCCTTTTTCAGGTTCCACCACTTTGTCTTCTGCTCTACCTTTGCCTTCTTCACCTTCCTCACCATCAGTGTCATCCTGCACACTACCATCCTATGCTGTTTGGCAACACTCTCACCCGCTACAACCTTGCAGGCACTGACTTCCTCCAAATTACATCGACTGCACAAGATGTAGTCTACCTGTTCTCCTAGCTCCACTTTTATAAGTCACTCTATGCTCCTGTCTCTTCTGGAAGAAAGTATTTACCACAGCCATTTCCATCCTTTTTGCAAAATCTACCAACATCTGTCCTTCTGTGTTCCTGTCCTGGATACCAAACCTGCCCATCACTTCCTCGTCCCCTCTGTTTCCTGCACCAACATGTCCATTGAAGTCTGCCCCAATGACTACTCTTTCATCTTTGTGGGGTATTCTGCATCACTTCATCTAACTCACTCCAGAATCTCTCCTTCTCTTCTAGCTCAGCATCCTGCCTGTGGGGCATAAGCACTAACAACATTGAACATCAGGCCTTCGATTTCTAACTTGAGACTCATCACTCTGTCTGACACTCTTTTCACTTCTAGAACATTCCTGACAAACTCCTCCTTCAAGATGACTCCTACTCCATTTCTCTTCCCATCCACACCATGATAAAACAGTTTAAACTCTGCTCCTAAACTTCTAGCCTTGCTACCTTTCCACCTGGTCTCCTGAACACACAGTATGTCCACCTTCCTCCTCTGCATCATGTCAGCCAGCTCTCTACCTTTTCCTGTCATAGTTCCAACATTCAAAGTCCCTACTTTCAGTTCTAGACTCATGCCTTTCCTCTTCTCTCTCTGCCTATGGACACGCCTCCCGCCTCTCCTTCTTCGACGTCTTCGACCAACAGTAGTCCAATTTCCACCAGCACCCTGTTGGTTAACAGCACTGATGGCGGTCGTTGTTAACCCGGGCCTCGACCGATCCGGTATGAGTTTTCTTGATATGACTGGCATGTTTTATTTGGCATTTGTTTTACGCCGGATGCCCTTCCTGACGCAACCCTCTGCATTTATCCGGGCTTGGGACCGGTGTGAGGGAGAGACACTGGCTTGTGCCCCTCCCTCACGGCTGCATTCAGTGGGTCCCTTCATATACTGTATTTTCTTCCATTCAAATTACACGAGTTCATCTGGATGCTGCTAATTTAACCGTTAACACACTGTGTGTGTGTGTGTGTGTGTGTGTGTGAGAGAGAGAGAGAGAGAAATAATCTTCTTCAAAGCCGAATTCCAGTGTGGAATTTAACATCTATATTAATGCTGCTAGACATCACAGATGACATTTCACTCTCCTTTTCCAGAAATTATGTGTATTCACAATCTTATAAATAAACTTACTTACTGTTATTGAAGAGAAAGTCAGAGATAAGTTACACATGCGGTATACTAGAGTCAGGAAGTAAACAGGAAGTTAACGTGTGACGGGCACTGAGCATGTGCAATGTGAGCATGTGACAGAGTTCACCAATCAGGTTGCTCGTTTCAGATCTTTCCCCAGCGACTAGCTTGCATTGTTTACCTACATATCATCTTTATAACCTTTATTTTATTCACTGAAACGGCATTTTAATAATAAACAGTATCCAAATGGAGAGACAACTTCACGACTGTTCTTCTGGTGTATGGATTATAGTTTGTCTTGAACCAAACTAGTATCTAGTTATATGAGGATACTCGCCAGAAAAATGGAAATAAAAGCCTTTTTTGTGAGTTTTAGTCGATTTCACTTCAGCAAGTGATAGTTCAATACCTGTTTTAATGGTTCATGCAGAAATCCGAATTTCGATAAAAATGTACCATTTTTACTTTTTTGGCCATTTTCTCGAAAGTAGTCCATGCGACAAGTGCCTACTTTCGGTGGAGCGCCACACACACACACACACACACACACACACACACACACACATATGCAAGAGCCTACCTTTGGTGGAGTGGCTCACACACACACACACACACACACACACACACACACACACACACATACATACATATATATATATATATATATATATATATATATATATATATATATATATATATATATATATATATATATATATATATATATATATGTACATTCAGCCCTCTACTTACGAAATTAATCCGTTCCAGAGCCTTTTCCGTATCCTGGCATTTTCATAAGTAGAGGCGCATTTTACATGTAAAATGTGTGATTCGTTCCAAGGCTCCCAAGACTGCCTCATAAACCCTTTAAAAATGAAAAAGTACACCATTTTTTATGAAATATGTATTAAAAGTAAAAGAAAATTTATTTTAACAATTATTTTAAAATTTATTAAAACATTTCAACATTTTATTAACATTTATTAATTAACCTATTATTAAACATTTTTTATTAACGCACACACACACACACACACACACACACACACACACACACACACACACACACACACTGTCTCTCTATCTCTTTCTCTCTCTCTCTCACACACACACACACACACACACACACACACACACACACACACACACACACACACACTATCTCTCTCTCTCTCTCACACACACGTACACACACACACACACATATACATATATATACACATATATATATATATATATATATATATATATATATATATACATATATATACACATATATATATATATATATACGGGGCAGTGGTGGTCTAGTGGTATAGGGCGCTGGATCGCTGATCCAAAGGTTGGGGGTTCGAGTCCCACTCTCCACAAGGTTGTCACTGTCCCCCCCCCCAGTGCAGCTAACTGGGTTATCAAAGGCGGGCCATGTCTCTCACTGTCTATGGTGTGAGGTTGATGTAAAAGAACCATTGCTGACTTTCGTAAAGAGTAGCTGCAAAGTCGTCAGCGTGTTTCTGTCCCTTGCTAAAAAGGGTTGTGACAGGAAGGGCATCCGACGTAAAAACCTCTGCCAAATCAAAGGTGCGAATCAGATGATTCACTGTGGCGACTCCCGAGTAAAAGGGAAAAAGCCGAAAGGAAGACAGACAGACAAGTAGAAAGTCTTGTTTCAAATTCATGAAATCAGAAATTTTTGTTAATTTTTCCGACAATTTATAATTGTGGCCATGGAGAACACAAAATTGACAAAAATGATCAGTGATGTCCGAGATGATGTTACCGCTAACAATGGAACTGTTAGCCATATCATTATTTAAGATATTATAAATTAGCGTGACTGATCCATTACGTACCCGGGTTGGTATATCAATTATTGGGATGAATCCATAACTTTGAAGAGATAAAAGAAATTCAGAAGCATACTTACAAGTACTGGAGCGGAGGACATTCACTTTAAAGTCGGCCAGAATAAAAACTGGTAATTGTTATAAAGAATTGTTATAAAGATATATAATCACCTGAAGAGAGAGGATGGTTTCACCACCCCTCGAAACAGATCTGTAGTGATAAATGGAGTTTCAAGAGAAAGTCTTTGTCCTGTCCTTTTATTTTTGTTATTTGCTCTACCAAAAAGTATTGAGCACTCTCCTACGGAAGGATCTACTCAGAAAATCATATATATATATATATATATATACAGTAAAACCTCCGCTGACGAACGCTTAAGCTCACGAACTTTTCGCCTCAAGAACATTAAATTTTCGAGCATATAGTCTCTGCTGACGAACTAGTTTTCGGCGGACGAATCAAACCACGCGGTCGAACAGCGCCACGGTGGCGGCCACGAGAAGCTGACGCACGCTCACGGCGTCACAGTTCGTCACCACCTTTCTTTGAGTGCGGAAGTGGTTTGTGTTTTCTAGACATTTTGGACCATATTGAGTGTACTTTTGCTATTATGGGACCGAAAAAGACCCCACCACAGGCGGAGATCATTGAAAAACACGAACGAGGTGTGCGTTTGTGTGACTTCGCGTCCCAGTACCAGTACGCTAAGTCTACCACCATCCTTAAGAACAAGGAAGCTATTAAGGGTGCGTGTGTGGCTAAGGGTGTTTCCAAACAGTAGGCGTTTCCAAACACTCCTTCCAAACAGTAAGTCCCTCCCTCCCTCCTCCTCCCACTCCATTCCATCAAGCCATCAACTACCATCACAAAGGTAAATAAAACCACTTTATTATACAGTACAGTTTATTTCTTTAATTACAATACAATAGACATTTATTATACATAAAATAAGGTATATTTTTGTGTAGTTTTAAGGCTTATTTAGTAGAAAATTATGTTTTATGGGGACCTGGGAACGGATTATTCTCATTTTAATGGTTTCTTATGGGAACTAAATGTTTGGAAGACGAACTTTTCGCCTCACACACACTTTCTGGGAACCAATTATGTTCGTGAGCAGAGGTATCACTGTATATATATATATATATATATATATATATATATATATATATATATATATATATATATATATACACACACACACACACACACACACACACTGTATTTACAGATGCTCCGCACTTTTACGTTTTTTTGATTTTACTTTTATTTTTTTTTTAAAAAAGTTAAATTTTCAGTTTAGACGTACCTACGTAGTATGCTGACGTAATGATGCTGAATCCATTGTTTACAAACTACAGACTGTGTGTGTGTGTGTGTGTGTGTGTGTGTGTGTGTGTGTATACTCTGTTCATGTGCCGTCCTGTTGTGGGTTACATTTTAGAGCTCAAATGACTGACATGTAACCGAGAGAATCCGGTCATTTTTAAAAATAAAAGATTTTTCAAAATAAAAGATTGTTCAGACTCAGATCATCATCATCATCATCATCATCATCATCATCATCATCCTCCGCTTAGCCCAGGGTCGGGTCACGGGGGCAGCAACCTTAGCAAAGAGGTCCAGACATCCCTCTCCCGCGCTACTTCCTCCAACTCTCCCGGGGGGACACCGAGGCGGTCCCAGACAAGCCGAGAGACATAGTCCCTCCAGCGTGTTCTAGGTCGAAACACCACACCAGGGAGGCGTCCGGGGGGCATTCTGACCAGATGCCCGAGCCACCTCAACTGGCCCCTCTCAATGCGGAGGAGCAGCGGATCTACTCCGAGCTCTCCCCGGATGGCGGAGCTTCTCACCCTATCTCTAAGGGAGAACCCCGCCACCCGGCGAAGAAAGCTCATTTCAGCCGCTTGTATCCGTGATCTTGTTCTTTCGGTCATTACCCAAAGCTCGTGACCATAGGTGAGGGTTGGAACGTAGATCGACTGGTAAATTGAGAGCTTCGCCTTGCGGCTCAGCTCCTTCTTCACCACGACGGACCGGTACAGGCACCGCTTAACAGCAGAGGCTGCAGCGATCCGTCTGTCGATCTCTCGCTCCATCCTTCCCTCACTCGTAAACAAGACCCCAAGATACTTAAACTCCTCCACTTGGGGCAGGACCTCATTCCCGACCCGGAGGGTGCATTCCACCATTGTCCGACTGAGAACCATGGCCTCGGACTTGGAGGTACTGATCTTCATCCCGGCTGCTTCGCACTCAGCTGCGAATCGCTCCAATGAGAGCTGGAGGGCCCGACTTGAATCGCCACTTTATCGTGGTGGAGGGGTTTGCGTGACCTAATGATCCTAGGAGCTATGTTGTTGGGGGCAAATGCCCCTGGTAGGGTCACCCAAGGCAAACAGGTCCGGGGTGAAGGTCCAGACAAAGTGCGATTCAAAACAAACCCCTAAGACACGAGACAACATAGGAATCAGTCTCCCTTGCCCAGACGCGGGTCACCGGGGTTCCCTCCTGGAGCCAGGCCCAGGGGAGGGGCTCGAAGGCGAGCGCCTGGTGGTCGGGCTTATGCCCATGGAGCCTGGCAGGGCCCAGCCCGAAAAGGAGACATGGGTCTGCCCTCCCATGGACCCACCACCCGTGGGAGGAGTTTTAGGGGTCGGGTGCAGTGTGAGTTGGGTGGCAGCCAAAGGCATGGGTTCTGTCGGACAGACTCAGATAATAAAACGAAAATAACAAATTATTTCTTCTGTGGACCAGTACCAATTGGGCTGCGGACCAGTGGTTGGGGACCACTGACCTAAAGCATTAACAGTTATATTTTATCTGAGAAAAAATCTCTGAGAACTTGGATCAGCGATCCAGCGCCTTTTACCACCAGGCCACCACTATAGACAAATGGATTATTATAAATGGGCATACTTATACTGAAATGTCTCCCCTTAGTGGGCATTGGATGAACCTTTTGAAACATTATGAAGATTTTTCATGATTTCAGGATTTTCCTTGAAACATTCCATTCATGGATCACCTCCAAAATTTAATTGGTTCTTTCCGGGCCTTGCCACAAGCCTCACCAACTTTAATGAAAAT
Source organism: Plotosus lineatus (assembly GCA_024760905.1). NCBI lineage: Eukaryota > Metazoa > Chordata > Actinopteri > Siluriformes > Plotosidae > Plotosus > Plotosus lineatus. The sequence goes on along the minus strand of CM045745.1, from coordinate 37,341,383 downwards.
CTGATCAGTAGATTTTTCATGTGATGATTCACTACTCACACAGACCATGTGTTTCTCACAGCTTGCGTTGTTACAGTACAAATGACAACGATGTGAGATTTAAGAAATACAGTAGGCCCTCGACATTCGCGGGGGTTCGGTTCCAAGCCCTCCTGGAGGTAGCAGAGATGAAAATGTTGAGGTTCTCTCTGGGAGTAACGAGGATGGATAGGATCAGAAATGAGTATATCAGAGGGACAGCCCGTGTAAGATGTTTTGGAGACAAAGTCAGAGAGGCTAGATTGAGATGGTTTGGACATGTACAGAGGAGGGATAGTGAGTATATTGGCAGTAGGATGCTGAGGTTGGAACTACCAGGCAGAAGGCCTCGAGGAAGACCAAAGAGGAGATTTATGGATGTGGTGAAGGAAGACATGAAGGTCGTTGGAGTCAAAAAAGAAGATGCAGAGGACAGGGTGAGATGGAGACGGATGATTTGCTGTGGCGACCCCTGAAGGGAGCAGCCGAAAGTAAAAGAAAGAAGAAGATTTATTAATAAAATATATAAACATTATACAGCATATACTGTTGTAAAGCACTCATTTTAAAGTCTTTTTCAATTATTATTCCAGTACAGTACCTCAGTTAATTCTGAGAATGTTTGTGCGTGAGATTTTATGTTCTGTAGCATGTTTAACAAATGATACCAAAAGGATAAACTTTATTACGCTTCATGTCCTTTTACATTGAACTTGGAGTGACGTCTTGGAGTGACGTCTCCACGATGGCGCTGCCTAGAGGGCAACGTCGCGGAGTTCTCAGAGACAAATTGTTTCTTTGTTCGTTTTAATTGGTTTTATTTGTTTGTTCATGTTTTGCACTATGCTCGTCTATGATCGGTCGACCCGACTACAGCTATGAGCAGCTTCAGCTTCGGGCAACTAAGCACGCAACGACTTCTATCGTGAGATAATATGCTATGGGAGCTCAATGCTCACCGTACTCCAGCTAACAATAAGCCCAGGCGGAGTTCTCAGATTCTCCGGCGCTTGGTTAGCACTTCTGGCCAAAGTCTTATTTCTTCAGAAGAGGCAGCCAGCGTTTTCTATCGCTTAGCCAGAGAAGACGCACAGCATTTGAGTGGTATCATAGAGCTTAACTGGTAATTAAAACACACACAAAAAAAGAGGCTCATTGACAACTTGTGCGCGAATGAGGGGAAAAGGGGCGGGATATCAGCTCAACCATTCAGGAGAAAGGAGGACAGCCATTGGCTGAATTTGAATCACGTGCCGGTTGCTGGGCAGTCAGCGAATACTCAAACCATGGGTCCAAAAACCGCGAATAGTCAACAGCCTACTGTACTGTAATACAGAAACTACACACATTTTGTCTCAAACTGAAATGAGATTAATTATAATAATTATTATTATTTTATGAGACTTTACAGACCTGTTTTGTTAAAATAAATTAAATAAAACTTCTGATTTTAGGTCTGATATGTGTGTATCATCCACAACATTTCTTCCTGAGCAAAAGAGAGACAAACAGAGATAGAGACACAAAAGTGAAAAGAAAGAGAGAGGGAAAATAATAAGAAAATAATAAATATATACAATTGTTAAAATGAGAAAGAATCCTTAAGGTCACGTGAAATACTTTGTATTATTATGAAGTTAAAAAATGAAACATAAAAATAAAAAACTACTGGTTTATAAACCAGTTCTATATTTTTTGTATAAAACGTTTCCAATACGTGAGTCGCACATGCATTTTAGGCAATAAATCGCGTATAAATCAGAAATTATTTGTCTTGATCACGGTCTTCTCTGTTGAAGGACAAATTGAAGCGCTGCTTGACCTCCTACTTCTCAGTCCACACTACACAATGACATGATTGCAATCAGACATCATTTTAAATATAAAATAACGACCTTGTAGACACACAAAAGGGTAAAAGCTGATAACGCATGTATTTGATGTTTATCTTGACTCTGATTGGTCTACAGAGAGACAGACGCTAATACTTGTTGATATTGCAGCACACTGTGTAATTAACACTCGCTATGTAATTACATTAACAAGGAGAGGTGGCTTTCTGAATGTTCACACACACACACACACACACACACACACACACACACACACACACACACACACACACACACACACACACACACACACACACACACACACACACACACACACACATGTGGTTTCAGGGGTGTTAAGAGAGGTGTCTCTGCACCCTGACTGCAGAATAAATAAAGATGTACCCAGCTCATTACCTTCACCTTCATCATCACCTTCATCATCATGCTCATCATCCGTCATCAGCATCATCATCATGATCAACACCACCACCAACATCATCATCAACACCATTATCTTCATCACCATCATCACCATCATCATTGTCACCACCACCACCACTACAATCATCATCATCATCATCATCATCATCAACAATGCCATCACCAGCATCATTTTGAGATATCCGATGCAATGTGCAGACCATTCAATAATGTTCCATCAGTGGCCAGACTTTACATCCCTTTCTGCATCTCTCTGTCACGATGCCCTCACATGACTTACACTTTTTGTAATCCAGTTTCAGGAAGCATTTATTAATAGAAACACTTGACAATGTTTTCAGTGAGGTCTGTTTGTTCTTCTGCCTGTGAATAAGCCTACATAACATCGACATAACATCGACACACCAGATTTCTATGAAACATGTGGGAAGGATGCAGCATGGGATGAACCTGTAAAATTTTGCAGTGGATTTGAAACACAGAACTTTTCATAAATTTCAAAATAAAAAATGCTGCCTTAGGAGAACCTCGTTTACTCATGCCGCACATCCTAAAATCTAGAACATGACAGTAGCTCAGTGTTTAATGCTCTGGATTACTGATCAAGGGATTGGGGTTCAAACCCCAGTGCCACCAAGCTGCTGCCGTTGTGCCTCAACAGCCTTCATTTCACCATGCAGGCACTAGACAAGCGATAGTAAAACACCAGGGGCTGGTTGTTCAAAACACGATTATTTTTTCACCACTGGTTAAGTAAAGTTAACCGACCGTTAAATTTAACGCTGCCGTTATCTTGTTGTTCAAAACTGGGTTAACTTTAACCGAGTGTGAACTTGACATTAAGGTTAACACACCTAAGGACCGCCGTTAAATTTTTAACAGTGTGGTTAACTTGCAAGATGACTTTCATGGCTAACGCTGCATTCATGATGCTGCATCACCGGGGGGTGGATTCTTATAAATATTAATATTATAGTTCAACCAAAAACATTCTCAAATATATTTCAGACTACATCTGCAAGTACACGTGCTAAATACATTCACAAATTGAGCTAAAGTTATTTATATATTCAAAGGCAAAACAAATATTAATACAAATTTACAGCACAAAGACATACTATTTTTTATATTTTTTATTATTTTCATTTATTACATATTTTTATGTATGTTATTAAAATATATTTTATAAAAGTACTGAGCATGAGGCTGCAGATCCAGGCTGGATGGATTATGATTATTTTATGCATTCATTCTCTGTGCGTCAATGTTTGTGTTCTAACACATGAGCAGGAGCCGGAGGCGGGACTAACAAACTGTGCTTTATTCTTACACTCGCACTTTGTTTGATTGACAGTGTTCAGCTATTATTGCTTACTGATAATATGTTTGTTGATTGGTCAGCTCGGACGTGCACATGCGCAGTGCCCGTTACACGTTCACTTTCGGTTTACTTCCTGATTCTAGTCATGCAGAACTTATCTCTGACGTTCTCTTCAATAACACTCATTAAGTTTATTTATAAGATTGTGAATACACATCATTTCTTGCCCAGCGGAACTCAATTCCTGTTGTGGGGGGGCATGTGCACCCTGTGCTCCCCCCCCCCCCCCCAGCCTACGCCCTTGATCAGGTGAGTTCTGATGTTTCAGCAGCTGATACCGGGTTGGGTAGTATTCATTGCAGACTTTGCAGATATGCAACACCGCAGGTGGTTGGCGAATCGCGCATTGAAAGTTTCAAGCATACACGTACAAAAAAAAAATATATATATATATATATATATATATATATATATATATATATATATATATATTCACGAGCGCATGTATTATTGTTGATCGACATTTTTATAATATTAAAAAGCGTACACAGACATCTTACCCCCTACTCCCTAGCATGCGTTTTGTACGCTTAGGAAAATGTTGAATCATCTGATTCGCACATTTGTTTTGGCATAGGTTTTTTTAAGTCGGATGCCCTTCCTGTCACAACCCTTTTTATCAAGGGACAGAAACACGCTGACGACTTTGCAGCTACTCTTTACGAAAGTCAGCAATGGTTCTTTTACATGAACCTCTCACCATAGACAGTGAGAGACATGGCCCGCCTTTGATAACCCAGTTAGCTGCACTGGGGAGGACAGTGGCAACCCTGTGGGGACTCGAACCCCCAACCTTAGGATCAGCGATCCTGTGCCTTAACCACTAGACCGGCCCCTGATCTTCAGCTAATAGCTTATTATTTATCCGCAACACAATGGCAGATGTAAAGCAGTTGAGAAAAGACCAAGAGGATTTAAAAAAAAAAAAAAAAACCCAGCTTAAATCATTGACAAAGGAATTTGAAAACCTACTGGCCAAAATGGCGGAGAAATCAGACATTAGCTCGTTGCCAAATAGTCAAGATGTCCAAGGACTCAGTGACACCTTTGACGATATAATAGGATGGAAATTGAATACGATGTCGTTGTTGGACAAATTTGGCGAACAGCTTGGTGCTTTTACCTCCCAAGTGGAAACCGTCTCCAAGGCAATTGACAACGCCACTAATTATAGTTACCGGTATAACCTTAAAATACTGGGAGTGCATCAAGTGGAGGAACATGAAACAGCTGAAACCACCACCCAACTCTGCATTAAGATCTTCAACAAGATTGGTGTGGTTGTCAAAGAAGAAGACATCGGTATTTCACATAGACTGCCATCGAGAAATCAAAATGGCCGCAGAAGCGAGCGACATGAGGGCATCGGCATTGTATGCAAGTTTGTACCACAGATGGTGAGGGAGAAATGCTTTCAGCAGGATCCAGAACTAGTTGCATTGAACCTGCCGATCTTGGTTTTACACCAGAAATCAAGCTGGGTCGCATTGGTATCCTGAACCATCTACCCCCAAAGATACAAGAGCTGCTGCGCTTGGCGAAAACTTTTCAAGCTAATCGTGGATATAGGTTCTGCTGTGCTAAATCAACAAGGGTCTTCCTGAGAAAGTCGGAGAACTTGAGGGTCATTAACGCGAAAGATGATCTGGAAGTACAAAGGAATGAGAGCGATAGCCGCGATTTTCCAGGCAGAGCCAACACAAATGCATCCAGCCATGGTTACAATACAAGATGGAACTTAGTCAGATAAGTGTTTAAACCCCATGTCCTGTGACTTTTGGAAGCAAACCCAGTTAAAATGATTAAATCGGCTCAGAAAGAGATTAAAGCCCTTTTTAAAGAACTGCCGTATAACAAGGAAAATATTGAAATCTCTCATGGCAAGTTTAAAAACAGCTTGAACTCTACATTACCAACCAAGAAATATCTTGAAATACTACCTAGCTTGTATGAGCTGGATCTATTCTCCCTCAACACTCTCTCAGATTGAAACTCCGGCTTAAATGCTTGTTTCTCATATTATTCACCACACAGCTTTAGTATGTTAAAAAACCATGATATCAATTGCTCAATACTAGATAGCAGTTTTTCTCTTTTAGACAATAACGTAAGAAGTTTACAGAAAAATCTTAATCATTTTCAGAATCACCTACTTCATGGCTTAAATTATAATTTTAGTATTATTGGCATTTCCGAAACTCAAATTTCAATCCCAACCTTCCAGGGTACATGAAAGCCTCTGAATACGAAAAATCCAGGTTACGAAAAACATTTTCCTAAATTTTGATCCTCTTTTTACGAAAACAACCTCTTTTTTACGAAATGCGCCAAACGCACCATTCAAGAATTCAAACGCGCCATTCACAAATTCAAACAATGCGCGAGTTGCTCTCTCATTGGCTGTCTCCCAATATCCCGCTGCACTGGCCTCCCATTGGCCAGGAGGCAGTTGAACTGTACCCATACTTCCTGTTTCTCACACGCGTGAGAGAGGAGACCTGAACAAGAATGTTGGCTCAAGAGTTTATTTTGAGATTGATCATTGCAGTGTATTATATTTCTTTATCCAGAAAGACAGAGTATTGTGTATATGTGTGTGTGTGTGTGTGTGTGTGTGTGTGTGTGTGTGTGTGAAAGAGAGAGACAGAGAGAGAGAGAGAGAGACAGACAGAGAGAGAGAGTGAGAGACAGAGAGAGAGAGAGAGAGAGAGAGAGGGAAAGAGAGAGATAGTGTTTTGTGTGTGTGTGTGTGTGTGTGTGTGTGTGTGTGTGTGTGTGTGTGTGTGTGTGGGTGCGTGTGTTAATAAAAATGTTTAATAATGGTTTGATTAATAAATATGTTAATAAAATGTTTAAAAGGTTTAATAAATAGTTTTCTTTTACTTTTAACTCATATTTCATACAAGATTGGTGTACTTTTATCATTTCTAAAGCGTTTATGGGGTAGTCTTGGGAGCCTTTGAAGGAATCAGGCATTGTACATGTAAAATGCACCTCTACTTACGAAAACTCCAAGCTACGGAAAAGGCTCTGGAACGGATTAATTTCGTAAGTAGAGGGCCGAAGGTATAATTGAAAAAACATCTAATGAATCTTTTCAGGCACTATGGATAGAAATTCTGTTTCCAAAGAAAGCAAACGTAATACAGGGATCCCTCGCTACTTCGCGCTTCAACTAATGCGGCTTCAGTGCATCGCATTTTTTTTTTTTTTAAATAAAAATATTCATCGAATTAAAAAGTAAGGAAATTAAGAAAGAATAGGTGGAAAAGTTAAGTAAAATGTCACTAAAACAAGGCCAATTATGCAAAACAACAACAACAACAACAGCAACAACAACAACAACAACAACAACAAAAAAACCACCCAAAACAAAAACAACCCAAAATCTCCCATCAAAACTGGATACATTGTTGCGAGTCTGCGCAGCCACGCCCCCCTTTGCCGGAGCCTAGTATTAAGTGTATCTCAGGATAATGTTTAATCATATTTCATACTTATATTTATGATCTATCTTTCTGTAGATTTTATTCCATTTCTATTTCTACTTGTTCTTCAATTTCATTTCACTTTCACTTTCAACCTTGCACAACTTGGTATCTCCAATGTTTGCAAAACAAATGTTGGTAAGTTGGAGAGCGTCTGTATTTATATTTTATTTGCATCTTTTCAATGTTTATTTGTTATAATAAGCATTTATAGCATTGGATATGTATTTATTGATATTATATATATATATATATATATATATATATATATATATATATATATATATATATATATATATATATACATATATATATATATATACATGTACATATATGTCAGTGGGGGGTGATCCGACTTCACGGATTTCGATAGTCACTTGGGGATCTCGGTCCCAATTAACCTCGGAAAGTGAGGGATCCCTGTATGTGCAGTAATTTACAGACAACATAATAAACCGTGGAAGTTTCAGGATTATTTCACACATTACCAGATTACCAGTTTTTATTCTGGCCGACTTTAAAGTGAATGTCCTCCGCTCCAGTACTTGTAAGTATGCTTCTGAATTTCTTTTATCTCTTCAAAGTTATGGATTCATCCCAATAATTGATATACCAACCCGGGTACGTAATGGATCAGTCACGCTAATTTATAATATCTTAAATAATGATATGGCTAACAGTTCCATTGTTAGCGGTAACATCATCTCGGACATCACTGATCATTTTTGTCAATTTTGTGTTCTCCATGGCCACAATTATAAATTGTCGGAAAAATTAACAAAAATTTCTGATTTCATGAATTCGAAACAAGACTTTCTACTTGTCTGTCTGTCTTCCTTTCGGCTTTTTCCCTTTTACTCGGGAGTCGCCACAGTGAATCATCTAATTGGCACATTTGATTTGGCAGAGGTTTTTACGTCGGATGCCCTTCCTGTCACAACCTTTTTTAGCGCGGGACAGAAACACGCTGACGACTTTGCAGCTCCTCTTTACGAAAGTCAGCAATGGTTCTTTTACATCAACCTCTCACCATAGACAGTGACAGACATGGCCTGCCTTTGATAACCCAGTTAGCTGCACTGGGGGGGACAGTGACACCCTTGTGGAGAGTGGGACTCGAACCCCCAACCTTTGGATCAGCGATCCAGCGCCCTACACCACTAGACCATCACTGCCCCTGAATTTTTCTAAACAAGACTTTCTACTCGATCTAGCAGAAATTGATTGGGATAATATAGATGTAGTAAATGGAAATGTGGATATTAATTTCTCATTTGTCTTGAATTTTCTTCTTCTTTTCCTTTCTGTTGTTCCCTTCATGGATCTCCACAGCAAATAATCTGCCTCCATCTCACCCTATCCTCTGCATCTTCTCTTACTCCAACTACCGTCATGTTCTCCTTCACCACATCCATAAATCTTCTCTTTGGTCTTCCTCGAGGCCTTCTGCCTGGTAGTTCCAACCTCAGCATCCTACTACCAATATACTCACTATCCCTCCTCTGTACATGTCCAAACCATCTCAATCTAGCCTCTCTGACTTTGTCTCCAAAATGTCTTACATGTGCTGTCCCTCTGATGGACTCATTCCTGATCCTATCCATCCTCGTTACTCCCAAAGAGAACCTCAACATTTTCATCTCTGCTACCTCCAGCTCCGCCTCCTGTCTTTTCCCCAGGGCCACTGTTTCTAAACCATACAACATCGTTGGCCTCAACACCGTATTGTACACTTTTCCCTTCATTCTTGCCGATACCTTCCTATCACACATCACACCGGACACTTTTCTCCAACCATTCCAACCTGCCTGCACACGCTTCTTCACCTCTTTTCCACACTCTCCATTGCTCTGGATTGTTGAGCCTAAGTACTTAAAATCCTCCACCTTCCTTATCTCTGCTCCCCGTAATCTCACCGTTCCTCCTGGGTCCTTCTCGTTGTAGTTCTCTGTACTTCTCTATGAACATCCTCAAAGCAAACACTGCATCTCATTTCTCTTTCATATGATAAATAAAGTCTTCAACAAACCTGCTCCATTTAAAAGCAAATCCAAGAGGAAAGCTAAGTAAATTTAAAAAAACAACATGTATAACCCCAGCTATCTTAAAATCAATCAATATAAAAAACAAATATTTTTCATCTGGTCATACATAAAATAAAGTAACAAATCTAGACGGATAAGCAATATAAATTGTTTCCACAAGTTGTTCTTGCAAAATCTGAATAATAAAAAGAAAACCTGGGAAGGGATTAACAATCTAATTCAAGATTGCAAGAGGAGTAAAAAACGTCTCTGTTATTACGAAACCACAAGGCGGCGATGTTACGAACAATCCCAAAGAAATTCCTGATGTACTCAATGAACACTTTGCAACTGTGGGACTACACTAGCATTTAGAATGTCTCAAGGGTCAAGTACCTTGAAAGACTATCTCGTGTCTCCTCTCCTTTCTTCGCCTTTTTTTCCGATTGTGTTACATCTCAAGAAATAGAAAGTGAAATGATGCTCGTACCCACTAATAAAGCCGATGGTTTATATACGCCCTCCCGTGCATATTCTAAAGTGTGCGAGCTCAAACATATCAGAACCAATTGCTAATTTGATAAATAAATCCATAAGTACCGGAATACAGGGATCCCTCGCTACTTCACGCTTCAATTAATGCGGCTTCAGTGCATCGTGATTATATATAAATAAGTAAATGAATAAATATTCATCGAATTAAAAAATAAGGAAATTAAGGAAGAATAGGGGGAAAGCTATGGAAAATGTCACAAAAACAAGGCCAATTATGCAAAAAAAAAAAAAAAAAAAAAAAAACCCTCAAAGCCCGAAAAGGAGACATGGGTCCGCCCTCCCGTGGACCCACCACCCGTGGGAGGAGTTTTAGGGGTCGGGTGCAGTGTGAGTTGGGTGGCAGCCAAAGGCATGGGTTCTGTCGGACTGATCCTCGGCTACTTACTGTGACCTTCGGGACATGGAATGTCACCTCTCTGGCAGGAAAGGAGCCTAATTTGGTGCGTGAGGTGGAGAGATACCGACTAGATATAGTCGGGCTCACCTCAACGCATAGCTTGGGCTCTGGAACCATCCATCTCGAAAGAGGCTGGACCTTCTTCTATTCTGGAGTTGCTCATGGGGAGAGGCGGCGAGCCGGTGTGGGTATTCTTGTTGCCCCCCGTCTCGGTGCCCAAATGTTGGGGTTCTCCCCGGTTGACGAAAGGGTAGCTTCCCTCCGTCTTCGGGTGGGGGGATGGGTCCTGACTGTTATTTGTGCTTATGCACCAAATGACAGTTCAGAGTACCCACCCTTTTTGGAGTCTATGGGGGGGGTGTTGGAGAACGCTCCCTCGGGAGACTCGCTCGTTGTCTTGGGAGACTCCAACGATAGTGTGACCTGGAAGGGTGTGATCGGTAGGTACGGCCTCTCCAGTCTGAATCCGAATGGTGTGTCGTTGTTGGACTTCTGTGCTCGTCATAGTTTGTCTATCACGAACACCATATTCGAACATAAGGGTGTCCATAAGTGCACTTGGCACCAGGACACCCTAGGTCGCAGTTCGATGATTGACTTTGTAGTCGTGTTATCAGACTTGCGACCATATGTTCTGGACACTCGGGTGAAGAGAGGAGCTGAGCTGTCTACTGATCACTACCTGGTGGTGAGTTGGCTTCGGTGGTGTGGGAGGTTGCCTTGGACCTGGCAGGCCCAAGCGTGTAATCAGGGTCTGCTGGGAACGTTTGGCGGAGCCCCCTGTCTGAGAGGCCTTTAACTCCTACCTCCGGCAGAGCTACAACCACGTTCCGGAGGAGGCGGGGGACATGGAATCCGAATGGGCCATGTTTCGTGCCTCCATTGCTGAGGCGGCAGCCGTAAGGTCGTTGGTGCTTGTCGTGGCGGTAATCCCCGAACCCGGTGGTGGACACCTGCAGTGAAGGGGGCCGTCCAGCTGAAGAAGGAGGCCTATCGGGTTTTATTAGCCTGTGGGACTCCTGAGGCAGCAAACGGGTACCGGCAGGCCAAACGTGCTGCAGCCGAGGCTGTCGCAGATGCAAAATCTCGGGCATGGGAGGAGTTCGGTGAGGGCCTGGAGAATGATTATCGGTTGGCCTCAAAAAGGTTCTGGGCCACCATCCGACGCCTCATGAGGGGGAAGGAGTTCTTCACAAACACTGTTTACGGTGGAGGTGGGGAGCTGCTTACCTTGACTGGGGATGTTGTTGAGAGGTGGAGAGAATACTTTGAGGACCTTCTCAATCCCACCAACACGCCCTCCGTGGAAGAGGAAGACCCTGGGGGTTCGGGTGAGGGTCCGCCCATCACTGGAGTGGAGGTCACTGAGGTTGTCAAAAAGCTCCTCGGTGGTCGAGCTCCGGGGTTGGACGAGATCCGCCCGGAATATCTCAGGGCTCTGGATGTTGTAGGACTGTCTTGGTTGACACGTCTCTGCAACATCGCGTGGTCATCGGGGGCTGTACCTCTGGATTGGCAAACTGGGGTGGTGGTCCCAATTTTTAAGAAGGGGGACCGGAGGGTGTGTTCCAATTATCGTGGAATTACACTCCTCAGCCTACCTGGGAAAGTCTATGCAGGGGTACTAGAGAGGAGGATCCGACCGATAGTCGAACCTCGGATTCAGGAGGAACAATGTGGTTTTCGTCCTGGCCGCAGCACTCTTGACCAACTCTATACGCTCCACAGGATTCTGGAGGGGGCATGGGAGTTTGCCCAATCTGTCCACATGTGCTTTGTGGATTTGGAGAAGGCTTTCGACCGTGTCCCTCGAAAGATCTTGTGGGGCGTGCTCCGAGAATCCGGCGTTCCGGATCCGTTGCTACGAGCTATTCGGTCGCTGTATCACCGGAGCCAGAGTTTGGTCCGTATTGGTAACAGCAGGTCGGATTCGTTTCCAGTGGGAGTTGGAGTCCGCCAAGGCTGTCCTTTGTCACCGATTCTGTTCATAATTTTTATGGACAGAATTTCTAGGCGCAGTCGAGGCGATGAGGGGTTCTGGTTTGGTGGCCATCGGATATCGTCTCTGCTTTTTGCGGATGATGTTGTCCTTTTGGCTTCATCAAGTCGGGCCTCTCATTGGAGCGATTCGCAGCTGAGTGCGAAGCAGCCGGGATGAAGATCAGTACCTCCAAGTCCGAGGCCATGGTTCTCAGTCGGACAATGGTGGAATGCACCCTCCGGGTCGGGAATGAGGTCCTGCCCCAAGTGGAGGAGTTTAAGTATCTTGGGGTCTTGTTTACGAGTGAGGGAAGGATGGAGCGAGAGATCGACAGATGGATCGCTGCAGCCTCTGCTGTTAAGCGGTGCCTGTACCGGTCCGTCGTGGTGAAGAAGGAGCTGAGCCGCAAGGCGAAGCTCTCAATTTACCAGTCGATCTACGTTCCAACCCTCACCTATGGTCACGAGCTTTGGGTAATGACCGAAAGAACAAGATCACGGATACAAGCGGCTGAAATGAGCTTTCTTCGCCGGGTGGCGGGGTTCTCCCTTAGAGATAGGGTGAGAAGCTCCGCCATCCGGGGAGAGCTCGGAGTAGATCCGCTGCTCCTCCGCATTGAGAGGGGCCAGTTGAGGTGGCTCGGGCATCTGGTCAGAATGCCCCCCGGACGCCTCCCTGGTGTGGTGTTTCGACCTAGAACACGCTGGAGGGACTATGTCTCTCGGCTTGTCTGGGACCGCCTCGGTGTCCCCCCAGGAGAGTTGGAGGAAGTAGCTCAGGAGAGGGATGTCTGGACCTTTTTGCTAAGGTTGCTGCCCCCGCGACCCGACCCTGGACTAAGCGGAAGAAGATGATGATGTTGATGAAAAACCCTCAACAAACACAAAACAAACAAACAAACAAAAATCTCCCATCAAAACTGGATACATTGTTGCATCTGTGTGTGCACGCACATCTGCATTCGGTTCAGGACGGACGGCCGTTTTTAGATGAATTAGTTTGTAAGTCGTTACAGGGCGTTCTTTAGAGGGGTACGTATGTTTAAACCTTGTATAAGTAACATATACGAGTTTGTACTGTATACAATCTCTCTCGCTCTCTCTCGCTCTCTCTCGCTCCCCCCCCCCTCTCTCCCTCCTCTCTCTCTCTTCTCTCCCTCCTCTCTCTCTCTCTCTCTCTCTCTCTCTCCCTCCTCTCTCTCGCTCTCTCTCTCTCTCTCTCCCTCCTCTCTCTCTCACTCTCTCTCTCTCTCACTCACTAACTCTTATCCAGTTCATTATAATACTGGAGTCAATTTGTTTCTTCTTTGAAAGTTTTGGCAGGAGAAATGTATCATTCTGCTTCTCTTCCCAGACCAGTGTAAAGCACGTGGCAGCCACGCCCCCCTCTGCTGGAGCCTAGTAAGTGTACCTCAGGATAATGTTTAATCATATTTCATACTTCTATTTATGATATATCTTACTATAGATTTTATTCCATTTTTATTTCTACTTGTTCTTCAATTTCATTTCACTTTCACTTTCGACCTCAGTCTCCTGATGTTTGCAAAACAAATGTTGGTAAGTTGGGCAGTGTCATCAGTTCATCTTCTGTAACCGCTTCATCCTAATTAGGGTCGCGGGGAGGCTGGCGCCCATCCCAGCCAACTTCGGGCGAGGGCAGAGTACACCCTGGACAGCTCGCCAGGCCATCGCAGGGCGGAAACACGCTGACGGCTTTGCAGCCTACTCTTGTCGAATGTCAGCAATGGTTCTTTTACATGCCTCACACCATAGACAGTGAGAGACATGGCCGGCCTTTGATAACCCAGTTAGCTGCACTGGGGGGGTAGTGACAACCTTGTGGAGAGTGAGACTCGAACCCCCAACCTTTTGGATCAGCGATCCAGCGCCCTATACCACTAGACCACCACTGGTTGGGCAGTGTCTGTATTTATATTTTATTTACATCTTATATTATTTTTTTAATGTTTAATTGTTATTATAAGCATTTATAGCATTGAATATGCATTACATGTACGTATACATCAGTCGGAGGGGTGGTGGTGGTGGTGGTGGTGGGGGAGGGGTGATCCTACTTTGTGGATTTTGATGGCCGTGTGTGAATCTCAATCCCAGTTAACCGCGGAAAGTGAGGGATCCCTGTATTCCCATCTAAATTAAAACAAGCTAATATAATTCCCATATTTAATGCGGGAGAGGAGACAGATCCCAGCAACTACCGACGTATTTCCCTTCTTTCTATTTTTTAATCGTAAAATTGAAAAGATCATCTAGCTCATGTGGCTTAAATATTTCATTAGAAAACACAATATTCTTTGCTCCTCCCAGTATGGATTTTGTGAGAATTTCTCTACAGAGCATGCACTTTTAGATATTGTTAAAATTCAGTACAACATGGATAAAAATCTATACTCTTGCGGCATCTTTATAGAACTACAGAAGGCATTCGATATGGTGAATCATGAAATACTTTTATACAAATTACACTATGGCATACGAGGTATGTTACATGACTGGTTTCGTTCATATCTTACAGAGAGATCTCAGGAGGTTACATTTCTAGGAAAGAGCCAGTTGTATGAGGGGTTACTCAAGGGTCCGTCCTTGGCCCACTATTGTTCCTTATTTATGTCAATGATATTGTCGTTCTTCGAGAAAGCTTGAATTTTTCCTATTTGCTGATGACACTAACCTTCTTTACAGACAAATATATTAAATCACTGGAATCTACTTTAAATAAAGAGATGGAAAATGTATGTCAATGGCTTATTGCTAACAAATTAACACTGAATATGAAAAAAAATCTAATTATGTGATATTCAGACCTCATCAAAAGCATCAGTAATATCACTTAAACCCTCTAGACTATTACAACAAGCCAATGCCTTTTCACGTCTTGGGTGTTAAGTGATGGAAAAACATCCCCAAATCATTTCAAGAGACAGGAAGAAACACTCAAAACAATGTCAATCGCATACTTTTTAGGGTGATGGAGACTGAGGAGAGATACGTTGATGTTTCTAATTTGATAAATTTATTTTCTGATTTTTGTGAATTGTACAATTTATATTGATATTCTATTTCCTTTTTTTCTTTGTTCAAAGTATGTTGTACAGTAAAATTCCATCTGTTTTCTTTTCCATTCACTATCTTTTTCTGTTCGACCATTTCCCTTTATCTTTTAAGGAAACTGTT
Source organism: Plotosus lineatus (assembly GCA_024760905.1). Classification (NCBI taxonomy): domain Eukaryota; kingdom Metazoa; phylum Chordata; class Actinopteri; order Siluriformes; family Plotosidae; genus Plotosus; species Plotosus lineatus. Next base: position 37,326,066 of record CM045745.1, on the reverse strand, counting down.
TGAAAATAAATACAAATAACTATTTAAATAAAAAAAACAACAAAACAAATATGGAAAATAGGCTGTAAAGGATAATATATCTTGTGAAACCCATCCCGCCTCGATTAGTTTTCCTATGAGTTTACCTGTTTACCTGTAGCCATTTGATTTACAATAAATTGAAATCGATCTACTAGAGGATAAAAAGGTCCTTCTAATGTTCTGAGATATGAAGGTCAGTTGAGCAGTGTTGGAGGATCATAGTAGCACATTGAAGTGTGGAATGTGATAAGTAATGTCAAGTAGATGGGTATTGGTCAATTTTCGGGTTTGTAGCAAGCAGTGGCTTAAATCAGATGCATGTAGCTACTGGAAGCCAGTGGAGGGAGTATAGTATTATAGGTAGTACTGAAGAATCTAAACAGAGTACACAGATTGACCAGTCAATTGAAGACTCGCATCAGTTGATTAAATGAGGCGAGTCAGGTGTGCTGGTTGAAACCAAAACCTTCAGGCACAATGCTCTTTTGTGGCATGAGTTTGACAACCCTGATCTAGAGGCAGACCTGCCAGATGCAACTGTAGTAGTTGGGTTTTGATAAGACAACTGACTGAAGAAGTTCTGGATGACTCCGCTTAGTGTTGTAAAGGAGAAACTGGCATGAGCATGACACATCGGCAGTGTTAAGGAATAAGGACAAGGCAAGAAGTTGTCCAAGATCATCATAAAGTTCTAACATAGAGAGCAAATCAGGTTTTCTGGGATCAGGTTTCATCAAAAGACCGAGATAGCAAGAGCGCAGAAGAGGAACATAATACTGAGCCTTGAGGTATACAAGTGGAGAGTTCCCAAAGAGCAGATGTGGATTCCTTCCATGTCACCTGAATAATTAACCCTTGAAATTATGAGGGTTGGGAAGACGATCACCTTCCCGCGGTCCAACCCATCAGTACTGGTACTCACACTGCCAAGAAGCCAAGAATCATCAAGGAGTGCGAGCTGACAACTGCATGGCTGCAAGGAAAGGATAAACCCTCGCCTTACAGCAACATATCTACCCTTCAAGGGCGCACACAACCACAACCCAATTGCCTGAACATAGGGACATGGAACATACGGGGACTCGTTGCTGCATCCAAGAAGCAAACTCTAGGCTCTGACTGCCAGCGATGCAACATCGACATCCTCTGTATTCAAGAAACCAAGATCAAAGACCACTGAGAAGAGAAACTTCAGACCGGCCACAAGCTCATCATCCTGCAACAGCATTAGACCATACACCATGGACTCAGATTTGTTATAGCACCAAAACTCGCCAAGAACATAATCTGCTACAAGCAAATCAGCGACAGAGTTGCCACCATCGACCTTGTCATCCATACACGCAACGGAGATGAACTAAAGGTATGAATTGTCAACACCTATGGACCCACATCAGAGAGAGCCCAGGAAGACCCACCTCTGCTGGAAAATTTCGATGAGGAATTGTTTCACACCATCAAAACACCCAGCAGATGGCTGGCTTTTCTATGTGGAGACTTTAATTCTAAGCTTGGAAAATTGACTGCAGAAGATATCCAAACTGGACTCTCAAGAAACATGGGATCATATGGCAAGGTTATCCGAAACAGCAATGGCAATTAATGGACTTCATCACCACCGGCGGCCTCTTTGCCAGCAACACAGCATTCCAACACCCGAGTAGGCACCGCAGCACATGGATAGGACACATCAAAGATGTCAAAGAAAGCAAAAAGACCAAGCTAATCTTCAACCAAATTGATTACATCCTCTGCAATCAGAAGACAACCCCTCTTCTCCGAGATTCACGCTCATATGGTGGAACAGACCTGAACTCTGATCATAACCTTGTTGTTTCCAAATTACAGATAAACAACATCCATCTAGTATACAAGTAGGACAAGAAAAAGTCAGGCCGAAAACGCATCAACATCTAACGCACCTAACAACTGACCAGCCCACCAAAGAATCATACAAGGCAAAGCTACACCACAAGATCATAAATCTAGAGGACAACAACAACCCAAATGCAACCTTAACCAATATCTTAGAATGCATGAGAGAAACAGCCTTAGAAACTGCTGGGGAATGTAAGCTTAACAACAGACGTCAACTAATCAGCGACTCGGTGGTCCAACAACTGTCCAAAGAACAGAAAGCTCTCAGACTGCACATCTACCAACATGGCAACAGTGACAACAGAACAATGCTGTGGAAAAAACACAACAAGATTCTGAAAGCCATCACAAATAGACTCAAAATCAATGCCATAAACCATGTTGATAACATAGCAGAGGAACTTACAGCCGCCAACAACTGTCAAAGAATGTTCAAAGCCGCTAAGCAACTTAGAGCAGCCAAGCCAAATCCACCTATTACCGTTCACGATGCGGAAGGCTGTTTCATAGGCTCAGACAAGAGAAAAGCAGAGGCAATAAAAACATGGTTTCAAGAACAGTTCACAGACAAAGAGGACGACCCATTCGAACCATTCACCGGCGACCCAAGACCTCTCCAGACACCCATCAGTGAAGAGGAAGTCAAAAACACCATATAAGCCTTCAAGAATGGAAAGGCAGCTGGACCAGACAACATCAACAGCGAGCTCTTCAAGGAAGCCAAGGACACTGTCTCCATAAACATTGCCGCCATTATCAACCAATCCCTTGAACATCATATTCCAATTGAAAGCCTCAAACAAGGAGGGCACACCTCGAAGGACTGATTGCCAACTCAGGATGTCACAGACCACTGAGAGGGCAGAACCAGTATTAGGAGAAGGAGGAAGTGAAGTTCAGTTCATCATCAGTTCATTTTCTGTAACCGCTTCATCCTAATTAGGGTCACGGGGAGGCTGGTGCCCATCCCAGCCAACTCAGGGCGAGGGCAGAGTACACCCTGGACAGCTCGCCAGGCCATCACAGGGCGGAAACACGCTGACGGCTTTGCAGCCTACTCTTGTCGAAAGTCAGCAATGGTTCTTTTACATGCCTCACACCATAGACAGTGAGAGACATGGCCGGCCTTTGATAACCCAGTTAGCTCCAGGGGCAGTGACAACCTTGTGGAGAGTGGGACTCGAACCCCCAACCTTTGGATCAGCGATCCGGCGCCTTATACCACTAGACCACCACTGCCCCTTGGAAGTGAAGTTATGAAACAAAAACTTTAATTCCAAGATTCATGAGTCTTGTGGCTGGCTTGAAGATGGGAGGTTGGCTGATCGAGTATCATGGAGCTTCTCAGTGATGGCCAAAAGAGCAGATTCTGTGAAATGTAATACT